>JAHWGI010000336.1:327500-397029 GCA_029379305.1 Frankliniella fusca | reverse complement strand
CCTTGTAGGGGCAGCGACCTACCTGTGCCATTAACAAAGTTTAGTAAGCTAGTCGGAAAGAATGAAACAGAATTTTGTACTTTTTTTAGAGTGTATGATATATTAATAATAATAATAAGATAATACAAACATCAATGCATTTATTTTGTCATTTTTGGGTGACATGACGATAATATATAATTCAGAAGAAACCGCCGCGACTTTCGACGTCATTATTTTCTCATCACGGTATCCTCCTAGCCTCGCACAGGGTGGTGGTACCGGGAGAGCCTGGTACCATGGTGGTACTATGGTGCTAGCTTCAGCCAGGTCATATCAGCGGACCACTCGTAAATAATTAAGAGTGTTGAAAAACAGCAATTTAATTTCGAGTAGACTCTTCTTAATCCTCTAAGTCAAGATTACGCTGAACGAAAATAAAATGCGGAAATTATGGCACAGTATTTTATTTTGTCCTACCCGAAAACATTTTCAATTCCACGTTTTAAATTTCGGGAAAAGGAAAAATAATTATCTAGAAATTCTGAACATTCTTCCACAGTTTACCGGAGGATAAAATTATTTTCGGATAGGACAATACACACAACTATTTCTTTAATTATTATTTTCCCCACCGTTCATTTTATTTTTTTGGCTTAACAATGTCTTTCCCACAACAATTTTCAACATTATTCCAGAAAACCAAATTGTTTTTTTGGTAGGACAGAATACACATAAAATATTTATTTATTTTCAACTGTATATTTTAATTTCCAAGATGGTTTTTCCAATCTATTTTCGACAAGTGTAAATATTTTTAGGTAGGTACAAAAACTTGAAGACCTTTCGATTTAATTACTTCTATATTTAAGAATAACGTAGGACAAATTCCGGTAGCACCAAACTGATAAGCAGGGCTGGAGTAGCCCTATTCTTCTTGGCCTGGTACCAGCCTGTTCTGGCAGGCACTTGTCTGGTTCTATGAAATAAATGAGACCATAGGACACTAATCTTTCAGAAAATACCGTAGTACCAGTCAAAATATACCCGAAATATAATATTTATTTTCCGAAAAATTGAATGGATTTTTATAATTTGTAAAATTTATTTTTAAATTTAAAAAAAAATGAAAGAAGGAATGGTAAACTGAAGAAGGGGTAAACTCCAAGAATCAGTGTTGTATGTATTTATTTATTTCTATTCCCATTTAATTCAATAAATTATTTTAAATAGAGGGGGTGAGCTCTAGATGGGGTAAACTCTAGTATATACCCTTGCAAACGATAGTCCAGTTTCAAATATCTCGAAGAAGTCCGTAACCAATGTAAGGTGGGGGAGCATAGATTCACGCGTTCTGTAGGCTGTTTCCACCTCCTGGCTATACGCTTTTGTGTCTTCCGACGCGGAGCTAAAAACATCCAAACAAAAGGAAGCAATGCATGGCGTCTGCTCGAGGGGTAAACAACTCTGAATTCGGTGTACAAATTTCGTGAATTTGAATTGAATTTGTCTGAATTGAATTGAATTCGTTTTGAATAAGCTTTGAATTTTTTGAATTTATTGCGAAGTTTTTTTTGAAATTATTGTGATCTTTTTGTGAATTTACTTGAATTCGTTTTAAATTTGGGGATGCCCCAGAAAATACACGCACATCTGATCCAAATTATTCTCTCAATTACATGATGAAATAGGATTTTTAGTAAATTATTGTGAATGATTTCTATTTATTCCAAATTATTAGAAATTAACTTGGAACTGCGCAAAATAATCACAATTATTTCAATTATTTTTTAAAACTGTTCAGAAACAAATTTTGCTCTGCAATTGAAAGGGTGGCGTGAAAACATGGAAAATTTTGGCGGCAGTAAACCTCCCGAAGGAGGTTGCGGTTCCCGCCAGGCACAGGGCTTTTACCCCCTGTGGCAGCCAACTGCTTCGGTGTTCCATGGGAACCGGCGCTTTGCTGACTGCGATCCTATCGCGCAATTCGACAGATTTGATCCCCGTACCACCATTGGCCTACCCCTAGAGGTACGAGCGGTGTCAAGAGCGTTAGACTTCCTGATCCCAGTTTCAGAGGCCTTACCTCAGAGGGGTACGCGGGATTCGAACCCACAACCCCGAGTGCCGACACGTAGCCAGAACAGGAAGCGACCCAACGCCCAGAGCCACCGAGCCAACGGAGATGAGACGTGTTTAACTTCTATTTGACCTGCCATCCAGCTGCGGCCAAAGGGAATGTCAAGCGCGAAAAACACTTTCCCGAGTGGGAGTCGAACTTGGGACCACTCAGTTCGGTGTTGCGCGCTCTACCAACTGAGCCGCGACGCCACGATGACTGTGCAGTGCGACGGGTTCGAGTTGTATTTGCCGCGTATCCTGCAGCCTCCAGCCAGGAGGACAGGGCAAATACAACTCGAACCCGTCGCACTGTACAGTCATCGTGGCGTCGCGGCTCAGTTGGTAGAGCGCGCAACACCGAACTGAGTGGTCCCAAGTTCGACTCCCACTCGGGAAAGTGTTTTTCGCGCTTGACATTCCCTTTGGCCGCAGCTGGATGGCAGGTCAAATACAAGTTAAACACGTCTCACCGCCGTTGGCTCGGTGGCTCTGGGCGTTGGGTCGCTTCCTGTTCTGGCTACGTGTCGGCACTCGGGGTTGTGGGTTCGAATCCCGCGTACCCCTCTGAGGTAAGGCCTCTGAAACTGGGATCAGGAAGTCTAACGCTCTTGACACCGCTCGTACCTCTAGGGGTAGGCCAATGGTGGTACGGGGATCAAATCTGTCGAATTGCGCGATAGGATCGCAGTCAGCAAAGCGCCGGTTCCCATGGAACACCGAAGCAGTTGGCTGCCACAGGGGGTAAAAGCCCTGTGCCTGGCGGGAACCGCAACCTCCTTCGGGAGGTTTACTGCCGCCAAAATTTTACATGTTTTCACGCCACCCTTTCAATTGCAGAGCAAAATTTGTTTCTGAACAGTTTTAAAAAATAATTGAAATAATTGTGATTATTTTGCGCAGTTCCAAGTTAATTTCTAATAATTTGGAATAAATAGAAATCATTCACAATAATTTACTAAAAATCCTATTTCATCATGTAATTGAGAGAATAATTTGGATCAGATGTGCGTGTATTTTCTGAGGTCATTCCTTATAAATTCACTGTAAATCGAGGAGTCAGAAATCTCGCTCTCAGGGGAGCGAGATTGGTGACCCAAATTTTGTCACTCCTGGGGAGTCATATTATTAAATATCACTCCTTTTGAGTCGCTTCTATGACTCAAAACGAGCGATATCTAGTGATCTCGCTCGATTTGAGTGAGGCTTATCACTCCAAATGAGCGATATAGAATTTCCTCACTCCTTTAGGGCAACGTTATATGCCTCGCTCAATTTCAGTCAGAAACATGACTCTCAGATTTACAGTGTTCGCTTGAATTTGTTTTGAACTCGTTTTGAATTCGCGTGAATTAGTTTGAATTAGTGTGAATTTTGAATTAGTGGTGTACATCAAAATTCGGAGTTATTTACCCCTCGCGTCTGCTAGATGTAGGATCGATCGACTTGAAATGTGACTGCGGCGGCGCGCCGGTCAGTGCGCCAGGTCAGCGAGCTCCCGTTTATACAAATATAAAAAAAAACACCCCCCACCCCTTCACAAGCATGACACATTGTAGAACTGAGGAAGAATCCCAATCCCACTCCCATTTGAGCCTGTCTGATGCTCCTAGCTTTGGATTGCTGCTGCTCATTCGCAATAAAGAAAAAAAAGAAAAAAAAAACGACTGTACGATTTCATGAAATTTTGGTAGGCAGGAAATTCGCGAGGGGCGGCCAACTCGAAAAACACTTGTACACAGAAATACCTGTGTATTTCTAGAAATACACTAAAAATACAAGGAAATACTCTACAATACACAGAAACACATAGAAATACTTAACAAAAATACGAGAAAAATACCGAAAAATACATTAGAAATACAAGAAATACAAGGCAAGTGTACACAGAAATACATGAGTTCGCCGCCCCTTGGAAATTCGTTACTGTTTTTGTTTCACAAAATACTTTGATGGATGGTTTATGTAGAAATTGACTTAAAAAATTTTAGCCGTCTAGGTGATGTTATTTTTTTTTTTTTTTTTTTTTTTTTTTTTATCTCCGGGTTTGATCAGCGTCACTAGTTACAGAGGGTCACATGACAAATTTGAGCTTTTTATCTCAAACGATTTAGAAGTTAGTCTCTGAGTAAAAATTGTCCGATCAGCTTGATTTTTGAACTGTAGGCTCGTTGTGCAATGAATATTCGAACACTGCTTTAACATTTTTATTCTAGCGTGAGGTCCAAAATTTTATTTTTTGAACTACTGTGCAAGAGTTGAATCAACAACAGGTCCCCGGCCACGGTCCTCTTCCCCTGCGCGCCGCGCCGAGGGGTCGAGCACCCGCAATAATGGCGACTAGGCTCCCCTTTCACGCTGCTTTTCCTTGACGAGTCGAGTATTACCAAAGAAACTGAGATTTTACATCGAAATTTCTCAAAATCAGTCGATAACTTTGGAAAAGCATTGCACCAGTGAACTAAGATCGTTGAGTTCTACCTCTCTGCCAAGTCTTATCAAAATCGAATAGAAAAATCTGAATTCAGAAAAAGAGTCCTGCAACTCACGGGCGTGCGTGAGCAATAGGCTCCCCTAACGCGGGCCTGCCCAAAAACTCGCATCCACCGACAAAACCATAAAGGCTACTTCGTGACTAAAAATAGGGGGGGAAAAGTTGCGCCTCAGCACATAGGTCCCCTGCAGGGCACAACCGGCTGGACGCCCCGCCCCGCCTCCCGCGCCACCCTGCACAGCGCTGAGTTTGGCCGCAGGTGGGGCGGGGCGGGGTGGGGCGGGGTGGGGCGGGGTGGGGCGGGGTGGGGCGGGGCGAGGCGGGGTGGGGCGGCGAGGTGTCGGTGCGAGGCGCCAGGCGCCGCACTATACGGGCAAAAGGGGCCTAAGTGACTCGGCCCCTAAGTAAGTAAAACCCCTCGGGGGCGGCTACATTCTACTCGGCGGCAGGCGGCAGCAGACACAGCTGAGAGCAGAGAGCCCCGCGCCGCCCCGCACCGCCCCGCCCCGCCCCGCGCCGCCCCGCACCGCCCCGCACCGCCCCGCGCCGCCCCGCGCCGCCCCGCGCCGCCCCGCGCCGCCCCGCGCCGCCCCGCGCTGCCCCGCGCCGCCCCGCGCCGGCCCGCGCCGCCTCGCGCCGCCCCGCGCTGCCCCGCGCCGCCCCGCGCCGCCCCGCGCCGCCCCGGCCGAGGCTTTTAGTGCACTATGGCGGGACATGGTTCAACGGCCGGTGGGGCAGGCAGTGGGGACGCGCTCTGGCCCGCAGGTGAGAGGGAAGAGGGAGGCGGTTGCGAGGCCTTGGTGAGCAGGGCTGTAATCAGCCAGGAGGAGGAGGTAAGGGGGGGGGGGGGCAGGAATTAGCAGCGTGTCGGTTACACCGCATTGAGCGATCAGTGGTTGGGCATATCGTAAGAGCACAAGCTGTAAATACACGAGAATTTCTTTTAACACCCAGTAGACTTGAAAAAAAAAAAGAAGAGAAAAGAAAAATCTAAAAATTTTAAGTTTGATGTCCAAGGTACCTCGGCCTCGCACGGGCTCTCGCGAGTGGCTTTTTATTTAGTTCCGCTGCCGGGCGGGCCGCCGGCTGCCGGCTCGACGCGGCGGGACGGAGTCTAGTCTAGCCTCCCGCACGGGGCGCAGGGCGGGGTCAGCGCCCCCGACGCCGTATTAGAAATCATATTCGCATAAAGCAATGTCGTGTGTCTAGGGTCACGTCGCGGGGCGCGCCGCCGGGCCGCACCGCACACAGTAACACATACTCGCGAGCGAGACCAGACGGGCCGAGCCGGGCTGGGAGAGGAGAGTGGGGGGGGGGGGGGGGGGAGAGAGGTAGTGAGGTATCGCAACGGTTGCATGTTACGTCAGCGGCAGGGGCCCGCGGTGTGGTGAGGTGTGGTGGGGCGGGGTGGGGTGGGGTAGGGCGGGGCGGGGTGGGGCGGGGCGGGGTGGAGCGGGGCGGGGTGGGGCGGGGCGGGGTGGGGCGGGGCGGGGTGGGGCGGGGCGGGGCGCGCAGAGCCACGCCGGCGCTGCAGCCGCAGCCGCTCGCCGCGCACCAGGCGCGCAGGAGGACTCGGACCTTGCCCGCTTCATTCACACTCGAAGCGAGAGGATGCGAGGAGGTGCGCGGTGCGTCACGCGAAAATTGAATTCGGCAAAAAGGGAGGAAATAAAGACGAAAAAAGAAGAAGAAAGAAAGAAAAAAGAAAAAGGTTGGAAGTTATAGTGTTGAGTGTTGCAAGAGTATGTCACTTTTGAAACGTGTCAGCAGCGAGGCGCGCTTTCAATTGGAAGTGAGCGGTGCCCGGCGGTGCCGGTGCCTCTCCTAGGCAGAACAGGGGCGGGTCCAGTGACATTGGGCGTCATGGTGCACGGCTGCCCGCCCATGGCTGCCCATGGCACTGCGCCTCCACTGCTCCACGGCCCATGGCAGGTCAATGTCGAGCTATCTGGCGCCCATGAGGGCGTGACCGAGTGGGGGGGAGCGAGCAAACCGCTGGTGGTGGGGTTAGGTCCAGTGGGTCCAGCCCGGCCCGGCCGGCCCGGCGCGCCTAACGCGGTAGTGATGGTATTGGGCGAGGTCGGCGGATACCCACCCGACTCGAGACACGTGCTCGCAGGGCTTCGTAACTTACGACAAAAAGCACCTCTTAACGTTAAGTTAACCGTTATTGTTATACCCATTAACTTATAACGCGTAGTATGGCACATAACAGTTATAGAATTAACATATTCACTGTCGATGTAAAGTAACCGGTTATAGATTTAACACACATGTGTCAGAGAAGGAATTTCTTTTTTCGTGTCTGTGCCATATCAGTCACAAAATAAGTGAAAGTGGCATTTAATGTTGAAGTAATTGGTTACACCTAAAACGTTGTGAGAATAACCAATTCCAATTCGTTGCGTTATTTAACTTAACTGAAAATTTTATTTTCGACTTTGTTAAAATTTGTAACTAACAAGTGATGTGTGTTATGTTAAGTTACGGACCCCTGCGTGCTCGTTCCGAGTAATGCTCAAACAGCACTGTAAATCTGAGAGTCCTAAAAACGGGCTTTCCGTAGCACTTTTTACGTGTACGGAGAGGCCGTTTCACTCTCCGCGTACTCTGCACTCCGTCGCAAATTTCATAGGGCAGGTACGGACCGCCGTACTTGGTTCCGTATTCGTTTCTAATTTTTTACAGAGTGCATGCTGTTTCCATCTCTCTACCTCGACACACAAGCTGCGGCAGAACCGTGTGTTAGCCTGCCACTTACGGCCAAAGTTTAGCCAAACTCTTCGCGCGGTGCGGCGCGGCGCGGTGCGCGCCATGTGGCTCCCGCGCCCTTTAATCGACCACAAACTACAATTTGTTTACGTATTTACTTTTATTTATGTATACCAAAAGATGTATACCCATCCAACGCTGCCACGCCCCCACCGCATACTCGCACACCCGAATGGAAATAAAAATAAAAACCTATGACAATCTTGCCTCCGTTCGCCGACCGTTTCCTCGGACGCGCATCCCCTAAATAATTCAGACATGCGTCAGTACTTTTATGCAAACGGGATTAAAAGTGAAGAATGAGGAAAGAGGACGCGATTTCGTTTTACTTTCTCCAGTTTGCGCGGCCATAAAGCTTTCGCGCGCGAACTGCGCATTCCTATCCGTGAGCAACAAAACAAAAAAAGGGGGATGAAACTTTGCGGAGAAGATCTGGCCGTGCCGTGCATCCCTATGGCTCCGGCCAGCCCTGGGCGGAACGGGGCGAGGCAGGCGTCCTATAAGCGGATTCGTTTTGATTCAGGGCGAGCCACGAGGAGCCAGGCAGCACCAGCAAGGCACCAGCCACCAGGAGAGAGAAAAAGAGAGAGATACGATACACCCGCGCGTGCGAGAGAGACGACGTTTCCGTGAGCCGCTAAACCGTTTACAACAGCAGGCGCCGCCCTGCCCGGCCCGTCCCGGCCCGGTCCTGATCAGCAGGTGGTGGTGCTGCGGGGGTCAGGGAGATGCTCATCCCGGCCCGGGCCCGGCGCCGGCGCCCCCAGCAGAGCGCCTGCTGCGGCTAGCAGGCTGTCAGCAGGACAGCAGGACGCAGCAGGACACAGCAGGACTCGCCGCGCAGCCATGACCAGCGGGGGAGCAGAGAAAAGGAAACATTCCGCGATCACACGCACGCTCGCCCCACGGCCCAAAAGGGTTGCTGGCGTGGGGAGGGAGGAAAAGAGTTGTCCGAATGAGGCTGACCGACACAACAAAGCAAGCAGGGGCCAAGGGGCTCTTCTGCTAGCTGGACAGCGCTTATACCCTTATTCCCCACCCCACCCTCTTTCCACTTCTCTCCCCTCGCCAATTTCCACTCTTTTCGTGCGCGATCCTGTCCCTGACACGGCCGCATTATGCCTCACGCACACACGCACGCATACGCGCACACACACACACACACACACACACACACACACACACCATCTCTCTCACTCTCTGTGACACACACATACACATTATCGTCCTGACAACAGGGCTCGAGCTGCTCTCGCCGACTATTTCGCCTCCCTCCTCTCTATCTCTTTCTCTTTTTCTCTCATTCACACATCGCCGCGGGCGCCCAGGTTTTTCCCGAGCGCTGCCCGGATTGTCGGCAGGAGGTCCGATTGGACCTGCCCGCGCCCCGCGCCCCCGCCCCCGCCCCGCCCTGCCACGGAGCCACCACGCCGCCACCCTGCTTCTCACTCTCACTCTCTCTCTCTCTCTCTCACACACACACACACACACAACACTTCGCAAAAGTAATAATTCGGACCGTCCGTGCACCGCCCTTCCAGAAGGACCGACGGTACACTTGTTCCTCCGTTGTCGCCATACCGTCCCAAATCAGAGAATCACCACCGCCTCGTCGTCTCGCCTACTCTGTCAACACAAATGTGTACATTGCACGCATTGTTTCATGAGTACATGTCATGTACACATTAATATTTGCTCATGTACACGCTAACTGGCGATGCACTTTTTCGAACATGTGAAATGTGCGCATATAAACGTGCGGATTTATGTAAAAAAATCGTGCAGAATTATGTAGAATATTGTACATGAATCTGTTTATTATTGTGCATTTTTTCAACATGTAATAAATTCTGCAGATCTATGCACAATATTTTACATAATTCTGCACGATTTTTTACATAAATCCGCACGTTTATATGCGTACATTTCACATGTACGAAAAAGTACATTGCCAGTTAGTGTGTATGCATTGGATATGGTCGTGTATGCATTTATATATGTGTACATGCATAACTATGCATTTAAACAAGTATACATGACAGGTACACGAACGAGCAATGTATGTTAATGTGTACATGGTCATGTGCACATTAATAAATGCGTTCATGACGAGGGGTACCTCGGGTACCTCACTCTTTGAATGGGTGTACACTGATAGGAGGGTGCTATCGTGATTGGAGGGAAAATTTGACCAAACTTTGAAGAAAACTATACATTTTTGGCACCAATACGATATTTTACAATTTAAGGTGCTTAAAATAGATTTTTGTCGAAAAATTATGTGACTGGATAGTGATTGGAAAATGATTGGAACGCAGGGTGTACACTGATTGGAGAAGGTGAGGTACCCCTCGGTTCATGAGCATGTACATATTTATTAATGCATACATGGCATGTACACATTTATTTAAGTGTAAATAGCACATATATGCGCCGAAAAATGCATAAAATGAACACATTTGTGTGGACAGGGTAGCCTCGCCCAGGCCCGCGACACGCGACCTCCTCACGTCGTGTACAGTCCCCATTGTAAAATACCGCACCCATTTAAAAACCTGTCAAAGTCGTCGAGTTTTATTTTTTTCCTGGTAGACTCATGACGCCCCGTGGCCCAGTGTGCAGTCATACCGTGGCGTGACACCGAGCTATGGCCGGCCGACCATGCCTGCCGGTGGCCCCCCACACACGCCTGCGCCATGTCCGACGCAATTGATTCCATTTTGTCACCGCGGCGGCGATAGTCAGAGAGAGGTAGTGCTCGCTGCCCTGCCCCGGGGACCACGGCGTCCTCGGACGCTGCGGGCCGCCTGCCTTCACCCTCACTGCAAATGCAAGGGGCGGCCAACTCATGTATTTCTGTGTACACTTGCCTTGTATTTCTTGTATTTCTAATGTATTTTTCGGTATTCTTCTCGTATTTTTGTTGAGTATTTCTATGTATTTCTGTGTATTGTAGAGTATTTCCTTGTATTTTAGTGTATTTCTAGAAATACACAGGTATTTCTGTGTACACGTTTTTTTTCGAGTTGGCCGCCCCTCGTGCAAATGCAAGAGAGAGATATCTCATCTAAAAAGAGCGATTTTGAGAGAGATTTTGTCTCTTGCCCCGTTTAAGTGAGAGTTCGGGAACCTCGCTCTTATTAGAAAGAATCCATCATGACATCACTCAAATGAAGTGAGATTACGGATACAAATCCTCACTCAAAAAGGGTGAGGTTTTCCAGCCCTCTCTCTTAACTAGGACGAGATTTTTGAGACTATTGCTCTAATCGAGTGAGGAAACCGAACCTCGCTGTCAAAGAGTGAGAGAAAATTTCTCGCTCTCCTGGAGGCGAGAATCCTCGCTCTGGTAATTTCCAGTGATATCGCGGGGCACTCATTGTAGGGGAGCGCGCACCCAGAAAAAGAAAGAGCTGCACCACCTGTCGCATGGTCACCGCAGGGACAACTTCAAAATCATGGTTGGGACGACAATTTTATGGTTTATAGGTCACCAAAATTTCCGGCATCTTGCATATACGAAAATTTTGGGAGACGAGGTAAAATTCTGTGCGCTCAGTAAGATATTTTTAACAGCTCGGGGTAGAAATTCGAAAATATTTTAATGAAATATACGGGAATATATTGGACAATCCCATACGTATACACCACATCCGGAAAACAGTGTGCTTGATTTTGCAATAATCTTGTCATATTTGGAGCTTGTTTTGAGTACCCTCCGATTGTGACAAGGACACTGTTCTCAAAACAATCGAAATGATATCAACTTTGACACAAACATTGCCAAATCAAGAACACGGTTTTCTGGGTGACACCACACAAGGTCGACGTGACTCATCCCTCGACATACGACGGTTGCAACAAGTTTTCATTTTTTCTAGCAGCAGCCACAATGGGGCAGAGGGCAGGACAGTAGGTTGATTCCGTCCGTCCTTGTCGCACTCATCACTGAAAATGGAGGAGTCGCCTTTTTCGATCTTGGGAGAGCGACTTTTCTGTACCAAATTTTCATTCTCCTGGGAGAGCGACATGGATGAACATCGCTCTATTCGAGTCACTTTGATGACTCTTTTTGAGTCAAATCATCAAATGTCTCTCTTCTGGAGCGATTTAAACATTCCAGAAAATACTCGATTTGAGTTGTTTTAGCGAAAGTCAATTTTTCTTGAGCGATGTAAAAATACTCCGCTCATCACGGGCGAGAAATGTGACTAATATATTTCCAGTGATGGAGTACGGCCGTTAAGAGTAAGAGATAGAACAGTGCTGAACGCCGCAGGGGGACCGCTTGCACAGGGCGGGGACGCGGTGCAGCCACACGGCGCGGGGGAGGAACAGGGAGCGGCTTCGGCGTCCCCATGAATAAGTCATAAGGCCGCAGGGCCCTGCTTGTTGACGCGAAATAGGAAATCATCGTTCAAAAACGTTTGCATCAAAATCACTGCCGTTTTCATCCCTTGCCGCGTCTTTTATGGCACCCCAGGGGTTCAAAATATACCAGATAATATGAGACAAAACCACCCCTGCTTAACAAAAAAAAAAAGGTATTAAAAAAATTAATTAAATGATATCGTGTCTCGCGTGGACGTGGTGTCACTCATGCAAAATGTGTACAATGAATTGTTTGACTTTTGATTTTAAAAAAAAATTCTTTTCATTTTTCAATAAAATTTCTGTCACTTTTTGATGAATTTTATTGGTTTCCTCCTATTTCTAGCTTTGTCATATTTTTCAGTCTTTCTTTTTTCTCAGCTTTTCTATTATTTTTTTTTGAATTTTCTAAATGATATTTTTGAGTCCGTGCAATGATTTTTCCCCCAGGCGTTTGCTACAGGATCCAGAGCGACATTTGGCGTCTACTTTTAGGACACCTTTTGGCGTATAGATTCTTGTCACCTTTGCCCATACCACTCCCACATCACAGCACACGCTGAAAGGGTGTATAGGATGTGAGCACCTTTCAGGATGTACGTATTATGCGCACCAGGGCCACTGGTCCATGCTGTGATGTGCGAGTGGTATGGGGAAAGGTGTCTAGAATCTATACGCCAAAAGGTGTCCCAAAAGTAGACGCCAAATGTCGCTCTGGATCCTGAAGCAAACGCCTTAAGGCGTATACATTCGGAACACCCCCAAATTACAGTGTAGGCGCTGGTCGCAGCCGGCCCAACGACGACAGCAGCTCCACCCTCGGCAAACATATCGCGGAGCTCGTGTTTCTGCAGACGCGCGGTGCACCTGCAGCGGGGCGGGGCGGGGCGGGGCGGGGCGGGGCGGGGCGGGGCGGGGCGGGGCGGGGCGGGGCGGGGCGGGGCGGCAGGCTCTTATCTCCACGTCAAGGGGCGTCGACGCGACAGGCAGGCGTGGGGGGCGCTCGATTGTGTCCACGAGCGTCCGTGCGCGCGTGCGTACCTGCGTGCATGCGAGGCGGATAGGGGCAGGGAGAGGTCCCCCACTCTCCAAAGAGGGTGTACCAAGAGTTTGGCGGGTATTCGCGAGTATCAGCGACTTTCTTATTTTTGTCGCGAGTACCGGAGAGTATTCGCCAGTAACTTGCGAGTATTAGCGAAGTATTTGCGAGAAACTCGCGAGTAATTTTTTTCGCGTTCGATGAGTATTTATTTAGTGGGGGACCCCTTGAGTGGCGGGGTGCGTGAAAACGCCAGAAAAAAAACGTTTGACCGGCGCGGCCTTTGTTGGGAAGAAGTGGCCTTTGGATTGGGCTACGCGGGATGGTGGCGGGGGCCGGGGAGTAGCAGAATATAGGCACGTGAGTATATAGGGGTTTGAGGCCCCCCCCCCAGCCCGCGCGCGCGCTGGCCTTCGGCGCCCTTGGTGGCCCCTCCCCTCCCCTATTCCACCCCCACCCCTACGCCGCGCGCTGCCCCAAAAGAAAAGGGTTGTTGACCCAACAGAGTGTTGTGTTATGTCAAAGGCGCGCGGGTGACGCTGACGCCGCCCTTCTGTCGCTACCGGCCCGACCCGGCAGTGAGAGCAGACTTATCCTCGCGGGCCTGACCTGACCAAGGACACCACTCATCGGAACCGAGGCGGGGCGGGGCGGGGCGGGGCGGGGCGGGGCGGGGCGGGGCGGGGCGGGGCGGGGCGGGGCGGGGCGGGGCGGGGCGGGGCGGGGCGGCCTGGATGACCGACCCGACAGGATCAATGAGAGGTCATTACGGCGACAGGCGCCTTCAACACTGAGAATAACAACAAAGGGAAAACAAAATGTGACGTTTGTCGGCGCGACACTTACGGCCCTATCACAAAATATAGACCTCAAGTATTTTCGGTTCAATAACCGCCACCGCACACCTCTAAGTCATGTATACACGTCACATTTCTGCCATCACCACTACCCTACCCTATGTCGAGTCACGTATGGCATCACATTTTTGAAAGAGAATGAAATATTTCAGAAAAATGTGAAAAATTGATAATTGGGTCCTTTTCCAATCAAATAGCTGACTTATTTGGTGAAAAGTACAAAAGTACAAAAGTAGGTACCAAAATTACAGCAGTCTTCGCCAGTACTAAGGGAGCGCGCCTGGCCGCCCCCGCCCGGTCGGTGGCGCGGCGAACACCGCGGGCCATTTCTTCCGTAAAAGCAAAGCCGGAAAAACGTGACGTCACCGCCTTGCTCGCTAACTCATTCCCCCGACGTCACGCAACTATCACGGTTGACCAAAACCTCCTCCTCCTCCTCCTCCTCCTCCTCCTCCTCCTCCTCCTCCTCCTCCTCCTCCTCCTCCTCCTCCTCCTCCTCCTCCTCCAACCCCCAACCCCTTCAGCAACCAGAGAGCCCCCGACACGAACTCGAACTGGAGAGCAGAGCTCAAGGTATTACAGCAGCAGGGGGTGCGGGTGCGGGGTATTGCAGGGGTACTCCCCGCCACCCCCCGCCGCGCGCTGACATTGCATTATCCTTATTCTTTATATTCTCCCTCAGCGCCTCGCTCGCTACCTCTCCCTCCTGCTGCAATATCCCGCGGCACGCGCCAGGGCGCCGCCGGGGAGAGTGAGGAGCAGGGGTATCAATATTCAGACGCCATTCAGAGACAGTGTCACCACGCCGGAGAGAGAGAGAGAGAGAGAGAGAGAGAGAGAGAGAGAGAGAGAGAGAGAGAGAGAGAGAGAGAGAGAGGGAGGGAGGGAGGGAAAAGAGGACACAGGGAAGGAAGAGAGAGGGAGATAGAGAAACAGAGAGAGGGGGAGAGAGAAACAGAGAGAGTGAGAGAGAGAGACGAGAGAGAGAGACGAGAGAGAAGAGAAGGAGAGAGAGAGAGAGAGAGAGAGGAGGGGGAGGGAGAGCGAGAGAGAGAAGGCGGAGGGAGGGCAGCGTCTGCGTCATGAACAGAGAGCCAAGGGCCGCGGGGAAACAATCCCTTATAAACGTGTACGTCAAGTCCACACAACTCTGTGGGACGTGCTGCTCTGCTGGAGGGTGGACGTGGTGTTTGAGCGGGGCGGGGGCGGCAGGGTCGTTGAACTGGGTGCGCGACAGTTAGGACCACAATATGCAATGCAGTCCTCCAGGCGGTGGCTGTGCTGGGCGTTCCCTCCGCGATAGAGGGCCGACCCGGCGCGGCGCAGCACACACCGCCTGCTCCACCCAACTTGTCGGCAGGGGGCAGGGCAGGGCAGGGCCGGGCCTTCGCCCCCGCCGGATGCGGGAAGGGGGTGAGTCCGGCCTGCACCGCCCCGCCCTGAGGAGTCCGAGTCCGGATGGGACTCCTGAGACGGCGGGGCGGGGCGGGCTGAGATAGACTCGGGTCGCTACTCTGTCCCTCCTCCTCCTCACGCACGTTCCCTCCGCCTCTTTCGCACTCCTTGCTCCTCGGGCCGGCCGGCACTCAACGCCGCAAAACAGGGGCCACATCCTTATAAAGAAATAAAAATAATAGTATAAAAAACCAAAAGTTTTAACATCGGAAAAAAAAATTGAACGGGCGGGAATCCCAATACATATTTTCCCCTCCGCTATCGGAAAACAAAATATGTGACCGGGCGGGGCAATACATATTTTCTCCGAGCCAGCCGGGGCCACCCGGCTAGCACAGCCCCGCGAAACCGCCCCGCCCCGCCCCGCTCACCACGAACGCGAAGCCACATAGGCACTGGCGCGGGGGGCCGGGTCACTGAGCTATTCGCCGCCGCGGCGCGCCACACCGCAGGAGAGCCTTGTTGATATAGTAAAATGATCTGCATGCAAATAGGCACAACACCAGACCAGAGGTTTACAGCTCCACTCTCCCTTGCCCCTCTCTTTTTCTCTTGGAAGAACGACATGAATGGCGGAAATGAGGGAGAGAGAGAGAGGGGGGGGGGAGGGGAGGGGGAGGGGGGAGACTAAACGAGTAGGGGTGGGCAGAATAAAGCCCGTAACGCGCGAAAATATCTAAACACGCCTCGCCACGCGCGATGCCGATAAATTCCGGAGTATGTCGGGGCGTGGGTCGGGGCGGCCAGCAGCGGGGTGGAGTAATGAGGCCTCGGTGGCAGCAGCGCCGTGCAAACCCCCGCCCCGCCCCGCCCCGCCCCGCCCCGCCCCGCCCCGCTTAGCGTAGGTTGTTTGACGAGCAGGATGGGGCGGCAAACACTCAACCAGGCTCACGGGCCAGTCTGGCCAGCTGCTGCAGCAGCGGCACCTGGGACGAATTTGGGTCAGTTATTGTCTCCACTATATCTGCTGCCCCGGTGTGCGCATGCGCACTCCAGGTAACGGAAAGCGGCGGCTGTCACCCTGAGCAGAACCGCGTGGAACCGATTATCCCAGTGTTGCCAGAGAGTTAGGCAAAAAAAACAACGCCAATACACCTGTGCGTAACGGGACTGTATCTCCGCCTGCCTTAGGCAACGTCAGGGAAGGAGTGCAGGGGTAGTGGCCGAGTAGGCAGGCGGAGATACCGCAATCTGCACACAAGTGTATTGCGCCTTTTTTTTCCCCTTAACTTTTCTGGCATCACTGGATTATGCAGAGTTGCACGGGAGAGGGGAGGAGTCACTTCGAAAAAACAAAATCAAAATAAAATCAAGAAATGAAATCTAAATCCAAAAATACAAAAGGCAGTAATAAGGAGAAAAGATCATAATTTATCGAAAGGTGACAGAAATTTACCTTGAAAAATCAAAAGAATTGTTTAAAATGAAGAAACCCAAAGTCGAATAAAAATCACTGCACACATTTTGAATGAGTGATCCCCCGCTCGGGTCGGTGTAGCCAAAAGGTAGACAACAACCACAGCGACGGATGTCATCGGGCCCGTGTTCTCGCCTGCCTACAATAGGCAACAAGCGCGCATCAAAGCTGAGGTGTTGCCCGCGCTTTACTCCAATGCGGTTTGGGCTGCACTTCTGGTGACAGTGAACCGCGAGGGCCTGCGAGTACCGTCCACACAATAAGGACCGCGTCGAGTCCAGTCCTTCCCCACCCTGCTTGAGCACTGCTTGAGGTCCCCCGGGGCAGGGGCAGGGCGCGGGGCGGAGCCGGGCTAGGCGGGCGGCGCGCCCACCCCCACCCTTCTCACCCCCAAGCAGTAAACTACCGTGCGAACCGAGGCGAGGAGATTTTGTTTCAGGAATTCAATTAACCGGTCTCGTTTTCCCCGCCACGCCGCGCCCGCTTGTGTACAGACGGTATATACACTCCGCCGCACCCATCCCGCTCAGCAGAACCGGAAGCACGAGAGCCGAGCACCACGCCGGGGCCGCGCCGGGCCGGGCCGGGGCTGAATCTCGGATCCAATTCTAATATTCTCGCGCCCCTTTCTTTTTTTCTCCACGGCCTCCAAACAACACCGTTCTTGCAGCGGTCGCTTACTTCCTCTCTTCCTCTCTCTCTCTCTCTCTCTCTCTCTCTCTCTCTCTCTCTCTCTCTCTCTCTCTCTCTCTCTCTCTCTCTCTCTCTCTCACCGGCGCCGCCCCCGGGGCACGAGAGGGAGCCGTAACCCGTAACGGTCCTGGGACTTCATCAGCTGCAGTCCACTATACTATACTACTTGTAGTTTACATTCCGGGCCGTCCGCAATAGGTGCTGCTGGGGCACGGAGGCGGCGGGGGGGGGGGGGGCTTTATTTAAGGGCTGCGGGGTGGGGTGTGCTCTCCGCCGCCCGCCAGCGCGCCCTTCCGGTCTAAACAGGAGGAGCAGGAGCGGCGGAGAGCGCCCCGTGAGTGCAGTACTGCCCGCCCAGGTGAGGGAGAGGGATGGAGAGTAATAAGGGTGGAGAGAAAAGCGCGGAGAGAAAAACGGGGGGAGAGTTTTCATTTCGCTGCCCTCGAGAGGGCCGCTCATCTTGCGGGTGCAGGCAGGCAGGGCAGGGGCAGGGCCGGCGGGACTGGTCTGCTGTCTGTGTACGTGTTGTACTCTCGCTCTGTCGGGCGGAGCGAGCAGGCGGGGGGCGCGGCTGCTGCGCGGCTGCCAGCCGAATGTCATCCGTGAGGAGGAGAAGGAGGCCATGAGGAGGAGGAAGGAGGAGCGCCACACAATCTTGTAGTGGGCCCGGGGGCGCCGTCCAGCGTGGGAACACCCGGGATTTTCTTTTCTTTTCTTTTTTTTCTGAGCGGCGAGGGCGGGGGCTGGGGGAAAGGTCAAAGTGCTCCGGCACCGAGCAGGCTGTGTGTGTTCGCGCGCGCACGCACGCACGCACGCGCGCACACACACACACACACACACACACACACACACACACACGAGTCCCATCAGCGCGCGTAAATTAACAACGACGTCCTACGAAAGTGGATCGGAGGATCGGAAAAGGTCTCGGTAACGTGAGTGAGTGCGCAGTGCGTTTAGTGCCGTGTGCTGTGCGGGGCGGGTATAGGGTGCCGTCGAGGACGGGCAGGCGTGTTTGCTGTGCCCAGGGCGCGCGACCCACCCCGCCCCGCCCCGCACCGCCCCGCCCCGCCCCGCCCGGCCGGGAAGCGAAAACTTTCTCGGGTGGGGCGGGGCGGGTAAGTAAGCAAGGATCGTGATCAACAGCCCACGGGGGAGGATGGGGTGGGGTGAGGCAGGAGAGCGCCACCGCGCACCGCGCCACACAGGAGACCGGGAGTGGCGGGGCGGGCGGGGCGTGGCGTGGCGTGGCGCGGCGGGGTGGGGTGGGGCCGGTGGGGCGGGGCGATACATCCGCGAGGCGCGTTGATCATAATATCGGATTGGGGCGCGGTGCGGCGGGCGGGGCGGTGCGGAGCGGGGCGGGGCGGGGCCGGGCGGGGCGGTCGCCCGGGACGCACAATATCGGTGAGCAGGGATTCTCCCTCGCGGATCATCAGGCCAGAGGTGTAATCACGCCCCGGGCCGGTCCGGTGCGGCCGGTCCGAACAACATTCTCGGCTTCTTCCTCGAGCGTATATCGGCCCGAGAAATTAAATTGGGGAGAGAGAGGAAGGGGGGAGAGGGGTAGGATCCACAGGCAGAACGGACACCACAGATAAGTAAGTAGGTACAACGCTGAACTGCAATTATTTCTTCTCGATCACTACAATGTAACGCGTTCCTTTCCTTTGCTCGAATCATTTATCAGATGAGTCTGAGGAAGCGGCATATATCGACCCAAAAATTTAGTTTTGAGCGGTTCGTGGACGCGTTCAAGTTTGCCGATGGCAGAGAAAAGTAAATGACGACCTGAGGGTGTGCGCAACGTCTCCGCGGTCGCACCCCAGAAAAAGGCCTGGGGCCCCGCCCGGGACCGGCGGCAGGGAAATGCATTCACCACCGGGTGCTCGTTGGGGTGGGGCGGGGTGGGGCGGGGTGGGGCGGGGTAGCCCGTCGGGGCTCGGGGCTCTGGGGCGGGCATACCTCGCACTGTGCGTCGTGGGTGGATGAACGGATGTAGCCGGCGGCGAACGAGAAGTCGGACGCGGTGCAGCGCAACATTGTACGAAAAAAGGAAAAAAAATCATTTGAAAAATCTAACAAAGAAAAAAAAATAAAGAAGAAAGATACAGAAAAATCCGACAGATAAAGAACAACTGAACAAACACCTGAAAAATAAAAACAACGTGAAAAGTCAGAAAAAGATCAGCATTTATCGAAAAATTGACAGAAATTTTCCTCGAAAAATCAAAAGACAAATTCAAAACAGAAAAATAAACCAAAATAAATTTAAAAAACTTAAAAAAACAAACAATAAACATCATGGTACACACTTTGTATCAGTTTTCTCTCCCTCCCCTCCCCTCTCGATGAGAATATAGAACCAACCGAATGGGCGCGCAGCGTGCTGGCAGCAGCACGACGCCGGCGCCTGCAGAGTGCAGGATAGGCAACGCGCTCCACTTGCTCTCTCCAAAGAAGTGTATACATCGACTTTCACTGCAACTCAGCGCGAGACATCACTAAATTTGGGAGTGACAGTTTTGTATCGCCATAGAGCAAGGCAAGTTTGTATCACCCCAAAACAGGTGAAACAGGTTCGTATATCGCCCCAAAAGAGGTGAGAAAGGTTCGTATAGCCCAATAAGAGGTGAGACAGGGCTATTCAAATCTGTCTCACCTTTTTGGGTGACACAAAAGGCCTCACCAGTTTTGGGGGGAGACAAAGGTCTCACCTGTTTTGGGGTGATACAAACCTGTCTATCGCCCCTCTGAAGGTGAGACGTATCGTATATCCACCTTTTGATTTATAGTGTTCCACGATCATCGCACGAGCGAGTATTTGCGAGTATCCCTTGATTTTTATTTAGCTATTTGTCGAGGGTATCTTGCGAGTATTTTCCCCCGAGTACAACGAGTTTCCGAGCGGGGCAGCCCAGCCCGCGCGCTCCGGACGTTCACGTTGTGACTCACGGTTCACGGCGAGCGCTCCCTCGCATCTGATCAGATCATCTTATCTCACCTCACTGACCGCACGACATACGCGCGCGGCCGGGCCCGGGGGAGCCGCAGAGTCATAATCTCATCAAAGTCAGGGCTGCGGGGCTGACATTCATTCTCTTTGACGCGCACGTTTTTACCGAGTTTTCAGAGTAGCACCCCCTTTTAAGAGCGAACCTTCGAGGGAGGTTGCGAGACACGAGCACAGAGCAGCTATGGGGGCTGGGCCGGGCCGGGCTGGCTGGGCTCCTCCTAAGATGCCTACGGCTTGGCGGAATCCCGCACCTCCATTACATCAGCTCTCAGGGTAGGGGAGGACACCCCGCCCCGCCCCGCCCCGCCCCGCCGTCCAAAATGTGTCACCCGCCCCGCCGGAGCAACAGGCGTTGAGGCGAGGGAGGGACATCTCCCGCTGCTCCGCTCTGGCTGTCGTGACACTCTCACTTAGCGTCCCGCACCAGCGCCTGTCTCGGCCGTGGCGACACCCTTTCAGCCCCGCCCCACCCCACCCCACCCCGCCCCGCCCCGCCCCGCCCTGCGGTGCGGCCCGGATCCACCCCTAATGAGTACTCAGTCACCACCCCGCCTCGCCCCGCCGGCCGCAAACTACCCCTCCGTGCCCTCCGCCTCTACCTCCCGACGGGGGCGTGCTCGTCGCGAGGCACCAGAAAGCAATCTCGGCTGAAATTTTTTTCAAAACAAATGTTGCCAGAAAAGTAGGCCTAGCGAAAACACGGAAGAGACAAAACGGGCTGCGTCTGTGCCTGCCTACACCAGGCAACGATTTCTGCGAGCTGTTTCGCCTTAGTAGGGCGAGGGGCATAGAGAAGCGACCCGCTTTTATCTTTATCCGATGTGCTTTAGACTACTACTTAATGCCTACATTGCTATTGTAACAACACTGATGGCAGTGGAGGTCTCGATGCGAAACAGTCCTTCTGGGCCCGGCCGGCGCCGGCGGCCCAGCCCCTTATGCCGCCGACCCGCGGAGGAGTGAGCCTTCTGGGCCCGGCTGACGGCCGACCTGCTAGTCGCACCCGCGGGGGTAGTTATGGGTCGAGTCGTCATCCGCTGACCGTCCCGCCGGCCCCGCCCCGCCCGCCCGCCCCGCCCCGCCCGCCCGCCCCGCTGCCCTGCCCGCCTCGCCTGCCTGCGCACCACCTCCTCCCATCCCAGCTGACCGGGGGACTTGAACGCATCCGGGCCGACGCCGAAGCGAGGGGGGAGTCACTTCGCAAAATCATTGTACGGCGGCCCCCCCAAAATCACATTAAAAATCAAAAAGAAATGAACAAAAATCAAAATAAAATCAAGAAGAAAACTACTGAAATATTCAAAAGATCAAGAACAAATAAATTTAAAAAATGAAAAAAAAAAAGTCAGAAATGGGGAGGGGGGGAATCAATTTTTTTTTCCGAAAAATGACGGAAAGTTTACTTGAAAAATCAAAGGGAAAATGACATCAAAAAAGTCAAAAAATCATTGCACACATTTTGTATGAGTGACCCTCCTTCGGGCCAAGAGATTACAGAGATCGTAGTCGCAGCCTCCCATCTCTCCACCCGCTCACTGTGGAAAATATTCGTAAGGGTAACGGGAAAATTTTCCATGATATGTCGTGATGTTACAACTTCCAGAGGTGTTGTTACGATAATTTTTTCACACCATGTGTCGAACTAGTTTTCCTTCACGAGTGAGAATCTGCTTGTTCGTAAATTTACAACTCTATGTCGTGATCACAAATTACAGGAAAAGTCATTAATTTACGAATATTTTTTTTCACAGTGCTCGCGATCTCAAATTTATTTCAGAAACTGTCCGAAATTTCTTTCGAACGAGGGGTAAACAACTTTGAATTTTAGTGTACAAGGCCAGGCCGCCTGTGTGACACATCAGCCTCCCCTCCACTCGCACGGTATAAAGGCCGCGTTACGCTAGCTTCCGCCGCGCCCTCTAGGTCCTCGCCCTGGCGGGACCGACCGAGGGGTGGGTGACTGTACGACTCAAGGCCGGAACGTATTCCGGGTGCACTCCGACTGTACTCCGTGGACTCCGGCTGTTCTGGACCCAAGTACTCCGCGTACTCCAAGTGTACTCCGCGTTACTCCAACATGAAGTACGCCGTGTTCTCCGACTGTATTCCGCGTACTTCGTACTCGACTGTGTACGCCGAAACTTCGGGTCGTCCACCCCTCGGGCCTGACACAGCGTCACCCGCGTTACACGGTCACGCTTGGCTCTGGGGCCGGCGGCGGCGCGCGCCCGCGCCGTCTATCGCGTGCCGCCAACCGCGGGGCTCCCACGGCCTCCCAGCGCTGTTTGTTCATTTCAGGTCGGAGGCATAAACTTGGCAGTAATCAGATTACTCGCCACTAGCGAGGCGATGAAAGTTCACTTGCAGGATTAACTTGCCGAGGATGCGGCGCGCGCTTGCACGGTATCCGCGCTCCTGCAGCGAGGCAAATTGATCATAAATCAAACTCACGCGGCCCGGGCCGGGCCTGCCCTGCCCTACGTAGGGCGCGAGGGAGTTTACAGGTTCAACAGAGTTCGCGCAAGGAAAAAAACTTTTAAAAAATGTAATTTTCTCAGTCGTTTGAGAAGTAATCCATCCTTGTTATGTCCTATCGGGTGCGTGGCGCGGGGAGTTGCCGGGCAGGGAGGCGGGAGGGAGGGAAGGGGGCGACGCGAAGGAGACCAACCCCTTCCCACAGCCTCCCCTATCGGCCGCCGCCCCGCGCCGCCCCGCGCCGCCCCGCGCCGCCCCGCGCCGCCCCGCGCCGCCCCGCGCCGAGCTCCCTCCCTATGGCTCCCACTGGCCGCGCGCAACCCCGCACGAATTTGACTTGCCATTGTTTTCACAGTATATCATCCTCCTGGCCCGCTGTCTCCCGGACAGGTGCTCCCCTCCCCTCCTCTCCCTCTCTCCTCTCTCTCTTGTTTTAGACTGTGGTGAGCCACGCGACCGCACTGCGGTGTGAAGAGGGCAGACTGCAGCGGCGCGGGGCCCGGCAAGCCAATAAGCACCGCCGAGGCCCCATAGCGCTCGGCAAACTGTGTGTCACACCGATGTTTTCGAGCCCGAGCCGAGCACGTTCTATAGTACACTATTTACCCACCGAAAAAAAAAAAGTTCTTCAGGGTTTCCACATATGTTGGCCCCTGCGACATTTTCCTCGACTTTGCAGACCATGTTTTTAAAAATTTCAATGACACTTCCGTATGCAATTTTTCAAATAATCGACAAATTCACAGTTCTGTAATATCTCTCACTAGGAAGCCCCCATAACCCGAATTTTTCCATAGCCGTTCCTGCAATTTTCCATGCGATGACTTTTCCTGACTTTCCATGACCACATTATTTTTACTTGACTTTCCATGACTCGCCGGGGTTTTCCAGGCTTGTGAGAACCCTGATCTTGGCCTGAAAAATGCTTTACGAAGCCATCACGACCACTCACTTCTCATTCTGACATAAGTCTCTTCGCTGTCAAATAGGAAATTGTGCAACGCTCTTCAGCCATAAGAGCATTTCTTGTTCCCTGCTGTGGTAACACGTCGAACCTTCCAGCTTCCAGTAGTCGCCAGGGTGAGCGGGGCGGGCTGCTGATTGGATCTGCCCCGGGAACAGCGGCCGCCCGCCCCGCCCCGCCCCGCCCCGCCCCGCCCCGGCCCCGCAACTACCTGGCGGACAGTCAACACCAGGGACCCGATAAGGCCCGATGATCAAGGCCCAGTGGGGCGAGGCGGGACATAGGGAGGCCCGCGCGACCCTCGCCTCGCCCCGCCGCGCCGCAGTTCTGCCGAAACGATCCCATCGGCACACGGGGGCGGGGCGGGGCGGGGCGGGTGGATTGGAGCGCAGGTCGGTACAGTGCCATCAGCGCAGAGCCTACTGTACTGCGGGGCGGGGCGGGGCGGGGTGGGGCCCACAGGTGGGAGCCTGCACCTCATCGCCCCGGGTCCTGACCGTGGCGTTCTCCCCACCCTCCGGATGTTGCCTCTACAAATATTAGCGACGCAGAAGTCCATTAGGGCCGGGCCGGGCTCGAGGTCCCAGGCTGTCCCAGGACCACAGCCGCGGGGCGGGGAGCGGCGGACAGCAACGCGCGAATCTCGGCTGCGCCGGCGGCGCGGGAATAAGATGAGATGTAGGGCAAAGGCGTGGCGTGGCGGGGCGTGGCGGGGCGTGGCGTGGCGTGGCGGGGCGTGGCGGGGGTGCTGAGAGGCTGCCATCTAGCTCGACATGTGAGCATGTGAGGCGCGCCGTGAAATGAACATATGTTCTCCTCTCTATTTCATCTCTCTCTTGCCCGCCCCGCGGGCGCGCGCGCGCTCCAGCCGCGGGTCACTTTCGCATCCCTGCGAGGCGCGGCGCGGCGCGGAGCCAGTCGTGAGGAGGGGTTTCGTTTCCCGCCCGCGGCGACACCACGTCCGCACCAGTGGGCCGAGGAAATGCGCAGCACCCCGCCCCGCCCGCCACATATGTGTTTTGCGTGGCGCCATCTGGATCGCACCCTCTCCGCCCCGCGCCGCCCCGCGCCGCCCCGCGCCGCCCCGCGCCGCCCCGCGCCGCCCCGCGCCTCCTGGCCGCTCAGGGGACGCGGCCACCCTCGCGGCTGCGGCGGCCAGGAGTTCCTCCCCTGTGCAGAGCCCGCTCCCGTCCCCGCCCCGCCCCACACTCTCCGCCGACACTCTATACGCATCAGCAAATATTGGTCGAATACTCGAGGGAACAACTCTGTCGTTGACTTTAGTAAATGACAGACATTCGCCTTTGCGATACTTCTTTCAGACGTACGTTTCCCTCCCCTATGTATATTTTGTTTTTCAATAAGTCGTGCGATGAATTAAAATAAGATCTTATTGCTGCGCAGCCGTGGCCGCACGATCTTCTCCGCCGACGTCCGGAAGTCCGGACGCGCGGGTCCGGCGAGGGCAGCGCTGCAGCCTCCTGCAGGGCGATTCCGCGCGCCGACTTCGTCTCTCTGTCCTTGTTGCATTCACGGGGCTGGCCCATAAGGAGTGAGAGAGAAGACACTACTGAACGATACCCTGAATCCGCCTGCTGAGCCCAGTCCTATCCCGCCCCGCCCCGCCCCGCCCGCACCCCCATTCACTTCCACGTTTGTTTGCGCGCCGCGGCTACAGACTATTCCGGCGGCAGCGCGGAGAAGACAACATGGAAGAACAAGAGGGCCCGTGATTCGTTGCGCGGTCTCCCCCACTACTTTGCGAAGGTGGTGGGGGAAGCCGCTCGACGAATCACGGGCCCTTCTGTTCTTCCGTGTTGTCTTCTCCGCGCTCCCGCCGGAATAGTCTACAGACAGACATCAGTGCGCATCCATTTGCGACAACAATGGAGAACAAAAATGTGTCCACCGAGGGGCGATAAGGGTGAGGGCCACGGCGGCGGCGGCGGCGCGGAGGGAGGGGGGGAGGGGTCGAGGAGGGCGAGCGAGGGAGCCAGACGACGCCGATGTCGTTGTCCACGTGCAGAAAATTCTGCGACCGACCGGGCCGAGCAGGGGCGCGGGGAGGGGGGAGGGGGGGGGCAGATAGTATGAAGCGCGGGGCGGGGCGGGGCGATTACGTGCCATGCGACGCGACGGGAGGTCGGCGCGGGCCGCACAACCGCGCACACGACGGCACGGCCTGCGCCGTCTGCTTCAAAATATCGCTCTCGCGGCTCCGAGCTTTGTCGCACCTTTGAGGGTGCCGTATGTCGGGGGTGTCACAGCCCCATGAGTGCGACAAAGACGGAGGCGCGAAAGCGATCTTCGGAACCGGACGGCTTGGTAGCATTGCAGAGGTGACACCCGAGAGTGCAAGGTCGCGTACCGGCACCTCGGTGCGGCACCCCGAGCATTCGTGGAGGAGGAGGGGAGGGGGTCTTCAGAGCGGGCGTTTTCCTTTCGCCCTCCCTCCAGTTCAGCGGCGGGGCGGCGGAGGACAGCCGCAAGCACTACTGGACGAGCCCGGCGCACGCCCCGGCCCGGCGCGACGCTGCGGCACCACACGACGGCGCACGCCACGGCCTCCCGGCGCGGTCAATTGAACTCGTGACACAATCAGAGATACCAATCGAACAGGAGCTCCGCGAGCGGGAGCGGGGTGGGGGCGGGGGCGGGGCAGAGGTCTTGGCGGCTCGGGCGAGTTACCGCGGCGGTCGGGACCGTTTTGCCCACGGTTCGCCGAATCCCATATACCACAGCCGGTCAGCAATAATCGCTGACATGGTGGTCGCATCGTTAGAGTACGGCAGAGCAGGCCTCTTTACTATCACTTCACCAGCCACCCGCCACCCTCGGGGGGGAAGTCACTGCTTCGCTGAACTCCAATGTGTTGCGGCTACTTACGGCTCCTACTTTCCTGGAAAACCTGGTGGAAACATTTGACCGACCGTAATCGTATGCCAATCGTCAGATGTTGCACCTACGGTTGCCTACTTGAGCGTAGCTGTCGTTCGCTCCTCTTCCCTCCTCTTCGCCTTATTGCCAACCTGTTGCCCCCTATTACGTCCTGCCCCGGCCCGGCCCGGCCCCGCCCCACCCCGGCCCGTGCGGCGCTCTCGCTAAAGTAAAGTGGCAAACTCAATTACCCCAACTCGCTTTTCCTATCGCGGTGCCCGGACAGAATGCGCGCGTCAGCCGCGCACAAAATAAAATGGAGAGCTAAATATTTTTTTTTCTATAATGAAAAGGCAGAGGAGCAACAGCAATAAGAAGAGGCCGCTCGCTGCTGCACTCTTCACCAGGACGTTGCGGGGCGGGGCGGGGCGGAGCGTAGTTGGAGGGACCACCCCATCGTGCCACGGCCTGGGGGCGGTTTGCTAACGACGCACAGCCGAGTTTTCAGCCGTGATTCCCGCACAGCCATCGAAATCAATTTACACTTCGATTTCGAGTCAGGACAGAAATGTTGACAAGTGGATGGAGAGGTGCTGGAGATTGGGGAGGAGTGTGGTGGGAGAGAAGGAGTGGTCTTTGAAGAAAGCGACCATGCAGTCGCACGGCGGGGCGAGGCGGGGCGGGGCGGGGCGGGGCGGGGCGGGGCGGGGCGGGGCCAGGAAGTGGCGAGTGGATTCTTTTGTGCGTCGGGAATTGGATTTGATTGACAATTCCCTCTTCCCTGATGGAGCAGCAGAGAGAGAGAGAGAGAGAGAGAGAGAGAGAGAGAGAGAGGGGGGGAGGGGTAAGAAGGAGGAGGGGGCGAGGAGCCTAGGCGACGCTCGGCCCCCGGCAAGTCGCCGCAACGGCGGCGCGGGCCGACCGCCCACGCACGTGAGCATGCCACGCCGCCCCGCCCCGCCCCGCTTTGTCGCGGCAGACTGCGCGGCGCGGCACGCACGGTGACTGACATACCCCCCCCCCCCCAAATATCCCTATGAGCATGCTCATGCTCAGCGGGTTATTCCCACCGCGATAACAACCGCGGGCGATTGCGTCGCTACATCGCGCCGCTTCCCGAACTTCCTCATGAGCAAGTGTGTGTGTCATGTCATGGCAGCGTAACGACACCTCCTAGAGACCACCAGTGGAGCTAGGAGCCAGAAAAGCAGGCGATATCAGGGTGTCGAGCAGCGATCAAATATATAAACTGAAGGGTTTTTCTATGGTTTTCCATGGGAAAATCGTTACTATTCAAGGGTACTTTGGGGCCTTTTCGACACAAAATTCTGCTCAAATGGGTCTGGATTTTTTTTTTTTACAGAAGCCCCCAAAATTAGCAAGCAACGCAGCGCGGAGCTCAGCGCTCTTCCGACTGTACTACACAGCCGCTTGGGGCAGGGAGCCTTCATCTTTAACATGCTTGCACTGTTGTCTAAAACATTTTCGCCAGCATTCGATATGCCGTTCAACAGACTTCAAGACGCCCCCCTCCCCTCAAAAAAAGTGTAAGTATCTAACTTGACTAACAAAATGAGAAATATTCCGGCGCCAAGGTGAAGACTTATTTATGGAAGTCCCAGCTGCTGTGTGCATCTCGACTGGTCTTCAAAAAGCAGTCGCCAGCCTTCGATATGCTGTTCGCCAGGTTTCATGACGCCCTAAACGAGTGCATCTTGCGTGAAAACTTTTTTGAGTCGAAATTTTGACAAAATAGACTACTTGGCGAAAGGATTTTTTCCAAGTTCCAAATCGCCGGCTTGTGAAATGTTATTACCCGGGCTCCGAAATGGCAAAAAAGTACGTCTTGCGTGAAAGTTGTTTTTTTTTTTTTAAGGGCGAAAAAAATTCCTGCTCCAGATAGTCTTATATCTGTAAGTCGAACCGATGCTGCGAGCACCTCGACGAATACCTCAACGGAAAAAAAATATTTTCGCCAGCTTTCGGTATGTTGTTTGCCAGGCTTCAAAACGCCTAAAAAAAAAATTATATCTTCCAAGAAAAATTTTTGGAATCGAAACTTGAAAAAAATCCATACGCCAAGTAGTCTTTTTGTGTAAGTCCCAAACGAAGTGCAATCGTGAGTGAAACTCGACAGGCCCAAAAACAACTTTCCGTCTGCTTGTGATATGTTGTTCGTAAGGCTTCAGAACGCTTAAAAAAGTGTGTCTTCCAAAAAAAAATTCCGAGTCGAGAATTTTAAAAATTCCCATGCACTAAATAGTTTTTTCCCAAGTCTCAAACGAAGTGCACCTCGAATGGCCCTAAAATATATATTTTCGTCAGCATTTGATACGTTGTTCTCCAGGCTTCAAAACGCCTTAAAAAAGTGTATCTTTCGTGAGAAATTTTTGTAATCGAAACTTCGAAAAATACCATGCGCTAGCTAGTCTACTACTACTTTGTTAAAGTTCCATCCCCGCGGTGCACCTAAACTGGCTCCGTGAAATAATTTAGCCATTCTCCGCTAGAGGTTGATCCTCAATCTTCAAAAAAGCCGTAAACCAGTACATCTTGCGTGTAATTATAATTAGTATTATTTTTTAAAGTTGAAACTAGGAAAAATTACATGCGCGAAGTAGACGAGTTTGTCTGAATCGAGCTGCGCTACTTATTGCCTACTTTTCCGGCAACACTGTCGACAGTGCGGCTCCAGAGGCAAACCGTACTCGCCGCGCGAGCAGCAGATTTTGCAACCGTGTCAGTCTGGTCAGGATAGACGGCGGCAGCATCAGCGCGCGCGGCGCCACACTCGCTCCGCTGAGTCAGCGTCGTGGTGCCGATATGCCTTCAAACCACAACTATCACCTACTTTTTTTTTTCTCTTCTCTATTTTTTCTATGTGAAAATATTCAAATGGGCAATATGTCGATATAACAGTACCGACTGTGTCAAGTACCTGCTGCTGTCTTCAGCCCAAGAAGGCCATATTGTTTTTTTTTTCCCTTTTTCAATAACTTGTCACCTCTCTGTCGCTTCACCTACTGGCCGCTGTACTCTGCGTGTGCGTACATGCCGTGGCGCCGAAGGGGCGACAATTTTGGGAATCATGTGTACACAAGCCTGGGACTCATAATCATAAAAATTAAGGGAAATCAATGAAAACCACCACAACAAAGCAGGAAACACCTGGAATCAGTTATAATTAGCCGAAATTAGCGTTTTATGTCGCTAGAAACAGTTTGAAATGAAAAGATATGGATGGGAATCATTGGCAATCAATCATTCCGGGAATCATGTGTATACACATTAAAGGGGAGTGGTCGCCGAGGGGTCAACCACTCTGGTAATCCTGTGTAGACGTTGTCCGGTAACTACTGGTAATCTTGTTCCCGAAACTCCATTTTTCGTCGTTTTTGTGCTGGTTTGGGTTTTCCCTCATGGGAATTTGCAAAAATTGACCTAAATGTCAACGTTTCTTTAAAAATTTTACCGAGATCTGTAAGTAATCACTGGTAATCGGTAATCGTGCGTACGCACCTAAACCGAGTGATGGACCCCTCGGTGGTCGCCCCCTCACGTGGCGCAGGCCGGGCTATCCCCAGTGCTACAGCTCCGCTCCGCTCGGTGCCGCGGTGTCAACATGGGCGTCGAACATTTTCGGGGGGGGGGGGGGGGGGGCAACGTTGGCAAAAGTTATTAGTTATGTATGAACCACTTTCTATGTAACCCATCTAAAATTTAACCTAAGCTGTAGAAAACGAAACTTTGTGCCAGGCTTCTCACTTGCTTCGCTCGCGGTTCCAAATTAGCCTCGACTAACTTTAAATTACTAGTGGCACGAGCAGTAAAGGATAGATTCTCTGAGTATTGTCCATTGCCAATTTTCTGTCGAGCTCTCTATAAACTAGTGAATTGAGATTAGTAAGTGTAATTTTTCTCGCTTGCTCCGCTTGCGAACTAAAACGTAGGTGTTAAAAATTACGATTCATTATCCGTATCGTATACCCCTTCAAATTAGTTACGATTGCGCTTTTTATCTTTCGATTATTGAGAAGATTGATAATATTTTCTTGCTTAAAATTAAGATTAAATACATTTTTAAGAATTATGCATAAGACAGTGACTCCTAACAGGTAGGCAACTTTCACAACTTCCCTCCAGTTACCCCCTCGCCCCTCTGGGTGTCAACACACTCGCTGGCCGGAGCGCGCACGGCGCGGCGCGGGGCGGGTCTGAGCGATGAGGCTAGGACCGCAGCGCCGATTGAGGGTTTGTCCGTCCTTTTCCGGTCCGGTTGTCCTGTCCGCCCCAAGAGACACGCGCCCATCAAGACCGGCACACAATGAAGAAACAATGTCGCCGCGGCAAGACGAAGGCGACACGCACTGTCAGCAGCACGACTGGTACTTCAGGGAAGTCCCACGGTGCGGTGTGCGGTCCCAGGCCCGCCCGTACTGGCACTGGCCGCACCGCTCTTTTGACCGCAGAACGCGCCGCCATTCGAGTTTGCTGGTCCCCATTTTATGTTCAGAGGCGTTGACACAGTGCCATCCATCCGCGGGCAGCCGGGAACACGGGCAGGCCAGCTGCCCCGCCGACCCGCCGCGGCTGCTGGAAGTCGCTATGCTCGGCCGACATGCTGTGCACAGCATCGCAGACTTCACCGCGCTCTTTTTCCGAACGCGGCCAAGTGCCACAATCGCCCGCCTACGCCCCGCTACGGCCACGCCAGTTCACGTCATCGCCAGGCATTGCCGTGGCGCGGCGCCGGCGTCCCCGCCACTCCCTCTCTCTCTCTCACTGCTCTCACTCACTCCAGCGGGGAGCGTCCCCGCCCCGCCGCGCGCACAGTACACGCGGCACCGAGGGGGCAACAACTCTGAACTTCGCAGTGTAAAAAAGTCAATCCTTTTAAATTAGTAGGATTTTTAGAAAATGTAAATTTTAATGGATAGTGTAAAATTTTACAAAACTATCAAGGGTGTAGTCTTTAAATTTTCTTGAGTTTATCTAAGATGTTCTGACTTTTCTTGGGTTCTGGGCATTGCTAATTTTTAAGAACAATACTGGATTTTCCGACTAGAGTGCATTTCAGCGTTGTTTCCCCCTTTTAACGTGGCACTCTCTCTCACACACACACACACACAGCCGAGACGACACACTTACTTTTCGGAGGTCGTCGTGTCGCTGTTAGGATCCAGGAGGGGTGTGAAAGCGGCCGCCGAGGTTCCCCTCGGCGAGGGCCTCGGCGAGGAGGAGGAGGACGAGGCCGGCAGCGTGGAGCCTGCGGCGGCGGAGGCGGCGGCGACTGCGAGGCTGCAGCCGACGCTCTGCTCCTCCTCGGCCTGCTGCAGGGCCTGCTGCAGGGTGGCCTTGTCGCGGTGCTCCGCGACCGGTGCGCGGTGCGAGCGCGATCACGAAGCGCGGCGCGAGCAGCCTGCCGGTGCCTGACGGGAGCGTACCGCCGAGCCCAGCCCGCGCCACCGTCTCGCTCCGTGCCTACCTCCCCGCGTGCCGGCCCAGCACTGCGGCCTGCGGCGCGGCGCGGCGGCGCACCCGGGACCCGGGGCCGGCGCGCCAGCGGCAGCCCCGCCCCGCCCCGCCCCCGCCCCTCCCCGAGGAGTAGAGGGGCAGCTAGCCCGCGCGGCGGCGGCCGGCAACACGTCGGGAGCGTCGCGGTGGCGGTGCCCCCCTCCAGAGCTCCCGCTCCCCGATACTATACTCGGTACCGCTCATGCAGGGCTACGTACTTTGCCTCAAGTTGCATAACTAGGCTGCTTGGTGAACTGAGCTACTAGTTACCTGCGGAAGGTTAAACTGAGCTGCTAGTTACCTGCCGACTGATTCAGAACATCGCTCTCGTACCACCGTCTTTCTCGCACTCATGAGGCCATGCCAGCCCCAACATGGGGCACCGCCATGAGTGCGACAAGGGCGGGGGGAAGAGAGCGATCTTCTGAATCAGTCGGCTGCGGAATGTTAAACTGAGCTGCTAGTTACCTGCGGAAGGTTAAACTGAGCTGCTAGTTACCTGCGGAAGGTTAAACTGAGCTGCTAGTTACCTGCGGAAGAGTTAAGGCACACAGCGGCGATGACGGCCGCGTCCCGCCCGCCCTGAAGGTCTTGCGTCTTGATTGATCGTGTGTGCAAGGCGCGCATTCGCAGAAGAAGCTGCAGCTCCAAAGAGTTCCACTCCTCTCAGGCCCTCGCAGGCCGGGGCGGCGGAGCGGGGCTGCACCCTGGATGAACGGGCGCAGAAAGTGGAGGTGAAAGAAACAAAGGAAGAAAGAAAAACTTTAATGAAGACTCTGGTCCGCACAAACCTTTTTCCCGGTCTGCAAGGAGTCTTTCTCCTCGGACAGGGACAAGAGCAGCAGACGACAGCAACAGACGGCGGCGGCCCGTCGCGTGGGCCTCAGCGCAGCGCACGCGGGCAGTACAGGGCGCCGCCGTCTGATTCCGAAGATCGCTCTCGCGCCTCCGTCCTTGCGTCGCACTCATGGGGCCCGGCCATCCCCCACATAGGGCACCGCCATAGGTGAGACAAGGACGGAGGCACGAGAGCGATCTTCGGAATCAACCCGCAGGGCCCAGCGCCCCAAGGGCTCTGCTCGCCGCGCAATTACCTTGCCGCCACGCCGCGCCACGCCGCGCCACGCCGCGGCCAGAGCACCTGCTCCCCTCCTACGCGACGAGATAGCGGGCCGTACGTTCGGCGACATTGCAGCGGCCATAGCGTTGCAGGCAGGCAGGCAGGGGCGCAAGCGCCCGGGCGGGTGAGGTGAGCTGAGGTGGCGCAGGTGCGGCTGGATGGGTGCTTCGTTACGGCCTGGACGGGGACGGCGGGGACGGCCGGCCGCAGCGGCCCAGGCGGGCCCGGGCCACCGTCAGTGGATCGGACAGGCAGCAGGCAGCTGGAAATAAAACACACGGCAATAGCTTCTCTCTCCCTCTTCCCACTATCGGCCCTGGGCCCGGGTCCCCGCGGAGTGGCGCGTATACGCGTATACAGCCGCCGGCGCGCAAAAAAACAAAAAACAAAAACAAAAAAAAAGTTGACAGGTATATAATAACTCTATTTGGCAATGTCCACGGGCGCGTGGAGGAGAGGGTGGGGGTGAGGGCCACCGGCCACCCCTTCCTTTTACATAACAGGCGTGACAGTGGGGGTGCGGCGGACAGGGGCAGGCTGAGGTGGGCGCACAGGGGTGGAGGCAGGCGGCTGGACATGGACGGGACAGAGCCCTCTCCGACAACAAACGGGGGGCATCATCGGCGACTCATAATGCCCAGGGCCGGTGCGGGGTCACGCGCAGGGCGTACCCGGGCGTGCTGGCCGTCCTTGTTCGGCCGCCTCGCCTCGCCATCAACCCCGCTTCCGAGAGCATGAGATAGTGAGAGCGAGAAAAGGGAGAGAGTGAGAAAGAGCGAGAGAGAGAGAGAGAGAGAGAGAGAGAGAGAGAGAGAGAGAGAGTGAGAGAGAAAGAAGGGGGCGGAGAGAGGGAGGGAGGGAGGGGGAGGGGGAGGGGGAGAGAGAGAGAGAGAGAGAGAGAGAGAGAGAGAGAGAGAGAGAGAGAGAGAGAGAGAGAGAGAGAGACGGGGAGGGGGCGTGAATGGGTATGGTGCGATGACACAAACTCGTCCAGGCGGCCCTAACTAAAGCGCCCTGCTCCTGCTCCCGCAGCTGTCAGGACGAGTCGAGTCGGGGCGCTGCGCCCGCTGCGCTCCGAGACCGTCAGGACGCGGGAGCGATCCACTTCCGATCCCATCTGATTCCTCAATGAATGATGCAGCAGTACGAAAAGTCAATGGTCCTGGCCCGCGTGCCGCCGGTCGCCGTCTTAATCGATTCCACCCCCTAGTCTCTCTCTACCTGCCCCCTCCCACGTCGCCTGCTAACGCGCCTTTCTTTAAATCTTCATTCCGTACCCCCCCCCCCCCCCAACGAGAGGAAGTAAGAGAGAGAGAGAGAGAGAGAGAGAGAGAGAGAGAGAGAGAGAGAGAGAGAGAGAGAGACATAGAGAAAAGAGAGAGTGGAGGGAGATAGAGAGACCCCCATTACACCGAGGCCACACTTTTTTGCCATCGATATTGCATGAATAGGAAATGTGTCCGAGAGAGTCTAACTGCTCCTGCGGCAGAGCTCGGGAGCAGCACACGGGGCCTACCTGGGACGAGGTATTCGTGGGTACTTAGGCAGAAAAGGGAACTGAAGCAGACCGCCACCACCTCCGCGCCGGCGTGCCCGCCGCCCGCCCGCCCGCCTCTCCCACCCACCCACACACTCTCACACGACATCTTCGGAACCCCTCGCCCCGCCCCACCCCACCCCGCCCCGCCCGTGGCCGTCTAGATTTCAAACCCCGATTCGGTTAGGCGAGGCGAGGCGGGCGAGGCAGCCCCAGCCCGGTGCAACGGAAGCACTGACTCAGGGTGGCGGCTTGGAAAATGATTGCCGAGCAAGCGGAGGACGGGGTACGGCGGGGCGGGGCGGGGCGGGGCGGGGCGGGGCTGGACGACAAGGGGGTGGGAGAGCTTACCGTCGCCATAGGGAGGGCGGAAGAGCCTCCCAGCTGCGGCATCTGCAGCTGCCCCGGCGGGGAATCACTCTCACAAAATGTGTAGAACCAATTTAATTATTATTTTGTTATTAATTTTTAGCAGATGATACGAAGGTATCAGCCTGCTTGCACTGTCATACAGCGAGCAAGTCTGCAGAGAGCAGCGCAGCCAGAAGCGAGCAGCTAGTTTTTTTAAATGATTTTAATGGGGCCGTACAATTATTTCTCGAAGTGAGTCCAAGTCCTACCTCGGACGAGGCGAGGAATCGCTCCGCATCTGCAGGAGGTGACGGGTGGTGACGGGACGGCTCCGCGCAGCACAGCGCAGCTCGCACCTCTGATGCTACAGCAGGGCAGCAGGAGGTGACGGGTGGTGACGGGACGGCTCCGCGTAGCACAGCGCAGCTCGCACCTCTGATGCTACAGCAGGGCAGCAGGAGGTGACGGGTGGTGACGGGACGGCTCCGCGCAGCACAGCGCAGCTCACACCTCTGATGCTATAGCGGGGCAGCAGCGCCTGGGGCGAGGGGGCAAGGCATACATACATTAGCATAGAGCCCCTTCCACAGCTGACTTCGGGGAAGTCACAAGGCCGTGATGCAAGCAGGCCAAGAGAGAAGAACACCGAGTACGTGTATCACGCTCACCGTCTGGTCAGCCGGACGACGCCCCGAGGCACGCCCGCCCCGCCCCGCCCCGCCCCGCCCCGCCGCTTGCAGTCTGCCACACCACACCACGCTACCCTACGCTACGAGCAGCTCAGTGCCCCCTTTGCCTTCCCATGCCTTCCTTTCCCGCCTTCTCGAATTTCGCACGTCATACCGCAGACAGGAGGGGTACGAATTCACGGATCGTGTGGTATAGTCGTCGTGCTGCACGGCTATCGTTTTTCAGCTGGCTCCATTTTACTTCTTACTCTCAATCTTTTTCCCGCGTGTCTATATCCTTTTTCTTTTCATTCCATCTCTCTCTCTCTCTCTCTCTCTCTCTCTCTCTCTCTCTCTCTCTCTCTCTCTCTCTCTCTCTCTCTCATATTTTTTTTTTTGAAGCACAAAAATTTAGATACAATATGGAGATCGTTTCGGCCAATAAAGGGCACCGGGTGGCGTCCTCTTGGCGGTAATGCAAATACTGAGAGCGACCCAGGAGCGACCCAGCGCTGCGGAGATCAGCGCTTTATAAAACATCCATTTCTTTCCCTTTTTTTCCTTTTGGTTTTTGGAGACGCTGAATTCTTATTGGGAAACGAAGGGGCGCCGGAAGTAAGCTCCCGCCAGGTCATTTTGATCAGCAAACAGGGCCTGCACGTCTATCCCGGGGGTGTCATCGCTGGCGCGGGGGCGGGGGCGGGCGGACCACCCGAGCAGCATCTACTTCTGCAATCTAATCCGCGATATGCAAAATATTTCCGTAGAACCAATCGACTTTACGGCCCCGCGCCCCGCGGCCCGCGGCCCCCGGGGAGGAAGGGTGTTGGGGGTAGGAGGTTGAGGTGGTGGGAAGGGGAAGGGGTTGCTTGTGCCGGCGCCCGCAGCGGGGCAGGGTTGGACGAAGTACAGGGCGGGGAGGGGCGGGGCGGGGCGGGGCGGGGCGGGGCGGGGCGGGGCGGGGCGGGGCGGGGCGGGGTTATGGGCGGGACGCTAACAGAGTGGCTGGCGGCCAGAGAACTTGCCCTGTCGACGCCATACACACACATAAACGAACCGCAGCCGCCGAAACTAGCAAAGGGGACGACGCGACGCTTTCGAGTGGATAAAACGCACAAACAGAGTGGAACTTGCGCGGAGCCTAGCGCGGGGGCGCAAGTCACACAGCCGCGCCCGCGGAGGCCATTCCTCAGGCGTGTGTAATTCCGGACACGACAAGCATGAGAGCTCCCCGCCCCCAAGCAAAGCGCATACCAGTGTTGCCAGAAAAGTAAAGTAGGCAATATATGCAGTCAAAACACAGCGGAGCACAGTGAACTGAAAACTGATATTCACTTCTAGGTAGGCGACACTTCAGCTCAGTGCGCGTACGTCACCTTGTGGAATTTTTGAGTTTCGCCTCTAAAATTTTGGGGTGCAGGATAGAATATTTCATGCGTTTTTAAAGTCTGAGGAACAACATATCCAAAGACGGCAAAAACTATATTTTGGGGACCCATACCGAGACCAATACCCATAGCGAGGGGTAAATAACTCCGAATTTTGATGTACACCACTAATTCAAAATTCACACTAATTCAAACTAATTCACGCGAATTCAAAACTAATTCACGCGAATTCAAAACTAATTCACGCGAATTCAAAACGAATTCAAAACAAATTCAAGCGAATTTAAGGAATGACCTCAGAAAATACACGCACATCTGATCCAAATTATTCTCTCAATTACATGATTTAATAGGATTTTTAGTAAATGATTGTGAATGATTTCTATTTATTCCAAATTATTGGAAATTAACTTGCAACTGCGCAAAATAATCACAATTATTTCAATTATTTTTTTTAACTTTTCAGAAACAAATTTTGCTCTGCAATTGAAAGGGTGGCGTGAAAACATGGAAAATTTTTGCGGCAGTAAACCTCCCGAAGGAGGTTGCGGTTCCCGCCAGGCACAGGGCTTTTACCCCCTGTGGCAGCCAACTGCTTCGGTGTTCCATGGGAACCGGCGCTTTGCTGACTGCGATCCTATCGCGCAATTCGACAGATTTGATCCCCGTACCACCATTGGCCTACCCCTAGAGGTACGAGCGGTGTCAAGGGCGTTAGACTTCCTGAACCCAGTTTCAGAGGCCTTACCTCAGAGGGGTACGCGGGATTCGAACCCACAACCCCGAGTGCCGACACGTAGCCAGAACAGGAAGCGACCCAACGCCCAGAGCCACCGAGCCAACGGCGGTGAGACGTGTTTAACTTCTATTTGACCTGCCATCCAGCTGCGGCCAAAGGAAATGCCAAGCGCGAAAAACACTTCCCCGAGTGGGAGTCAAACTTGAGACCACTCAGTTCGGAATTGCGCGCTCTACCAACTGAGCCACGACACCTCCATGTCTGAACTGTGCGACGGGTTCGAGTCGTATTTGCCGTTTCCTGAAGCCTCCAGCCAGGGGGAACAGGGTAAATACAACTCGAACCCGTCACACTGTGCAGTCATCGTGGCGTCGTGGCTGAGTTGGTAGAGCGCGCAACACCAAACCGAGTGGTCCCAAGTTCGACTCCCACTTGGGAAAGTGTTTTTCGCGCTTGACATTCCCTTTGGCCGCAGTTGGATGGCAGGTCAAATACAAGTTAAACACGTCTCACCGCCGTTGGCTCGGTGGCTCTGGGCGTTGGGTCGCTTCCTGTTCTGGCTACGTGTCGGCACTCGGGGTTGTGGGTTCGAATCCCGCGTACCCCTCTGAGGTAAGGCCTCTGAAACTGGGATCAGGAAGTCTAACGCTCTTGACACCGCTCGTACCTCTAGGGGTAGGCCAATGGTGGTACGGGGATCAAATCTGTCGAATTGCGCGATAGGATCGCAGTCAGCAAAGCGCCGGTTCCCATGGAACACCGAAGCAGTTGGCTGCCACAGGGGGTAAAAGCCCTGTGCCTGGCGGGAACCGCAACCTCCTTCGGGAGGTTTACTGCCGCAAAAATTTTCCATGTTTTCACGCCACCCTTTCAATTGCAGAGCAAAATTTGTTTCTGAAAAGTTTAAAAAAATAATTGAAATAATTGTGATTATTTTGCGCAGTTTGCAAGTTAATTTCCAATAATTTGGAATAAATAGAAATCATTCACAATAATTTACTAAAAATCCTATTTAATCATGTAATTGAGAGAATAATTTGGATCAGATGTGCGTGTATTTTCTGGGGCATCCCCGAATTTAAAACGAATTCAAGTAAATTCACAAAATGATCACAATAATTTCAAAAAAAAACTTTGCAATAAATTCAAAAAATTCAAAGCTAATTCAAAATGAATTCAATTCAATTTAGACAAATTCAATTCAAAATTACGCAATTTGTACACCGAATTCAGAGTTGTTTACCCCTCGACCCGGTGCCGAGGGGGCCTCAACTCCTGAAAACGTGTGTACACAATCGCTGATATCTTCGAAATCATAGTCAAAAAATGTGGATCTATTGCCGGAAAAAAATTGATTTGAGTACGTATTTTGGGCTCATAAAGCTCAAAAAATACGATTGTATTTACTTTACGAATTATTTCTTTCAATTATAAGAGGTGTAATCATGTGAAATCATTTGAAATCTTGAAATCATGTGTACAAAGTTTGGGTGAGTTGAGGCCCCCTCGCATGGTGCACACTCTGACAGAAAGGAACATACGGGGCACACGAAATTTTGACGACTCCAAACTTGAGGTAAGGAATAGGTGAGGTCCACCAACTTTTTAATTATTTTTTTTTTTCAAGACAATTGAACGGAATTTTTTAAGTGTCGGCTCGAAAAATTCAGTTAAAGCAAGGTTTATGTTTCCTGAGCTTTTTAGGCTGCGTGCGTCACATAAACCCACCAACCCACCGCAATCAGGTGTTTTTCTCCTGATTGCAAAGATCGCGTCCCCTTCGATAAGGAAGGACATACTCGTCGTTCCAGACAATCAACTCAGTTATGTGTTTGGCTTTCCGAACCGCTCGAGTCGTAAAGCGCCACCGCGGTCCCTTAGGTGGACCGCTGTAAACTGGTTGGCGTCGAAAGACGCCAAATTTCTGGCTTTCATGAAAACCGCCAAACACTGGCGTCGTTCGACGCCAAAATTTGGAATTTTGAGCCGAAAACCGCTATTTGGCGTCGAACGACGCCAGTATTTGGCGTTTTTCATGAAAAGCCAGAAATTTGGCGTCGTTCGACGCCAACCAGTTTACAGTGCAGACCCACAACACTTCGTTCGATACGCCCGGTACTTGCGGCTCGTACTGTGGGGTCGCGGGGCGTGGCGGGGCGTGGCGGGGCGTGGCGGGGCGTGGCGGGGCGGAGCTGACCGGTTCATCGCGGCCGGCAGCGCCGGCGGTGGCGGAGGTGAGCCGGGGCCAAGTGGCTTCCCCTCCCCCCCCCCCCCCTTTCTCCTCTCCTTACCAACGACAGTTCGCGAATATAAGGCCAGGCAGGCATGCACGGTCGCGAAACTTCCAAACTGGGTCGGAATGTCCTCTCCCCGCATAAACGTCTCATTGCCACCGCTGCTACTGCGGCCATTAAACTTTCTAAATTTATAAGAAAAAAAAAAGAAGAAAAACTATAGGGAGGTACCCGCAGCAGCCGGGGATCGAACCCGCTGTGTCCGCTCTACATACGGGTCATGACTAACGTGTCGAGTGTAATCACGCCTCTCGCTCTGTCGCGTCGTGCGTCACTTGAGCCCGAGCTGAACCGAGGCATCACCTAATTACCCCAAGCCAAGCAGTCATTACCCCGCCCGGCCCAGCTCCAACCAGCCCCGCCGCCGCCCCCCACCTCTCCTCGACATCAGTGTTGCCAGAAAAGGAGGCAATGATAAGAGCAAACACGGTGGAGTATAGCGGCCTGCACCTGCCCCTGCCTACCAGGCAATGAGTGGTGCAAACACGGTGGAGTTAAGCGGGCTGCACCTCTGCCTACCACGCAGCCTGAAATCGCCAGTGTTTTGCCTATAGAAGGCAGGAGCAGAAGCAGCCACCTATACTCCAGTAAAAGTATCAGCGCCGGTATTAAGTCCGTCTGAAGGGGGGGGGGGGGAAGCACTTCAGGTTGCCTACATACAGGAGTTTTGTCGTGCAATTTGCCTACTTTCCAGGCGGCTATCTAGGGCCGATGACATTACCCCCTGTCCCCCCCTAAAACCGCCACTAAAAAGTATAGGGCTACGTATTTACACGCTTTTCTGGCACCGCTGCCCGCCTCGCAAAGTGGAAACAACTCTGAGATTTTTGTTCACCTCTTAATACAGTAAAACTTGCAAAAACTTCAGCGAAATACAGAAAAATTCAGAAACATGCAGGATAATTCACAAAAAAAATTCGCTAACATTTCGGAAAAATTCTAGCTAAAATTGCAAACAATTCAATAAAAAAACAATCATTAAAATTCACAAAAATTCACAAAACGTGCACACCAGAATTCAGAGATGCTCCCCCATCACCGCGCCGCGCCGCCCCGCCACACGTATCCAGGGAAGCCCCGAACATGTCTTAAATAGTAGACCCGCAGTGAACCTCTAGGCTAGGCGGCCGTGGGCCCGGCCCGGCCCGGCCCGGCCCGTCCGGTCTCGTCCTGCCCTGCTGTCGGGACCAATTCGTCTTGTATAGCTGCGCGTGATTTATGCCCCGATGCTTAAATAGATGTGCTGCAGCCGTGCGCTCCCCGCACCCCGTGAGCAGCGCGACTTGAATCGGAATCTATAAGACGGATACACGAGCACGTGGCTCATGGCGGTGACGGGCGCGCCCGGGCGGGGGCGCATATTACCGAGTTTATCTCCCCCGGGGCGGGGCGGCGGGGGCGCGAGGCTCTGGCTGCAGGAGCATCCGTGACACCGTAATGCCCTCCAACCTCATTCTCATTGAGTGAGTTATGCGTGACCGGCGGCGGGGGCTCGGGAGTAGCGTAGCGCGTAGCGTAGTGTCCCGCGTACGGAAATGGGGGCAAATTGGTCCGGAGCTGCAAGCACTGGGGGAGTGGAAAGACCGGACTGCGGGGCGCGGCGGGCCGAGCTGTGATTATTCAGAGCTGCCAGAAAAGCAGACATAATGAGGCTTTAAACACACGGGAGTACATCGGTCAAGCATCTGACCGTGCCTACTATATCGGCATCATACACCACGCATCTTTGCTTCAGCAGGTATTGCCAATGTAGAAGGCGGACGCAAGACGCAAGATGCGGCGCCCACTTTACTCCGCGGGAGAATGCCAGAGGCCTGAGAGACCCACAGTGTAGCCGTGCCGAGTGCCGAGCTCTAGACAGGCGTTCACACCCATATGGACAAGCCCGACCGCGTAAGAAAGCCCAATGTGACCCTCCGCAAAAGATGACTGTGACCCTCGTGCGCTAGACTGTCCTTGCCGAGGCGGGTCGCGGTTACAAACGACTCTTCGAATTATTAACAAGTTTTTAATTTTAACAGCACCTTATTAGCTGCGATAAGCCGTAAACTCGGTGGCGAATCTGCTCTCCCCGTCGTTTTAGCAGATACCATAACGTACCAGACACTGAGGAGCGGTGACGGGCGGTGACGCACTTCACAAGTAAGTCCCATATCCGCCACCAATCACGTCCGCGAAAAGCGGCATTTAAAGGGTATAAAGCGCGCACAGCCTCGCCCTCACCTCGCCTCGAGGTCACGGCGGGTCACAGCGTACATTTGCGGCGTCGCAAACGCGGCATCACTATTCATTTTTTAATATTTTTTTTGCAATGACTTATTTTGAAAAATTGCAATCCTGGCGTGACAGCGCATAAATGAATAGAAATGCCGAAACCGGAAACGGCCAAATAGTATGCGACCCGACGCGACGCGATCCGACGTAGAGGAACAGGGCAAGCAGGGCGGCCCGCGAAAAGGAAAAGGGTCGCGGTGCTTAGCGCGGCTACAGAGCCGAATGAGAGAGTGGACATCTCGGCTCGAGCCAAACATTCCCGAAGATTACCGATACGAGACCCTACTGGAGTCCGCATAAGCTTCAACTTCAACTTAGATCATTATACGGCGGCCGAGCCAGCAGCGAGCTATCGGCACGTACAGGCCACACCGAGGCTTGGTTGATTTATTGAAAGTTTATAAATGAAGAAGGCAAGTACCTTTTGTAAATAAAACAGCGGCCCCCAAGGGGGGCCTCTGTTTTATTTACAGGTGGCGTGGAGTAGTCTGGGCGCGCGCCGCGCGATATTTCCCCCCCTCCCCTGTATAATATTATGCCACACTCACACTGGCTGCTCGCTCTGCCGGTTGCTCTCTGCTGGCTGAGCTGGCTCTCTGCAGGCTGCTCGCTGTATGACAGTACAAGCAGACTGATACATTCGCATCATCTGCTAAAAAAAACTAGTATTACTTACGCCGGTGACCGGCGAGCCGAGAAAATCGAGCCTAATGTGCACGCGCTCTAGACTATTTACACTCATCACGATAGTGGCCCCCTTGAGGGTCAAGACCAATCACAGGCCACCTCTCCCGAAGCCGGTGAGTCGTCCACTCTCTCATTGTAGGCTCGCTAATTCCCACGGGTCTCGGGTCGGGCCGGGCGCGGAGCAGACCACACCCCGCCAAATAACATGAAATTCAAAGTATACACAGGACATACGTATAGCGTCAGCAGTGAATAGGTTTCAAATAAAGCACGACATGTTGCCAATTTGCCCACGGCGGCGGCATTACTTTGCTATGCGGCTGTCGCGGTGGTCTCCGCGCCGGTCCCACGTCGATCGGGCCGACATGCGAGGAGAGGTTGTTTTCATTGGGACGGGCGTGGGCGTCGCGACGCCGACGCCGCGCCGAGACTAATTCAGAAGATCGCTCTCATACCTCCGTCCTTGTCGCACCTATGGCGGTGCCCCATGTTGGGGATGGCAGGGCCCCATGAGTGCGACGAGGACGGAGGCGCGAGAGTGATCTTCGGTTCCAGTCGGCAAGGAGGGCGCAGTGCGCCGGAGAGCAGAAAATGGGTCTGGCTAGACAGGGGGGCAGGGTAGGGGCGCCACGCGGACCAGCGCCATGCCACGTCAATCATCCATCGTCTGCAGCAGAAGGGCGCGGCGAGGCGGGGCGAGGCGGGGCGGGTGGCGGGGGGATCACTGTCACAAGTTAATTTTTATCGAGGGGTCGCCAACTCACCTCAGCTCTGTACGGAGTATTATGGTATCATGGCGGTATTATTGCACATCTTACGGGATATTATGACATATTATTAGAAAGTAGGAAGCGAGGGGTCAACCACTTAGATATTCCATGTACACACTGAAAAATATTCCAAAATATTCCAGATATTCCAGAAATATTCCAGATATTCCACAAAAAATTAGCCAAATATTCCACAAATATTCCAGATATTAGCAAAATATTCCAGATATTACAGATAATCTAAAAATATTTCAGATATTCCCAACATATTCCAGATATTCCCAAAATATTTCAGAAATCCTTCAAATATTCCAGATATTCCATGTACACCAAAATTCTGAGTGGTCGACCCCTCGGTAGGAAGTATTATGGAGTATTTTGGAGTACTATTCGGTATGAAGTATTCTGGAGTATTTTGGAGTACTATTCGGTATTATACGGTAATATGAAGGTATTTTGCAGAATATTATGAGATATTCTGAAGTATTATGAAGGTATTATGGATGTCCTGTACGGAGTATTATGCGAGTTGGTGACCCCTCGCTTTTGATGCTAACCTCGTCCGGCTCGCACGTCCCCGTCGAGGTCTCCTGAGCTGAGACGCGGCAACGCGATCTAGGAAGAGGCTGGGTCTGGTGGTCTGGGTCCGGGCGGGGCGGGGACAGCGAACTGTGTCCGCTGCGCAGACAGGGCAGTCTCAGATTTACCAATGCGAGGCGAAATTGTGAAAAGTGATGGTGCGTAGAGTGGGCTCGTATTATTGAAAATGCGCGGCAAGGGGTCTTTCACTATATATTCAAGCTTCCACCGATTTTACTATTTTTTCTGTTTTTCGTGATTGTTCTTAATTTTACTGAATTTTTCTGGTTTTTTTCTACGATTTTTTTCTAATTTTTTCCCCTATAATCTACTGATTTTCTTTCAGGGTGTACACTGACTTTTTTGAATGAAGGAAGGACCACTCGGTGCGCGGCGCACCTCGCACCCGCACCCAAAGTCAATATGTAATCGACGGCTCCCACCAGGCGCGTTTATAAGGGAGGGAGGGGGGGGGGCAAAAAACAGATCGTCGGGTCAGCCCAGTAAGACGCCGGAAAGATAGGCATTTTGAGGGACAAAGCCCCTGTATGTAGGCAACCCACAGGACGTCGCCCCTTCCGTCATCCAGGATTAAAACCGCGCCTGGCTCCCACCACGGGACCGAGAGAGTAGTGATCCATGTAAATCTAAGACAATATCTCAAAGTGAACGCGTATGTGTTTCGGCTGCCACCTGGCCGCCACCATCTGGACCCCGGTGCGGCGCCGGTTCGTGCCGGGGCAGGAGCACTGATAATCCAAGTGTTCAACCCTTCAACACTTTAAAGTGTTCGAATACCATTTAAACATATAAATGTGTTCAACAGAGTTGTTGTACACTTACAAGTGTTCAACTCAGAAGTTGTGCACTTAAAAGTGTCCAACTCTCCAGTTACACACTTCCTTAGCTTGGACGCACTGTATTAGGGAAGTGTGCAACTGGGGAGTTGAACACTTCCAAGTGCACAACTTCTGAGTTGAACACTTGTAAGTGCACAACAACTCTGTTGAACACTTTTATTTGTTTAAATCGTATTTGAACACTTAAAAGTATTGAAGGGTTGAACACTTGGTTTCTCAGTGAGAAGGCTCACTGCGGCGCAGCGCCGTGATGCACCGCGAGGGTCAATGGGTCAAGCACCGCGACGATGGAGCCGTGGACGGACAAGCGGTCCCCGGCGGCCCCCCATGGCACGAGCCGGCACGACCCAGCCCTGCCCGGCCCTGCCGGGCGCCAGCCTGCCTGCCTGCCTGCCTCGTCTATGGGAGGCCAAGGCCCTACGGCCCTACGGCACGGCCCGACCTCTACCCCGCCCCGCCCCACCCCGCAAGAGGGGGACACCTGTCAGCGCAGGGCAGCGGGCTGGGCGAGCGCCGTGGACGTAGGCAGCCCACCGCGCTCGGCTGCGCCCCTGGACGGCCGCCCGGCCGGCTGCGGCTGCGGCTGCGGCTGCTGCTGGGAGCCACAGAGCTCGGCGGTGGCGGTGACCAGCTGGGCGCGCGGGCCTCAGCGGCGCTGGGCGCGGGGCAGAGCACGGGGCACCGCGCCCGGCCACCAGAAATAGCACCAGGACTGACGGGGATGGGGCAGGCCGCGTGCGAAGTGCACCTGCCGCCCCTCTCTCCCGGGGGAGCGGGCGGGGCCCCGGCGGGCCCCGTGAGCGACAAGGACAAGGTGCGGGGCGCGGGGGGCAGGGCGTGGTCACGCAGCCCCCTGGCGGGGCGCGCGGCGCGAGCCGGGCGGCGGCCTAGTCGTTAGTAGTGTACCCGGCGTGCTCGCGCGGCTCGCCCACCCAGCATGCTCCTCCGCGCCGTGGTGCGCGCCGTGCTGCTGGCCGCCGCCCTCCTGACCGCCGTCGCCCTGGCCACCACCACGCCGCGCACCGTCTGCAGGGACGAGGACTACGACGACGCTCCTACGCGCTGCCAGTAGCGCCCTGGGACCTCCGCGTCCGGGACCTGCACGGCAGCACCGCGGCCCGCGGGGTGGCTCGGCTCGGACACTGATGGTGCCACATGGACTATTTACAGTGCTGAGGTGTTGAGGACCGGCCTGCCAGCGCGCACGCGTTGCGCCTGCAACGCTTTTTCCTAAGACTGAAGACAGCAGTGAGACAGACAAATTTAGGGAAAACGTTCAGGGGCGAGACGTTATAAACTGCTAGACGTAGGTTAAATAACTGTCGCTTGACGTGTGAATATGATCGATCTCCCTGGAGCGAGGGACTCACGGAATCAGTTTGTGGGAGCTGCCCTGCATGACGGCTCCACGATCACACGGCACCAGCAGACAGCAGCAGCAGCGCGATTGGGCGGCGCTGTCCGTGGCGCTGGCGGTGACGGCCTGACGCCGTGCTGCTGACACGAGGCCAAGGCCCCCAGCACCATGTCGCCCCTCGCCCTCCTGCTCGCCCTGGGCCTGCTGGCGCGCCCGGCGCACCCCCAGGACGACGAGCAGTGAGTACCGAGGCCTGCGCCGGCATGACGTCGCGATGAAGGAAATACACTGGAAATCCAAGTGTATAAATGTCGCACACTTGCAGGTGAGCGAAAAACCATTCGCACACTTGTAGGTGTGTGAATGGCCATTCGCACACTAGCAGGTGAGCGGATATCCATTCGTACACCTAGAAAGCCCGGCCTTTCCATGGGTTTCAGCAAAGTGTACGAATGGCCATTCGCTCACCTGAAAGTGTACGAATAGTCATTCACACACCTACAAGTGCGTGAATGGTCATTCGCACACCTACCAGTGTACGAATGGTCGTTCGCTCACCTGCAAGTGAACGACACACATTCGCTCTCCTGCAGGTGTGCGACATTCGTATACTTGGATTTCCAGTGTAATTAACATGTTGGCAAGCTCAGGGACAAGCGTGGTATCATGGATAAGTCACCTTTTATCATTGCCGAAAAAAAAAAAAATGATGAAACCATGGTTGTCCCTGAGCTTGCCACAACTGTTCATTCCTATTCGGAGTGTCCAGAGCACTGCGAGCATGTCGCGTTCCAGGGTGACCAAATGGGCGCGGGAGCTCGGCGACGAACTGTGGGAGCTTGGCCGTCAGATCGCCAAGCCCGACGAGATCAAAAGGGTGAGTAATAGGGAGGCGAACGCGTCGGCGGCGTCTCCAGGGGCGTCCTGGGCCGCGAGGAGGCCGTCGGCCGTCGGCCGTCGGGGCGCTCGCAGCTCCCATCCCGTCCGACCGTAGCTGCTTCAGCGATATGCCGGAGTGTCCTGTCCTGCAAGGCGATTCCGAACACCGTTTTTGTGGTTGTCTCTCTCTTTCTCTTTATGGCCGTGTCCAATGAGTGCAACAAGGAAATAGTGACGAAACCAGTGTGCGGAATCACCCTCCGGCCCGGGCCCGACGCGGCATTGTCCTCGCGCTCGCCCTAGCATCGCCTCGCCTAGCCTCGCACTAGTGCCGCTTTGTGCCTGCTGCTAACCACCAGCGCGTCTACTACTGCGTCGCACGATTTACTCTCCAGCCTTTGCCACACACATGCACGGCGCGGAACTGGAGGGGGGGCACTCGCACTCGTGCACCACGTGCACAGTCGTGCTCATGCCCCGCACTCCAGACGCAGACCTGTCTCCTTTTGTAGTGCTGCCCAGCAGTGCACCCGCGGGGCGGGGCGGGGCGGGGCGGGGCGGGGCGGGGCGGGGCGGGGCGAAGACGACGCAACCCCGTCCCGTAGGGGAGGAAGCGCGCGGTGTGCGGAGGCTCGGGGTCGATGACCGCGGCCGACCAATAATGGCTTTTCGCCACCGCGACGAGTATTTAAATGCGCATTTCCATGCAGCGCAGTGTCGAGGGAGGGCGAGAGAGAGAGAGACGGGGTGAGGGAGGGAGGGAGAGAGAGAGAGAGGGGGGGGAGGGAGGGAGTGAGAGAGAGAGGGGGGGGGGAGCTGCAGGGGTTGGGAGAGGGAAGACGCGGCCGAGTGTTGTCCACGTTACATGCACGCACACGCATGTGCGGTGAGGGGGGGGGGGGGGTACCGCGGCGCAGATATACTTTTAAACTGTCCGGCTGCGGCTTGCTGCACAAAATGATTTTTTGAAGAGACCTCCCCCCCCCCCCCTCGGGTAGATCCGTAAATACTCTTACGTAATATCTTTGACGCCCGCAACACGAATATCTGAAATTCGCGATTCACGGCCGCCATTCCAGAATTCTGTGGGTATCATTGTGTCACGAATTTACGCACAAAAATGACAATAGTGGTCGAGGCACACGTGTACTGCGCGTCAAGCAGACGGTCAAGTGCAACCCCGCCCCGCCCCGCCCCGCCCAAGCTCTAATACCGCAGGGCCGCTAGTGCGGAGCACCCGCTCGATGTGTTTGGACTCGGGGCGGGGCCCCGGCGGCCCCAGGGCCGAGCGGCAGGGTGTTTTTGCGCCCTCCCCTTCCCGATCCATGATGTTGATTTAATTTTCATTTGCCAAACGTTTTTATAAGGAATTAATACGTTCACTTAGGGAAAATTTCCACTCCGCCTCAGATAAATCCACATGGACAGATAAAATATTATATAAAAATAGAAATGCAGGGTTTCGTATCGATTCCAAACATAAAAATTTCAAGAACGTTTCCGAAACTTGCGTGACGGCGTTACTAATACAGCGCCATTATGCCCGCGCACAGGAGTACAGCCGCCTCAACGCGCGCACGCTCATCAAGACGGGAGACATGATGATCAACGACATCGTGGGCAACATGGAGCGCATGCTGAAGCAGAAGATGGACGCCGTGCAGTGCCTGGTGGAGCGGGCCGAGGAGAGCGCGCACAGCTTCGAGTACGACGACTCCCGCTACTGGCTGTACCACAGCGCCAAGGCCTCGCCCGTCTTCCTGCACGGCGAGCCGCTCAAGAAGGAGGAGGAAGTCGAGCTCACCGAGGAGGAGGCCAAGCGCGAGGAGCTCGAGGGCGACGACGACCCGGGCGTCATGCGCTTCAACTGGGGCAACTACTCCAAGCCCGAGTACAAGGAGTTGTGGCTCAACGAGCGCTACCCGCTCTTCTACGGCATCCCCATCAACATGAGCCACAGCAGCGTGCACGTGCCGGACAACGTGTTCGACCACGGTAGGCAGCACAGCACAGCACGGGCCCTCCCCGCCCCGCCCCGCCCCGCCCCGCCCCGCCCCGCCCCGCCCCGCCCCGCCCAGCACCGTGTCGAGCATTACCGAGAGCTTCTTGTTGCAGGCCCTTTCGTCCAGGCGGGGCTGCAGTGGTCCGAGGACCTGAACGAGGTGTTCCGGAACAACTACGGCGCGGACCCGTCCCTGTCCTGGCAGTACTTCGGCCACTCGACGGGCTTCATGAGGATATACCCAGGTGAGGTGGTGGAGTTCAGTCAGACACGAGGTGGCTGAAGCAAGCGTGATAGTGTGAGGACTAGCTGCCAACTGCTCTCGGAGGCTATCTCTTTAAGAGGTGTTCGAACGAACGAACGAACGAACGAACGAACGAACGAACTAATGGCGAGACTCGTGAATGACCGCAATAAAGTTATATTTACGCAAGGGATTGTAATTATCGTTAAATATTGATACTTTTTAAAGTCAAAAGACAGATTTCGAAATGAAATTCAAAAGCACGGAACCCGGATGCTACTTTTTTGTTTCTCCGCCACGACTTCCCGTTTTACCTAATTTACCTTTGCGGCATCATTTAATGTATTTCATTTCGACCAAGACTGGCTTTCGACTTCAAAAGTATCAATATTTAACCATAATTACAATCCTTTGCTCAAATATAGCTTTATTACGGCCATTCACGCGACCCGCCGTTCGTTCGTTCGTTCGAACACCTCTTAGAGAGACAGCCTCTCGGCCCGCACCCGCAGCGATACACTGGCAGAGCGCGGGCGTGGAGGACGACAAGTTTGAGGAGGAGCGCGACGAGGACGACAAGCCCGCCGTGGAGGTGGTGGGACTGCCGCCCGGCGCGGCCATCATGGCCGACGGACCGGACGATGAGGGGCTCGTCGCCGACGACCCCAACGCCGACGGCAAGGGTCAGCAGGGGCCCAAGGAGGCCGACGGGAACGCGGCCGCGGCCACGCCGGCACCCGCTGCAGGCGCGGCTGCGGGAACGCCGCCGCCGGCGGCGGTGGCGGTCGTGCCCGTCCAGTTCACGGCCGAGGACGACGACGAGGAGGTCCAGGTGCCGGACCTGTACGACTGTCGCAAGCGCGAGTGGTACATCGAGGCCGCCACCTGCACCAAGGACATCGTGATCCTGGTGGACAACACGGGCTCCATGTGGGGCGTGCGCAAGGCCATCGCGCACCTCACCGTACGCCAGCTGCTCGAAACGTTCGGCGCCAACGACTTCGTCAGCGTCGTGTCCTACAACGACACGGCCAAGAGCGTCATCGAGTGTTTCGAAGGTACCCTGGTGCAGGGCACGCCCGAGTACAAGGAGGCGTTCAGCGAGGCGCTGGACAAGCTGCACCCGGAGGAGTACGCCAACCTGACCAACGCGCTTATCTACGCCATGGACCTTCTTGAGAACGTGAGTGTAGAGACCGAGGGGCGAAGCACGCAGAAACTTTTGCACACCTCGAAATTCAGAAAAAATTAAGAGAAATGCAGAAAAATTTTGAGAAGCTCTGAGACATTCTGAAAAAGTCAGAAAATTTAGGAAAATTCCCATAAATTCTGAAAAAATTTGGGAAAAGCTCTAGCAAACATTGCAAAAAAAATTAACAAAAGAGAAACATCCCGAAAAATTCATTAAAAATTCACAAAATATGTACACCAAAATTCACAGTTGTTTCCTCCTCGTTATCACATAAGAGTAGAACTCGGTTGTGCTCTCATGCTGGAGAATTGACGCGAACGGTTCAGTGGCGCGGTAACGTAGCGTGATCCAATCGATATGAGTCGGATCAGCCGAAAAATGGTGCCTTAGGGCACCATGAATGAACCCGTAGATTGGTCCTCCAAACACTTACCTTAACCTGTCCGTTGTCTCTCCCCGCAGTTCCGCTCCAACCAGAACTGCCCGGACTCGCACTGCAACCAGGCCATCATGCTGGTGACGGACGGCATCGCCTTCAACATGACGGACTTCCTGCTGCGCTACAACCGCGGCGAGAACGACACCGTGCCGGTTCGCATCTTCACCTATCTGCTGGGCAGGGAGGTGTCCAAGGTGCAGGAGATCATGGAGATGGCGTGCCTCAACCGGGGTGAGTCCGGCCCAGCTCGGGGCTGAAAGCACCTGAAATCATTGACAAGTGACAGGATATTCTTATTTAAAACTTCTATCTGAATGTTCCTCGGTTAACATCTGCGCGTCACTTAACCTATTTCATTCGCCTTTGCGCAGAATACATATATGGACCTTCCCGACTGACTAACCTATCTTGCTCACCGTGACGCAGGCCACTACTCACACATCCACTCCATGAACGAGGTCCGCGAGCACGTCCTCAAGTACATCCCGGTGGTGGCCCGGCCCCTCGTGCTGCAGGAGGTGGACCACCCCATCCGTTGGACGCCGCTGTTCGCCGACACGGCCGTAAGTTTTTAGCGCGCTACGGCACCCGGCCCCGACCTGGCCCGGATGCTCTGACTTGATGTGTGACACACAGTCACACACTTGAGGTGTCACGCGTGCATTAGTGACGTCACACACTTGTGGTGTCACGCGTCACGCGTGCGTGCGAGGGGGTAGTAACTAAAGTAACTAACCTGTGGCGCACTGTACGGTCACTCACTGCTCATATTCCGCCCAAGTGTCCAAGCACTTTCAGGTTGGCGCGGCAGGCGGGGGCGGGGCGGGGGTAGCGGCGATACCCCCTGCCGACGCCACCCCAATATACAACGCGCGGAGTATTGCTTCCAGGACCCCAAGATGGACGCGTGGCTGAGGAACGTGATGCACAACGACGAGCAGATAGATCGGCTCGACGCCCACAAGAAGAACACGCGACTGTATTTCAGCGAGCGCAAGGAGGACAATAAGTACATCAAGGACGTGCTGCAGGTACTGCCGGCGTGGCCTCCCCCTACCCTTGGCAGAGGTCGTGTGGAGTAGTGCTGTAGATGTGACGAACACAGAGAGAAAAGATCCCGCTTCCCCCTGAAGGCATGTTCATCAGTTTACCCGCTCTTCCATCGTTTTCAGACGAATTGGTGCTTGGAATGTTTCTGCACGCCGTAGTTCTGGCCTTGTAAATCCGTAGACTTTAGTCTAGAGTAGTACCCCGCTTGGCTATGGCGCCTGGAGTGACTTTCTACACACCAGACAAACATCTCTCTTCTTTCCTCTATTGTATATATTCGCACGCTGGATTCTGGAATGTTGTTGGAATGTTGTGCCTGCTGACAGTAGTAGTCTACTTGCGTGCATCCAGAGGGAGGTGCTCTTATCCCAGACGTAAATTTTCAAACCTTCTGGCTGGGCTGAGGGCCTTCCCCCATCCCTCGGGGGGATGCTCGCCAGCTCGCTCTGACAACCCTCCTCTACCACCAGGGGGACGACCAGCACCCGTCAGCCGAGTTCCGCTTCAAGGAGTACCGCATGATGACTTCCGTGTCCGTGCCGGCCTACGACCGGAAGCTGTTCGAGAGCGAGAACCAGGTAAGCGTCGCGTCGTAGCGGTGATGCGACGCCCTCACAACGTGATGGGGTTTTCGTCATTCTACGGCACCCCCAAATAAATAATTCTACAAATCAGCAGATTTTGAAAAAAAATCAAGAAGAAATTTACCAAAAAAATCGAAAACAAATGGGAGAAAAAAAAACAGCGAACCAATGAAAAGTCAGAAATAATAAATAAAGATCAACATTTATCAAGAAGTGTCAGAAATTTTTACAATTCTCTTCAATAATCAAAAGATATATCAATTTAAAAAAAATATCCAATGTTTTTTTTTTTTTAAAAAAAAAGAACATTGTATACATTTTGTATGAGTGATTCCCCCTCCACCCCCACCACCCCCCTCCCCCTCCTCGCCGACGTGCTTCCGGTCTTGACGTCATGTCTTGCAGACGGAGGTGCGCGCGGAGCTGCTGGGGGTCGCCGGCATCGACGTGCCCATCTCAGACTTCGTCAAGCTCACCATGCCGTACAGTGTGAGTGTTCAGCTGTCCAGTCGCGGCGGGGGCGGGCTTAACTCAAATTTGTCATACTCGAGCCATTAAAATTTGCCGGCGTGTTCCCCGTTTTCAGATCGGCGTCAACGGCTATGTGTTCATCGTGACGAACAACGGCTACATCCTGACGCACCCCGACCACCGGCCAGTGGTGAGCAGTCCGTTGTGCGAGTGTGTAGGAGTATCCCCGCCGCGGGCTGCTTGCTGACTGACGCTGACGTTCTCGCTGCAGTACAGGGGCGTGCTCAAGTCCAACTACAAGAGCGTCGACCTGTCGGAGGTGGAGTTCGCCGACGAGGAGCGCGAGCCGCGGGACCCGAGCCCGGACATCCTGGAGGTGCTCACACGTGTCCGCCGGCCCCGGCCCCGGCCCCGGCCCCGGCCCCAGCCCCCACCACCCGAGAGAGAAACAACACTAAAATTTTTGTACACCCCGAAATCCAGGAAAATTCAGGAAAATTCAGAGAAATTCAGGGAGAGTCAGAAAGAGTTAGGTAAATTTAGGTAAAACTCAAGCAAATATTCAGGAAAATGCAATTAAAATTCTCAAAAATTCACAAAAATTCACAAAAATTCACAAAAAAAAATAATCACAAAATTTGCACACAAAAATTCGGTGTTGTTTCCCTCTCGCAACACAGTGGGGTTTGCCTGCCTCCCACGCCGCCAGCGGCAGTAGGTATAGGCAACCCGCCTGCTGTGTTGCATTGCAGGACAGTATGGTTGAACTGCTTGAAGTGAGCGCGGGGCACTGTAGTCAACGGGTTTTGTTTTGTCCGCAATGGTTTCGACGTTCGATTCTCTTTCAGCTCCGTGAAGCTATGGTGAACCACTCGCGCGCGCACATGCAGTTCAGGCTCAAGTTCCACTTCGACGAGATGGTGGGTGCACGTGAGTCGGTAGCCTCGTCCTTTGAAATTCCCGCGGCGCCACTGTCTAGTCCTCGCTGACCCCTGCTGCAGCGTCGGGTGGACAGAGAGCTCAAGGACATCTACATCGCGCCCCTGAACGGCACGCCGTTCTCCATCGCCATGGTGCTCCCCACCGAGTACGGCCACGCCTGGCTCAAAGTGGCGCCCGACGAGTTCAAGAAGTTCCGCCAGGCGGGCTCCGACCCCAAGCTGTTCTTCAACTCGACCCGGTGGCGGATCCACCCTGACTGGTGAGTCGACCAGCGTTTCTTATATTTTAAAATTTTTTCAAAATTTATTTTCCAGCTAAAATGTATACTTTCACGACTTCCTCAGGGACTACTGTGCATACTTTCACGAGGACTACCAGGTGTTCGCCTCGCCGGAGGCCAGGGTCCTGCACTTTGTGGAGCGGGCGAGCGGCGCGAACTGGGAGTGGCGGGAGAGGTGGAGGGGGGCGGCCGGCAGCGACAGTCAACAGGACGACGACAGCGGTAAAAGGGCTCTACTCGCGCACGCAAGTGTGACACAAAACATTTCTAATGGATTATATCAGACCAGTGCTGTTTTTCTTACGCAGATCGATGCAATAAGCCGCAGATAGACGTTAGTGATTACTACTGTAAGTACCGGGCTCTGCTTTCGCAAAATGATGTCCTCGCTTTAAATTTAAAGTCGACTCGGTGAACTTGCAGGTGACCGCGAGCTGATGCAGCTTCTGGTCTTCGACGCCCGCCTCTCGCTGCCGTACTTCAAAGGCACAAAGTGGGAGCCGAAAACGAGGGATGAGTAAGTAGTTCAGTGTCTTCTTCAGACGCGAAATCTCGCGCTAGATAAGCGATATTTGAGAGACAACGTGCACAGCACCCTGCGAGGGGTGAGTCAATTTGAAAAAATCATTGTAAGGCTCCAGAAAGATCATTAAATAAAATTAACAAAATAAAATATCAAAATAAAAGAAAGGAGAAAGATACCGAAAAATCAAGAAAAAAATTAACCCCAAAAAAGTTGAAAAAATCAGAAATGTAGGTAAAAGATCAAAATTTATTGAAAACAGGGACAGAAATTTTCTTTGGAAAAAAATCAAAAGTCAAAGAAAGTATTGTATACATTTTGTATGCGTGATCGCCCCCTAGGCACGGTGGACAAAATTAACGCATCGCTCCCCACCCAGGCAGGACCTCGCCCGCAAGTACAACGTGTCGCTGCGGTTCATCTCGATGCAGAGCGGGCTCACGCGCTGGCAGGTGCTGCACGACCGGGCGCTGGCGGCCGAGGGAAGTCCCATCGGTCCCCCGCAGCCGTGAGTAGAGCACTCGGTAGAGCACGCAGTCCGAGAGAATCCAAACCTCTTGGACGGATAGCTTCATGTTCGCGGGAGGCTCGCCTCGCCTTCTCTGCGCAGGGAGTGGGGCGACTCCAACAATCGCGCCATCGAGGAGCCGTGGTATGTGGGCGCCGTGCTGCAGCACCAGATCAACAACTACTCGTTCTACTTCTCGCTGCCGCCAAACGCCGGTAAGTCAAGCTCCGGGGGGAAACGACTCTTAAATTCAGTGTAAGGATTTAGTGAATTTTTCTAATTTTTTTGTTGATTTTCATTTTGCAATTTTTGCTTGAGTTTTTCCTAAATATTTGTGAAGTTCTGTAAATTTTTAGTTCTTCTTACCCAACTCCAAAGTTGTGCCGGCTAAAATGCCCTCTGGGTTAGGTTCAAGAAGCAATGTTGGATTGGCCAACAAATGCTGGGTTGGCCGACATTATGCACGTCCAAATAGCGTCCCTACCTGGGTGTTCTTGCCCCGCAGACAAGCAGGACCCCAGCACGCTGACGGTGACCGCCACGCACGCCGTGTTTCACCTGGACGAGAGCAAGTACGTCCCCGCCAGCGTGCTGGGCTACGTGATCCCGCACGCCACCCTGCAGCGCCGCTTCGAGAACGTCACGTCCAAGGCGTGCAAAACGTGCCTGCCTTGCACCAGCGAGGAGCTCAACTGCTACCTGCTCGACTCGAACGGCTACGTGCTCGCCAGCATGAGCAACCTGGACACGGGCCGCTTCTTCGGCGAGATCGAGGGCGCCGTCATGGCGGAGATGGTGACGGCGGGGCTGTTCACGGCGCGCAGGATGTACGACTACCAGGCGCTGTGCTCGGAGGAGATTCCCATCGACAGCGCCGCCGGCCTCCTGTCCACGGTGAGCGTCTTCGTCGTGTCGCTGTCGCTACCCCGCGCGGCGCGCAGCCGGACACGGGCTGGGCTATGGCGATACCCCGCGGTAAGAGACTTCCCTCCTGCTCTTGTTGCAGCCCCTGAACCAGCTGCGCTGGCTGTGGCACTGGGCCGTCGGCCGGCTCTCCTGGCTGCTGCTGCAGTCCGAGCTGGCCAGGGTGATGGCCAGCGAGGCCAGCATCGGCGACTGGCTGGGTGACCTTTGGCGCGGGGGCGGGGGCGGGGGCGGGGGCGGGGGCGGGGGCGGGGGCGGGGGCGGCGCCCGGCGCAGGGTCAAGAGGAAGAAGCGGCCGGAGGCGGAGGAGGAGGGCGAAGTCTTCCCGAGGAAGCCGCCGAAGGGCGCCACCAAGACGCGCTACTTCCCCTGCGAGCGGAAGGCCGTCCTGTACCGCCTGGAGCAGGAGAAGCTGAGGGACGGCAACTTCAGGCTCCCCCCGCCCGAGTGCAGCAGGTTGAATGACTTTGCGAGACTGAGTAATGTTTCAACGAGACTTGTGTGACTTTTGACTGATTCAACTTACTCTGTTCCACAGATCATATTCGGCCAGAGCAGTGCCTTACTCAAACATGCTGCTCGTGGTGACCGACCCGATGAGCTCAAACACCTGTTACAATCGACTTTTTGCGTCGTCTTCCGTTATAGAGTACAATGTCACTCAACCATGTCAAAAAATGAATCTGAACAATTTACCGCGGAGAAGATTAGGAGGCTGCTACAATCAGCATCCGAAGGTTTGATTCTCAGCAAATGATAACCAAAACCAATTAATGGCACAGTGTTTGGTTTTTGAACATTGCTTCTGCATTTTCTGATTTCAGGAGAAATACATAAGACAATGTGGCAATGCAGGGACATTGTTCATCAATGTAGCTGCTGTTTTAGCTTGCTTTTCTATCCTTTTTGTATTACCAAGAATAATTGGCTAAAAATTAAATTATTTGAGCTATTTGTGTTTTGTTTGAACACAGTGCTATTCCCTTTGGTGAAGTGACAAATTTTATGATGCAAGGATGATTAGAAAACTGATTAATTCATACTCTTTATTCTTAAGAACTAAAAGTAACGGCTCCAAGGCTTAGCCATTAGAATTAAAAACAGCCTTTGTACTTTCATAATTCTCCACATACTTCACACATCTGAGCAACAAAAGCTGATGACTTCGTAAAAGCCTAATGGTTTGAGCCCCATCAGGCTGAAAGATTATAACAGGAACAAGACACACTAGAAATCAATGACATCATGACTCAAACATATCACTACAGTTGCTTCCCACAAATGGAAGGGAAGCCTCGCCCAACAGCCTACACCAAAATGTTTTGAAAACATGGCACTTGAAACATTTTTGGAGGTGCAACAACTTCTTAAACAGTAAAGCAGTCTGTGAAGCTTTGTAATATGTAAAGCTATTATGTAAAGCAGGATCTCTTTTACCTCTGATATATCAAGATTGCACTGTGTGCATCACCACTCAAAATCACACAAAACAACAAAACAGAACAGTTGCATGGCTACAACAAATCTCAATAACAATGTTCTCATCAATGGTCACTAAAATTAACATTGTTCAAGGAACTAAAAGATTTCAATAAAATACCTCAAATGACAACAAAATATTCATATCTCACCACAAAGAACACTGAAAAGTATATATTTTGATAAAGATAAATATGTAATCTGGGAGAAAATGATAAAATAAAATTAAACGAGTAAAAAGACCAAATTAATAAAATCTTTGTAAGGCTTGACAAGAAACAGAAATAACATTGTCAAAAACTCAATATCTTAAAAGATAGCCACCACTGAGAGCAGTCTCTTGCCACTTTCATGGATTCAACAATCTGGCAATAAAAATCTTGCATATCCCTGATGAAAGTGATACATTTGATTTAAAAAGAAGAAATAAAAGAAAAATTACATTATAATTTTACATGCATGGCACTCATACCAATGAGCATGACAACATGATGGCAACTATAAATAAAATCAAGTGGCATTGGCATAATCAATTTGGCAAAAAATTCAGCTGGATCTATATACAGATCCCTCAAAGAGTTAACGACAAGAAGTAACTAAGTTTAGGACAGCGACCTAAAACCATATCTTCAACCCATCTTTGACAACCTTGTGATACATATTTACTAAGCTCACTGAAGTAGCAAGCATCTGATAGTGATGAGGGAGGACACATCAAAATCCAAATTTACTTTCACATGGTCCAGTCAAAAGACAAGAGACGGCAACACAATTGCCCATATCTCCTGATCTTTAAACATGTTGTACAACATACAAGCAGGTTCATCCCTCCTTACTCAAGACTTCGACAAGACAGCAACAGCCCAATGAATAACAAAATGCAACAGCAATCAGTCTTACTCAGTCTTCAGTAAAACTAGAGGTGTGAAAAGGCAATGAGCACAATATCAACAATTCATATTATTGCCTTTTAAAACCTCACTGACGACAGGTCATCACTAATACTCAGTCTTATGAAGAGGACAGTCTTAGTCATGTTGACTACACAAATGATTGATTACACTGCTATGTGATAGGCAATACAATACTGCTGGGTCAAAATAATGGCTAGCACTACAGTCATCTTTAAAACTACTGACAACATATTTGAAGCAGTGACAGTTCTCTTGCCAAGGGCAACATATTCTTTAACGTCTAAAAAGTATCTACTGCTATGGGAAATATGCCTAATCAAGATTCAGGCCAAGAGAGTCAATATTTCTTAACTAAAAGAGAAAAGTTGTGTCCTTTTCATGGGCACACATCATTCAAGATGTAGAAAGTAATCCGCTGCTGGTAAATGGACCAGACATCACATCTTACATCACAAAGTTGAATGTGTCTCCACAAACACCAGACGTTTTTGTAAGCAGCGTAAATGCTTTTAGTACGATATTAGACGCACTGTCAATAAATTTTTAAGTCTCAGAGCTTTAATATACATAAAAACAGATTATATCAAAGAACCTAAAAAAATCAGATCTAAACAGGAATGATAATCCTTAATTTCAGAGCATATTTTAAAAACTAAGAGGAACTATTAAGCCTGCCTAGGGCAGAAAAAAAATGAGCAGTCAATTATTTTGTTATAAATGAGTACATAAACAAAATTTATAAAAAATATAAATAGTAATGCCAACACAATTAAAAGAACAATAATTACAGAACACAATAAAGGTTTAAAACTGATAAAAAAAAAGTACAAAATAAAAATTAAAAGAGGACAACTCTATCATTGCCAAAATCAACCACGGCGATGTTTCCATCTGGTGTCACACATATACCACTTGGTCTATCTACATCTACACCCTGAATTTGGGATCTGAAATTCCCATTGGACTCGAAAATTTCTATACGGTTATTTCTGGAATCGGCCACGATAATGTGGCCGTCAGCGTCGACACACACTCCTTGAGGACGCTGGAACTGCTTCACTCCGGCGCCCTCGGACCCCAAGAAGCGCGCGTTCCTGAATGTTGGTTCAACCACCACCAGACGGTGGTTGTTGAAATCAGTGCAAATTATGTAGCCATCGGGATTGAAGCACACACCCCGAGGCGTGTCGAAGTGTTTCCACATGTTGCTTGCTGTCTCCCAGCCATACTTATTGAGGAATTTCCCATCACTTGTGAAGAGCTGGATGCGGTGATTGCGGGTGTCGGCCACAATGATTTGCCCAGCCGCATTGACATCCACGTCCCACGGGTAGTTGAACTGGCCGTTCTTGGAGCCCATCTCGCCGAACGAGTGCAGATACTGCCCCTCCGCGTTGAAGATCTGTATCCTGTGGTTGTCCTTGTCGGCGACGATGATTCTGCCCCCGGCGTCGGACGCGACCCCCGCGGGCCGGTCGAACTGGCCCGGGCCGCTGCCGTGGGCGCCGAACTTGAACAGGAACGTCCCGTCGGGCCGGAACACCTGAATGCGGTTGTTGCTCCTGTCAGCAACGATCAGGCGGCCCTGCCTGTCCGAGCAGATGCCCCACGGCCGCAGAAACTGGCCGTCCTCGGCGCCCTGCCGGCCGAAGGACACGGCTGGCGCGCGGACGCCGTCGTACGAGCGCACGGAGCGCACCACGAGGTGGAAGGGGCTGCCGACGATGTGCCTGCCGCGCAGGGTCACGTGCAGGGCGTGCGGGCCCTCGGCGCGGGCGCGGTACACCACCAGGAAGCTGCCGTCGCGACGGTCATCCACGTCGGCGTGGACGAGCACGCCGTCCGGGGAGATGAGCACGGCCTCCAGTTTGTCCTGGCCGCCCAGGGCGCCGGGCTGCACCACCTCGTTCAGGTGGTTCTTGACGTGCACGGTGAAGGCGGCCGGGCGGCCGCGCACGGCGCGCGAGAGCCCCTCGCCGACGGCCACGGTGGTGAGGGCGTACGCCGAGCTGGTGATGGCGCCCGCGGAGGACAGCGCGCGCACCAGGACGGGCTCGGGCGGCACGAAGAGCAGCGCGTCGTCCTCGAACGGGATGCCCACCTGGGGCGCCGCGCCGCTGCTCAGGTTGGCGCGGGCGGCGCGCAGCTGCGCCAGCTCCACGGCGGCCTTCTCCTTGGCGACGAGGTGTTCCACGCCGTCGTCGTGCTGCAGCGTTTCACGAAGCGTGTCCGAGAGGCGCACGAAACGCTGCAGCAGACTGCGCAGCTGCTCCGTCTGCATGAGGAGGGACTTGCTCTTCAGCGCGCGGACCTTGTCGACCTGCGCCAGGAGCTCCCGCTCGCGCGCCTCGACGGCGGCGACGAGGCGGCGGGACGCCTGGCGCACCTCCGACACGACCTGCAAACACCATCAACCGGATGAGCAACTGAACTCGCCAGTGCAGCTGACTGATTCACAAGATCGCTCTCCTTGTTGCACCAATGGAGGTGCCCCATCCCATGCCCATGGCGGGGGTGGCAGGGCCTCATGAGGGCGACAAGGACAGAGACGCGAGAGCGATCTTCGGAATCAGACGGCAGGCAACAGACGCGATTCGCACACTCGCGCAATAAGCTGTACCGACCTGCATTGACTTGTGCTCCACCGCCTCCACCATCTTGTGGGTGTGCTCCAATCGCTCGCGCATGTTCTGAGCGCCCGCCGTGGCATCCGCAAGGTACTTCATGTTGGCCATCTTGCACGACTCGACGGCCAGCTTGAGGTGGCTGACGGCGTGGCCGCGGTGCGCCTTGACGCAGACGGCGCAGATGGGCGTGGCGGCGCACGTGTCGCACACCTGGCGCAGCACCTCCCCCGGGTGCTGGTCGCACATCGGGGGGCTGCGGGGCGTGTGCGGGCGGCGGCCGGCGGCGGCGGCGGCGGGGGCGGGCACGCCCGCGGGCGGGGTGCTCCTGCTGCTCCCGGAGGGGCTGGCCAGGCCGGCGGGGGGCATCATGTGCAGCGGCGCGGGTGGCAGCGGCAGCGGCAGGACCGGCATCCCCTGCAAGAACATCATGACGGCCGTCAGCATGGCGTGTCACTCCCCACTCCCTCCTCCCGGGCTCAAAGAGAGGAGGAAATAACACTGAAGTCTTCGTAATTCAGAAAAAAAAATCAGAAACGCGTAAAAGTTTAAAAAACTAAAGAAGAAAACAACCAGAAAAATTTAAGAAAAACAGACGAAATTTTTGGAAAAATTCTAGCAGAAATGGCAAGAAAAAATAAAAATAAAAATCATAAACATTCACAGAAGTTTACAAGTGTACAAAATCTGTTCGAACACCAAAATTCAGTTGTTTCACCCCTACGGCAAGGCAAGGCGCCCTCCCCGCGAGGCCTGCGGGCTTACCTCGGAGCAGGAGGAGCAGCGCGCGCCGATGAGCACGTCGCCGCAGTGGAGGCAGGTGTCGGGGTCCGAGTCCGCCAGCAGGTCACCGCTCAGGGCGTTCACCATGTCCGAGAGGATCGAGTCGACGCTGCTGATGCTGTGCTCCCGGGAGCCGGACGACACCGAGCCGGAAGACACGGAGCCGCTGTACACGGAGCTGGCCGTCGAGCCGTAGCCGGCGGAGGCGGAGGCCAGGCCCGAAGCCATGCCCATGCCCGGGCCGAGGCCGAGGCCGGCGCCCAGCCCGGGGAGGCCGTGGTGGCCGAGGCCGGGGTTGAAGCCTGACTTGCCGGCCGCGGGGCCGCAGAGGGACCCCAGGCCGTTGGCCAGACATGACGCCAGCGGGGTGTTGATAAAAGCCGAAGCGGCCATCCTAGAACAAAGGGAAAACTTCTATGAAATTGTGTGTCTAGTCATGTCATTCGTCACTTGACTTGAGAGAACCAGGCATCGGATACATATGATGAAATAAAAAGGCATGCGCAGCGCAATCCTCTCGAAAATGAGGAGCGAACCAGTAACAGGGCAAAGCACCTATGCGACCTGAAGGCAGTACTCTTTAAGAGCACATTTTATTGACAGGGTAGTGAGGGGTAGGAAAAGGGAAAGAGAGGGATAGGAAAAGGGGAAGAGAGGGGTAGGAAAAGGGGAAGAGAGAGGCAGGAAAAGGGGAAGAGAGGGGTGGGAAAAGGGGAAGAGAGGGGTAGGAAAAGGAGAAGAGAGGGGTAGGAAAAGGAGAAGAGAGGGGTAGGAAAAGGGGAAGAGAGGGGTAGGAAAAGGGGAAGAGAGGGGTAGGAAAAGGGGAAGAGAGGGGTAGGCAAAGGGAAAGAGAGGGGTAGGAAAAGGGAAAGAGTAGAGAGGTAGGAAAGGGGAAGAGAGGGGTAGGAAAAGGGGAAGAGAGGGGTAGGAAAGGGGAAGAGAGGGGTAGGAAAAGCAGAAGAGGAGAGGGGCAGGAACAGCAGAAGAGAAGCAGGGTATGTAGGAAAGGGCTCGGAAAGCGGGGGAGAGAGGCAGGGAGCGGGGGAGAGGGCACGGGGCTGCCGGGAGGAGTTTGCTAGGATGCTGCCTTAGGGGAGGGGCAGGTGGGGCGGGGTGAAGGAGCCCCTGATGGTGCCGTGCTGGGGAAGCAGCACAGAACACCCTAACACCACGTCGCCCCCGCCCCGCCACGCCCCAACCCCTGCCCTGGGCCGGACACATTTGTCACGCCCGCACACTTTGCCTAATAGAAGTGCACAAGAGGGGCGAGGCGGGGAGATCTGGGAGGAGGTGGGGAGGGGAGGGGGGAGGGTGGAGGAGGGATTGCGCAGCTTTATGGCCGCTGCCGAGTCGAAGAGGGAGGGGGTGGGGGTGGAGCAGAGCATACGACCGAGGGATGTTTTGAGTTTCCGAGAAATTGCCACTTGAGACACTAGCTTGTACTGTCTGGAGCCCAGGCCACGTAGACCAGAGTTCAACGCCGGAGGCCCCACAAGTCGCAGCCAGGCCGGGCCGCCCCACCACCGTGAAAAATAGTTGTAGATTTACGGGAAAATTTTCCACGAAGAAGGGTTGTAAAATTACAATTACCCGTAAAATTAAAAGCACTACGTACAGACTTGAAATTCAATTGCGAGCAGGAAAGGGTTTTCGTAAATTTGGAACAGATTTCGTGAATCGTAATTTACAAAATAAATCGTTAATCAACAAAGATATTTTTCACAGCGACGGCAGGTCAGAAAAGAGCAGAGCGAGAATGGAAACTTCTCGAATAACCTAGTACCGTGCATGGGGCTGGCGGGGATGAACGCGTTCGAACGGCGCGGCGCGAATATATGCGGCGCGCTGCGGCTTCTCCGCGTTCTCTCTCTCGGCCCGGGTCGGGTAGTCCGGTAGTCAGTCTGGACGGAGCTTATCGCCCGCTGCTGGACACTTCAAGCTTCTCGCCGATCAAAGAGGCCCGCAGTAGGCAGGGAGGAGAGGAGGAGGAAGACGATGTGGCGGAGGAGGAGGAGGAGGAGGAGGAGGAGGAGGAGGAGGAGGAGGAGGAGGAGGAGGAGGAGGAGGAGGAGGAGGAGGAGGAGGATGTGGAGGAGGAGGATGAGGAGGAGGGGGAGGAGAGAAGGGGGAGAGGAGGAGAGGAGGAGAGGAGGAGAGGAGGAGAGGAGGAGAGGAGGAGAGGAGGAGGAGGAGAGGAGGAGGAGGAGAGGAGGAGGAGGAGAGGAGGAGGAGGAGAGGAGGAGAGGAGGAGGAGAGGAGGAGGAGGAGTGGAGGAGGAGGAGTGGAGGAGGAGGAGTGGAGGAGGAGAGGAGGAGGAGAGGAGGAGGAGAGGAGGAGGAGAGGAGGAGGAGAGGAGGAGGAGAGAAGGAGGGCGGCGGCCTCACGTTACGCTTATCTCTCCGTAGGGCCTAAATGTCGGACTTGTTCGTCGGGGCCGGCGCAGCCCGGCGCAGCGGCTCTTATCAAAAGGAGTGGCAAGGCGTTGCTTCTAAGAAGGTCAGTCAGAGAGGGTGACGGGTGACGAGACGAGAACGGCGGTGAACCATGAAGCAAGAGCCGCCGCCTCGCCCCGCCCCAAAGTAGATCCAAAGTCAGCGTTGCCAGAAAAGTGATCAGAAGTAGACCAAACTACCAAACCATAAGGCATGGACTTGTCGGTCGGTGCGTCAGTCAAACCACCACCACCACCACACCACCCCAAAAAAAAAAGAGAAAAAAAAAGGAAAAAAAGAAGAAAAAAACGAAAAAATATCAATCCGGGTGGGCCCCTCTTTTAGATTGTTTAGATTGTGTCCTTGTATGTAGGCATTTTGCCTCACTTTGCCCCAGTACGTAGGCACAGTCCTGACAGGGACCGTAGCACCCAGTCCTACAGCGCCTACCCCCAAACACACACTGCAGTACAGTAGGCTGCATCTGGCCAACAACGCACCTGTGCTATAAGGTGTGGCCTGCAGAGCGATTCCAGTGCACGCGCTCCTACTCGCCCTGCTTGAATGCGAGAGAGCCAGAGCGCTCTCGCACCCTCGGCAGATTCCTTGAGAGCGAGAGAAACAGAGCGAGGAGTGCGCGCAGCGGAATCGCTCTGCTGGCAGCGAGGCAGGTGCACATGCAGCTGCATGCAGCCCGCTATGCTCCACTGCGTCCGGGCTGCTTCTTGCTAAGTTTTTCTGGAAACACTGGGTCAAAGTGTAGAGCAGCTGGACCCGATCCGCTCCGGTCCACCGAGCAGCGACGGTAATAAAGCCAAACCAAACACAGAACCGGCCGTCACTTCGGAGGGCGGAGGAGAGTCATAAGCCCCATGTTTATTAGTTGGTGTTCTTTTAAGAGGGCGGGGGTGGTATAAGAGCAGCGAGGCGAGGCGACGAGAGAAAAAACTCGGGAAACGAATCACTCAGAGAACTCTCGAGCCACTTGTATGGTCACTGCGGGAAATAGTCTTGTGGGCGTCGTCGCGGCGGGGCGGGGCGGGGCGGGGCGGGGCGGGGCGGGGCGGGGCGGGGCGGGGCAGGGCAGGGCGGGGTGGGGCGGGCGGGGCGGGGCGGGGCGGGGCGCGGCGGGGCCCGGTCGGGAATGTTCGAAAACGACGCCTGCCCTGCCCGGCCCGCCCCCCGCCGCCTCCACCCTAGGTGCCTCCACCGTCGCCCCCGCCGCGCCCGTCCTGAGCCTGCAGGACTTCCGAGCAGCATTTAGTAGTGTCCTCTCTTTCTCTCCTCTTGGACGTGCCCCTCCAGTGCAACAAGGACAGCGAGACGAAACCACTGAGCGGAATCACCCCTGCTGAGGCCTGCACGGTGCAGGCTGCACCACGCAGACGGCACCGAGTCAATGCCAGGCTCGCCAAAGAGTGTACACACACACACCTGATAACCTCGGTCTGGCCTATCTCAGCTCATCAGCCGTGCGTGGTGGCGGAGCGTGGCGGTGGCGAATCCCAGCTCCATTAACCTCGCTCCCCTCCCCTCCGCTGCGCACCACGAGTTGCGAGTAGGGGCTGCCCCTGCCTGCGCCGTGCCGCGGGGTGAAAGGTCAGATGGAGAGAGGGGCAGAAAGGGGTGGCGGTGAGAGAGCGGACAGCGCGGGGGCGGCGGGGGCGGCGGGGGCGGCGGGGGCGGCGGGGGCGCCTAGCCTAGCGCGCCCGAGAACACAGCCACCCCCACATTGCTCCGGCCAGGCGGGGGCGGACTCATGCGACGTCCAAAGCTGTGCAGCAGCAGCCGGGGCAGAAAATGCTGACTATGTGAAACATCTGTCCTGCTCGGCCTCAGCCCAGCAGCTCAAATATAGTGAAACCGGAGTCTCTCACGCGTCTCCATTCCTCGACCACCACCACCCCCACCCAACCCCCGGAGAGAGCGCCCGCCCCAGCAGTAGTGGGGCGTGACTCCGCATACTGCACAGCAGAAATAAAAGCTGTGCTGAAACGCAGAGCACGGCCGCCAGCGCCGCGGGGGCGGGCCGGGGGCGGGCCGGGGGCGGGCCGGGGGCGGGCCGGGGGCGGGCCGGGGGCGGGCCGGGGGCGGGCCGGGGGCGGCTTAGCGACCAGCAGCACCGGTGGCGCACCATGTACTGCAGTAATTGCTTTCTGCGGTGCGACGATTTAAATGGTCTGGTAGGGCCCGGCCCGGCCCCGCCCGGCCTTGAACACTCCCCGGCCCCAGGTCCCTGCTGCTGCTTGCTGCTGGCCTGCCCGGCCCCCGGCCCGGAGCCGCCGGAGAGGAGAGGCGCCTGGAGTCCGGAGGCGCCCGGAGGGCCCCGGAGGCAAGATGCACTTACGCCCGCCCGAGTCGGGTCCGGGTCGGGCGGCTCTCCAGCCTGGACCTGGACCCGGGGCACAGCGGGCACAGCACAACCCGGACCCAGGCACAGCCGGCACGGCCCAGGCCCACACAGACCTCAGCTGGCTGCAGCCGGCTAGAGCAGCGAAAGAGGAGGGAGAGGGAGAGAGAGAGAGAGAAAAGAGAAGAGAATGTAAGGTGGGGGATTCTGCTCATCTCACTCGCACACATAAACACACGTGTGCCGGGTCGGGCCGGGCCGGGGGCGGAAGGACTGCGGTCGGTGCGAAGGACGGGAGGAAAAGAGAGAGAAAGATTAGACAAGACAGCACACCCCTGCCATGCCATTCCAGCCCATCCATCGGCCCAGGCCAAACCTCCTCCCCACGACCTCGCCCCCTACCCGGCACCAGGCCTGGACTCCAGCAGGGGCCTCCCAGCTCTCCACACCAGCCAGCCTCGCAGGGCGAAAAACTGCAACCTGACTGGGGGTTTCTCTGGGCGTGTGAGTGTGAATGTATGCGTGTGTCCGTGTGAATAGTCGGAGGCAGCACGCCAGGCTGCCGGTGCGGGTAGAGGTCCCGGTGGACCCGGCCCGGACTCAGGCTGCACTGCGGGCGGTGCTGCTCACAACGACGGGGCGGGGTGGAGCAGGTCACGGTGGGACAAAATGACCTCATCGCATCGCCTGACAACAGCCTTGAATCGCCACCGGTGGTGCTGCGATGCACGTTCCACAAATTTCGAACAGTTTCCACGCGTCGCCTGAAAGTTATTCGCTTAAACCGCTCTCCCTTCGACCATACCCCCCTCCCCCCAACGGAGCGCAAAGTTGTCTCAGTTCCCAGCTTTTCCTCCTCCTCCTCATCCCACCTCATCAGGACGGTCGCGCAATGAAGGCGAACCTTACGCCCCGGCTAAATATTCCACGCCCGCGCCCCGCCGCCACGCCCGACCTCTTACTGTACTCTAAAATCTCTAAAATCTAATCTACCGTCCGGGCGTGGCGTGGCGTGGCCTGGTGGGGCGTGGCGGGGCGGGGCGGGGTAAGGGACTCTTCCACCTAACGGGAGGAGGGTGGTCGGGCGCCGGCGGGCTAGGGCCGAGACCGGGAGGGCAGGGGCGACGCCGTGGTGCCGCGGTGGGCACCTTGTCTCATTCCAAGGGCTGCCCTGCCCTCCCTTCCTCCCTCCGAGCCATAGGGCCCGGCGGCAGGGCAGGGGCAGGGGCAGGGGCAGGGCCGCGGCCTCCCTCTTCTGTCCCGCTCCACCACTGCCGGCGCACCCTCCCTATCCCTCCCAGAACCTCTCTCTCTCTCTCCCCCATAACAACACAAACCTCCCCCCTGCCGCCTGCCTGCCGCCTCCCTTCCCGCCCCTACAGCCCCATCCGCCTTATTGCGTCGAATAAGTCTCGAAAATTTACGACCCTTTTTCTGGTCGTGTAGCTACAGAAACGCAGAGGCGGCGCGGCGCGGTGGCTCGCGCCGCGCAGAGGAAATCGAGCCCACATTTCATTAGAGCAGCTCGAGTTTAGGCGGGCGGGGCCGCCGGGCCGGACGGCGGACGGGTAGCAGAGCAGAGCATAGAAGAGCGGGGCGGGGCGGGGCGGGGCGGGGCGGGGCCGGGGGCGGGACCCTACCCGTCCGCCCGCCATGGCTGCGCCCGGCCCGGCCCGGCCCAACTCGCCCAACTCAGACCCGCACCGCACGCATTCATTGCCTGGGCTGAGCACTTTGCTCGGCCCTCGGCCGCCTGCATACCGAAAGGCCAGGGGCTGCAGTAGGCAGAGGCATATAGGGTACCTCCCCCCGGCCCCGACCAGCGGGGTACAGAAGAAGGCTGATTCCGCACAGTGGTATCGTGCGTCCTTATCGCAATCATGAAAGGGCACAACTATACGATGCTCGGAATCACCTCGGCGTTTCGCTGTGCATGAACCCGTTAGTATTCTCGCACCATGGTGCAGAGGGAAGGACCAGCTCCAGGAACTCGTCGAGAGGTCCTCGCCGTACGCCTCGTCGCCCGAATATAGTTTTTTCCTTCCTGGCCTGCCCAGCCCCGCCCCGCCCCCGGTCCCTCGTGCCCCGCCCCGCCTCACCCACCCACCAGCGCGAGGCCCTCCGGGAGGGGCGTGGTGGGGCGTGGCGCGTGGCGGAGTGTGGCGCGGGCAGCGTCGTCAAGTTCAAGTCCACGCACAGCATTGCGTGGGCCGGGCGGGCCTACCCCGCTGCGTGGGCGACACC
>JAHWGI010000336.1:0-325000 GCA_029379305.1 Frankliniella fusca | reverse complement strand
CGGAGGAATATGGAATATTACGGAATTTACACTTGGCGGGGTACCCTTGTCAGCCGGGCCCCGCGAAGCCCCTGCCGTCTGATTTCAAAGATCGCTCTCGTACCTCCGTCCTTATCGCACCTCTATGGCGGTGCCCCATGTCGGGGCAGTGCACCATGAGTGCGAAAAGGACGGAGGCAGGAGAGCGATCCTCCAAGAGCGATCTTCAGAATCAGACGGCAGAGAACAGCGCGCAGTGTGAGATAGGGGTTGGGCGTGTCGTGGCTCTGCTTGCTCTGCTGCAAAACGAAGTGGAGGAGGAAGAAGACGAGGAGGAGGAGGAGGAGGAGGAGAAGGACGGAGCGGCGGGGGGAGGAGGACGAGAGAACAGACCGGGCCGGGCTGGAGCCGGCCAGGCCTCCCTGCCTAGTCCTGGCCTGGGCTGCAGGGCTCCCCTAGGGTCTCTCGTCGTCTCTCTCACTCTCGTTCCATCCTGCGCCGCCCCGCGTACGGCCGTCCTTTTCGCACCCCCAGCGGCTCCGCTAGGCTCCGCCCGGGACCCGGCTCGACCGCCGCCCGCAGCCGCTCCCTGCCTGCCTGCCTGCTCCATCGGGCGCATGTTCTCCTAGGTCACGGCTAGGACTCCCCTCCACTCCCCTCCCCGCTCGCCCTCCTCCCTATTCCTGCTGCCGCGCCCCTCCCCTCCCAAGTCGGGCTGGGCTGGGCTGGGCTGGGCTGGGGCTGGGCTCGGCGGCGCTGAGAAACGCCGAGCTGCGCACAGCCGTAGAGAGTTTGAGGACGGGAGGAAAAAAATCTCCGCCCCTCCCCTCCGCCCTCGCGTCCCGGCCATCCCCACCACCATCGGTCCTTCCAGAACCCTAAAGGAGTCGTGGGACGAAATCGAGAGTGTTTGAGTCGAGTCCCCCGAAGGGGTGACGGCCGAACAACGCTACGGGGGCGAGGTGCGGTCCACTGGAGGTGTCGGGCGTCCTCGTCAAGAAGGATCAGAAACTCCACAGCCCCTCTCCCTCTATAGAGAACTCCATAGAAACGGTAAAGAAGAACAGCACGAAGAACAAGAGGGCCTGTGATTCGTCGCCAGCGTTCCCACTCCACGTCTCTCAGATGGAGGGGGAACGCTGGCGACGAATCACGGGCCCTCTTGTCTTGGAGGAGGGCTCCAAGCTCTTGTTCTTCGTGCTGTTCTTCTCTACCGTTTCTCTGGAGTTCTCTATCCCCGGCTAAGCGGTGCAGCATCTGAAACGGGTCCAGAGGTGAAGTGGGAAGTGGACAGACAGGCGGGGAGCACGAATATTGAACGCTAGAGTACACGAACACGACGAAATAGGGACCATCGAGGGGACGGCGGGGGTAGAAATCTCGGGGTGGATAATAACGGCGGGATGCGCAGGGTGGCGGGTATAGGGGGCCATGAGGAGATGAGATTGGTCTCCTGCGGGAGGCAGGAGGGCGGGGGCAGGGCAGGTCGGCGAGCTTCCGCCACGCCTGCCGTCTGGGCAGGACCGGCGGGACCGGCGGCGGGTGGGGCAGAATGGCATTCCACCGATCAATGGAGGTAAGGGATGGAAGACCTGCCGGTGCCCAGTCCGGCCAAGTCCGACACCCGACCCGACACGAGACGAGAAGAAAAGTACATAGACAAGTTGTGCCGCACTCCCAAACTCGCATACTTCGCGTACATGCTTCACTTCCATCTACGCAACACAATCGATAGGGTCGAGGCGCTGCTCCGCTCTGTTCCGCGATATCAAAGCCCCTTCCCTTCCCTTATCGCAAACAAGAGGCTCCGCGCCCCGCCGGTCCAACCCCACCCCTACGGCCCCACCAACCCCAACCCTCCTCCTCCTGGATCCGCCTCGAAATCTTTCAAATGGAGTCGCACTTTCGATATTAGAATATCAGAGAACAGCGACAAAGTTAAATCTAACACTCCAACAAAATATCTTGCAGGGACCTATGGAAAACGTGTCAACTTTTCCCTGCGTGATTTAATGTTGGGAGTTTTTTTTTTTAAATTATTTTTTTTATTTTTTTGAGAGAAGTTATTCCGGTTTATGAGTGAAGAACGAGGGGAAAACAACTCTGAAATCATTGTACTGTACATCTCGTAATTTAGAAAAATTTGGAGAAATACAGAAAATTATAGAAAATTTCAGGGAAGTTCAAAAATAATCATAACTTGAAAATATTCAGAAAGATTAAAAAATAGGAAAAAAAGGAAAAATTGGCAAAATTTTCAATGCTATACTAAAAATTCACAAAATTTGTCCACCAAAATTGAGAACTGCCCGATTAAGGAGGTCAAATAAAAAAGAGGCAAACAAAAAAAAATCACATTTAAATATCGGAAATGGCATATCGGTTCCAACAGAGCGAGGTTGCAGTTTTTTTCCCTTTCTTTTTTTCACAATGACATGATACAATCCCATTCCAGCTTCCCGGCATCTGCTCCATCATCAAACAGAACAACACATCGCGATTATAATCCTGATTTTCCTCTGCTGGGATACCGACCGGCGCAGGGCGCGGTGCAGCGGTGCAGCTCGCGAGCCGAGCCCCAACTGCGCGGCGCACTCATGACGGCTCCTGACCTAGGAGCAGCCGGACCCATGGCCGCCCATGGCCCATGACTCCAGCAGCGCAGAGTCGCCTGCTCCAGCAGAGGGCTCGTCCCCGAGGCCCGGGGGCCCGGGGGGTGCGCGCCGTCTGCAGGAAGGCGATAAGGGGAGGCCGCGAGGCGCGGCGGCGCGGGCACCGGCTCCGCGGCCGGCCGCCGCCGCTCGGCCCCGCCGCGCCGCTATGCCCTGCGGACGGCGGAGACCGGCCCGGTCCCGGTCCGCGGGGAGGGACACTGCCGCCCGGTCCCGTCCAGGGCGGAGGGAAGCACAGGCGCAGGCTCGGCAGGTTCACTTACATGTTGGCGGTGGCCAGGTTCACATGGGCTGCGGCTGTCCAACGAAGATGCTGGTCTGGTGTCGCACTTGTGCTTCTCTAGGATGAAGGGGTCCGTGCTCGTCGGGTGTCGGGTGGGCTCTGAGCGCAGCAGCGCTGAGCTGGGCTGGGCGTCGAGGCGGGGTCGGACACTCTCGGGCTCGGGTCGTCCCTCCCCCGCACCCGCCCCACCCCCGCCCCCACTCCGCTCTACCCCCTCCACCGCCCGCACCACCGCACTACGGCTGCCTCCGAGTCGGCCTCCTCCCCGCGCTCGCGCTCTCGCTCGCACCCCGTCATCCCGCGCGTCGGAGCGACGGAGAGGAACACGGGGCGCACGGGGTCACCGCGCACGCGGCCCCGGCGCGGCGGCTGCGCAGAGCGCGCCCCGGGGGAAGAGCCGAGCCGAACTCAAACTAGGGCCGACCGACGACCGACCACGGCCAACGCGGCGGCCGAACGGAGGGGCCGAACCCCAATGTGAAAAAGAGTTGGATTTTTGGGGCGACGGAGAAGGGCCTGAACGAGGCGTTCACCCGCGCGGCAGACGGCCGACCCACTACCCACTGTGTCGCTGCGGGAGGTACCCTTTAGCCAGCAGCCCACCCCACCCCACCCCGCCCCGCCCCACCCCCCGGCTGTCTGCCTCATAAGGGTGAGTGTGTGACTCAGGCACAGGTGGGCGGGGCGGGGTGGGCCTGATAAGTTCGTCTCCAGACCCCTTTCCCTTTTCCCTCCTTTCTCGTGCTGTAACAACAGCACGGCGCAGTACTACACCCTTGCCCTTTCCTAGGCCTTCTTTGCATCGTTATCCCTGCCGCCCCCGCTGCCGCTCTGCCCCGCTCCGCTCCGCCCCGCCCCGCCCCGCTCGGAGTAGAAGAGGAGGGTGGAGGGAGCGCCGCACCACGCAACGCCACGCCACGCCACTCCGCGGGCCGCGCGCGGCCGCTATCGCCCTTGCGAGCCATTTGGCGGAGTGGAGCGGAGGAGATCCCTACTTCCAAGGCGCCGCCGCCGCCGCCGCACCCCACCCTCTCCTCGCCCTCGTACCACCCCTGCTCTCTCTCTCTCTCTCTCTCTCTCTCTCTCTCTCTCTCTCTCTCTCTCTCTCTCTCTCTCTCTCTCTCTCTCTCTCTGTCTCCGTCTCCGTCTCCGTCTCCGTCTCCCTCTTCCTGCCTCTGTTTCCCTGAATCTCTCTCCTCCACCCTCCACCTCACTTTCTCGCAGAAATCCGCGTCAGTCCGCTCAGCAGAACCCTCCTGCATCCCCAGCGACGGCGGCGGCGGCGTGGTGGCCTGTCTGTCCGGGGCACGGTGCTCCGCTCCGAACGCTCCAAAAGCTCCAAGCGCTAACTCGCTACGCGCTCCCAGAGGTGGTCCACTCGTGCTCCCGGCGATCCAATCCAGAGATCCAATCCATCCCAGCGCTTTATTTAGGCTTTTTGACTTTTGAACCTCAACTCCATTGGGCGCCACACTCCAACTGACCCCTCGACGGTCGAGGGGGTAGTTGGAGAGTGACGGGAGCGCAAGAAATTACGAAGGCCGGCAGCGCTCCGGAGCGCTTGGAGCGCGCTAGTGGACCGCACCCAAGGTCGGACCTTCTTCTGAATCAGGCGCGGCGACCTTCCCCACCCACATGCGAGAGCAAATGCTCATTGTGCGTACATATGAGTGGCATGTGCAGTACAGCGCGGTGCAGGGTGCAGCCCTCCTCGGTGGAGAGCAGCTCTTGCACCAGCACCACCACCCTCACATCTTTTCCCGTGAACCTGTCGCTACTCCACGTCAGCGCTGCGTCTTATTGTCTCCTCTCGCCCGGGCTCTGGCCCCGGTCCATTGTGTTCCAGACAATCTCTCTCCTTTTTTTTTGGCGTCTTCGCATTTCTTTTAAAGGCCGTGCCTTGCGTGACCTTGCCCGCCGTGCCCGCTCCAGCTCTGGAGGGGCGCGCGCGCGCGCGCGCGTGTGTGGCGAAGGGAAGGGTACAGTAAGGGTAGGGTGTGTGTCCGAGGGGGGACACGGTTTGTTACAGTCGGAGGAAAAGGACAACCCAAACGCGATCTGAAGGCAGGCGGGTGGATTCGGAAAGAATGAGAGAGAAAGAGGCATACGGCACGAAGAAACAAAGGGGCCACTTTGTTTTTCGTTTCGAGGGGGTGGCGTGTGTTGCGTCCGTCCGCCGTCGGTCCGCGGAGCGGGGGAGGAGGGGCGATGTCCTGTGGGTTTGGCCGAGCACGCCGTCCTACACTCTAGAAACCCAAGTGAGTGCACTGCACGCTTATTTTGGAGTCAACCATATGAAGCACACTCTAATAATAGAGGAGCGCTTGTCAGGCACACTCCAAGTGCATGCCTGGCTTGCATGCTTTATTTCATAGAGCATCCCTTGCTGGCGTGCTTTTATTTAGAGCATGCCTGGCAAGCACACTCCACTTTAGAGAGTGATTTGTGGCTGACTGTCCGAACTAAGCGTGCCATGCACACACTTGAGTTTCTAGGGTGGTTATGAGAAAAAGTTCCTTCCTATGACCGCACGTAAACGGAAACACGGACGAGGATGAGGACCCTTGTTTCCGACAGCTATCACCTTTCCGGGGCGGCATCAGCAAGCTGACTTGTGCCGGCTGATGGAGTTATGCCGAGGGGGAAACAACTCCGAATCTTAAGGTTCAAATTTTAGGAATTTCTGAGAATTTTGCTGAATTTTGGTTGATTTTTTTTTTTGCAATATTTGCTCGAATTTTTCATTATTTTCTCTTAATTTTCCTAGTTATTTCTGTTTATTTTTCTGCATTTCTCTGGATTTTTCTGGATTACGATGTGGACAAAAATTGCAGAGTTTTGTTTCCCCCTCGAGTTACGTGCGCTGGCTGAACACGACACGTGCCGGAGAGACGGCGTGCCAGCACCGTACCGCTTTTGCCCCTTGTTCGGATTGACTAATTTGCGAGTAATTGCGCGTTCTCGGCAGCGCCAAGAGCCAAGGTCGCCCATTCATCGGCCGACGTAAAAATAACCTGCGAACCGGGCCCGCCTGTTATTTGCGGTCTTGTGCAGCGGGGGTGCAGTCGGCCCTGTGAGTTCTGCGAACGACAGCGGGGGAGACAGACGAGGAAGTAGCAGGTGGAGGACCGGGGCTGGATGGATTTACAACTTTACAACCCAGGGCGGGGCGGGGGGCGGGGGCTGGGTCAGGTGAGGGAAGGTTCAAGCTGGTGACCAGATGTGGACGGGACGAGGTCCTCCGGCTATGGGAGAGGGGCTGGGCGGCTCTGCAGAGCGATTCCGGTACACGCGCTTCTAGGCGCACTCCTCGAGTGCGAGAGAGCAAGAGCGCTCTCGCACCTTCGCAGACTCCTCGAGAGCGAGAGAAACAGAGCGGAGAGTGAGGACATGTGCGCCGGGCGTGAAGGCAGAAGAAAGGACCGCGACCTCGGCCGCGACTGAGCCGGCTCCGCCAAGCAAACGTACCTGCCGGGTGATTATGAACAGAGTTTAGTAGTGACCCTCGCACTCCCCCCTTCTCTCTCTCTCTCTCTCTCTCTCTCTCTCACTGGGGAGAGAAAGGGGTAACTCACGTCACGTCCCCATGAGTTCAGAGCTGCTAGAAAAGTAAGGCAAAAAACAGCTGTGTACAGGCGGAGATACAGCCCCGTTATAAGCACAGGTGTATTGGGCGGTGTTTTTTTTTGTGGGGGGGGGGCGGGGGGGCGCAAACCTTCTGGCAACACTGACTCTGCGGCTGCGAGAGGACCAGTCTGATCCGGTCTTGTCGCTGCCTGAGACTGCTTCAGGAGAGCGCTCTACTCATTCTCTCTCTCTCTCTCCATCGCACTTATGGCTCTGCTCTCTCTCTCTCTCTCTCTCTCTCTCTCTCTCTCTCTCTCTCTCTCTCTCTCTCTCTCTCTCTCTCTCTCTCTCGCACTCATGGGGTGTGCCGTATAGGTGCCGGTTAGTTTGGGCTTTCTCGATCTTGATCTGCAGGTGGATTCAGGGAATCGTTCAGTAGTATCTTCTCTCTCGCTCCTTATGGGCCTGCCCCGTGAGTGCGACAAGGACAGAGAGACGAAGACGGCGTGCGGAATCGCCCTTCTGGCAGACGGCGCTCTCAGGGTGGCATGGCATGGCGAGCACGGGCATGCGCACCCCTCCTGACTGCCGCGTGAACCCCACCCAACCCTGCCTCGCCCCGGGGTGGCTAGCAAGGGTGCCGGCCGGGCCGGCGCGGCGCGGCACCGCGGCGCTTCGTGGAGCAGGGTTGCAGGACTGGAGATCGGCACATGGCTGGGGCGGGGGAGGAGAGAAGTAGTACGTAGATGGGAAAGCGACTCAACCATGATGATGGTGGGGTGCTCGGCCCGGCCCGGGGTTGAGGTTGAGGCCGGAGCCGTGGGCAGCGGGGTGCTCAAAGGCCATGCACCGAACACCGAACGTTGCGTGTGCCCAGTGCCCAGCCGTCTGAAAAGGTACTCCGGGGCTCGGCCAGCCCGGAAGTAGAAGAACAAAAATCTTCGAGCACGGGGAGGAGAGGGGACGGGTGGGGACACACACACCCTCCCAGCCCCCCCCCCCCCCCTTCCGTGCCCGAAGATTTTTATTCTTCTACTTCCGGGCTGGCCGAGCCCCGGAGTACCCTATTCAGGAGATTGTTCAAGAGGGGATCTCCTATACCTGCCCCATGAGTGCAACAGGGACGGAGCTATACGGTACGGTAGGCCTCTTGAACGCTCTCCTGAATCAGACGGCAGTGTACGCACTCCCCGATCTGTCTCCCTCGCTCTGAAGGAAGGAATCTGCCGAGGGTGCGAGAGGCGAGAGCGCTCTGGTTCTCTCGTACTCAAGGAAGATATCCAGTAAGTCGAAAAGTGAGGTCGAGTGAGAAGTGAGCCGAAACCGAGTGAGGCCCTCGGTGAGGCCGGGCGAAGCCGAGCGAGGAAGCGAAAAAGCGTGGAAGTGAAAATGACCATAGGAATGTTAAATTAACTTTGATGTGGATAAATCTTTACATTTTCGAAAAGGGGGCAGATATAAAAGGATGTCAATATAATTCAGCATTGCTTCTCAATTCCTACGGTCGTTTTACCCACCCTCCGCTTCTTGCTTCAACGCTTCCTCGCTCGGCTTCGCCCGGCCTCACTAGGTTTCGCCTCACTTCTCACTCGACCTCACTTTTCGACTTATTGCTGGATATCTTCAAGGAGTGGGCCTCCGAATGCGTGCACTGGAATCGCTCTGCTGTGCATAATTTATGGATAGATTTATAGATAGAGGGACGGTCAGAGTAGCATTCCGATGGTTGAAAAGGCGTCGGTTTTATGTCGTTGCAGTGGTACTTCCCTCCCTTAACACAGCACATAGGAAATTTGTGTGTGAGAATCAAACTAGCGACGACACGATGGCTGGAACCTAAATTGAATGTGGACTAATCTTCCAGATGGCCTCTAGTGTTTTGGTCAAGTCCTTCTTCAAGTTTTGCATGGTTGATAAAAATGAGGCGAGGTGAATCTTTATTTTCTCATGCCTAATGTGAGGGTAGCGGCCTAGCCTCGTAGCAGCCTGTAACGAGTTCACGAGGGGGGACAACGGACAACGACAACAGTTTTTGTTTTTGTTTGTTGTCCCGTATTTGATTTCTAGCTGTCCTGCGAGACCGCTCCGCTGCCGAATGGAAAATTCTTTCCTTTATCTGACACTGAACGTCCATGTTAAGAGATTGAGCATATTTCAGGTGACGTATTCCTCCATACTTGTCTTCCCCCAAATGTCGCTCTGTCGTCGATGTGTTTGTAATACGAAGCACTTAACCTTTACGCACTGAAGTGTTTAGCCGACAAAAGTCTATGAAACTGTACTTTTTTAACTTGTCGCTCTATTTACAGAATGGCACACAACGCTAACGCATACAAACAGTTTGTCGGTACCGTTGTGGAGATTATTAACCCGTACAAAGCTCTATTGGAATTCCAAGATCTTGGATCCAATCAAAAAGCTTTGTTGAGGGTTGATAAGCTCACTTGTAAACCTAGTATAAACACAGATGGCTCTGCCGACCACCCTATTACTGACTTCGTTTCAATTGGAACTTCTGTTAAATGTTTCTGCCATAAACTGGGTGAAACTGGTGATCAAAAGTAGGCTGACACAATGATGTTACTTTCCTGCTCAGTAATGATATTAATGATTTAGTGATACAATTTTTCGCTCATTGCAGGAGTTTTTGGTTTGTAGCTGAAGTTCTATCGATTGGCAGTAGTTTAACTGACTCTAACATGGTGGTAGGAATTTGTCCGCCTATGCTAAACAGAATTGGATATGTGTCTCACCTTGACAAGCGGATGGGTGTGATATCTTTCAAAGACAAAGACAATGGTAAGCGGAGAGAAGTAGAAGTCTTGGATCCAAAACTCTTGCTTGCCAACTTTGTTTCTTTTTTTTTTCAGATATACCTCAAGATGTTTTGTTCATAGCAAGCAAATTTTATGATGGCGGCAAACGTGCTAAAACAAAGCAACCTCTTGACAAAATTCTTGCAGTAAATGACAAAGTAAATTTTGATGCCGTCCCAACTGACCCAGAGGAAAATGATCATAACTGTTCGTGGTTTGCTCCCTTAGTTTGGAAACGATCAAAACCTCATACTGATTATGACTCACTTGTTCAAGACCAGGACCCAAACCTTGCACAAATAAAAACCGTAAGTTAACCATTGTATTTGCTCACAATTCATTTTCATCTGTCAGATATAATTAGTAATACTCTTTATTTCAGGTTATAAGAAATCCCAAATCGCAATTTATACGGGGAAAAGGTCAGATAATGCATATTCTTAACGAAGATTATGGCATTGCATTAGGGGCTGTTAACCTGAAACAAACTCATTGGCAAAGTATATTATTCCATCGATCGTGCGCATCAATTTTCAAACATAGCCTTTCTGCTACAGATCTACGTCAGGTTTTCAAAGAGGGAGATAAAATACGATTCATAGCGGCCGTTGCACCGAAAGGATTTAGTGCACAGTGGGTGGCGTCTCACATCAGCATTGATGTTGTGGGAGAGGCCAAACACTTAGTAGAGAACCAATTGTAGAAACTTTTGTTTCATTATTAATTTATGGATTTAAAAAACATGAGAAAAGATCATTTTGTTGGTGTTGAGTTTCATCTTGAATTTGGTTTCTTTGAGCTAGAGAAACTAATTTTACAAAAGAAAGTACGGGTTGATCATTTTGTTCTTCCCTAACCAAGAACAATTTCATTTTAGTTATTGATGTAATTCTTTTTAAATGATAACTTCTGGCATGTTTTTTTCTTTTTTTTTGCTTTCTAGAATTGTTATATTAGTGGTTATTTTGCCATCAAGTTGTTTTGTTTTGTTCACTGTAATCTTCAACTTTGAATGAGCACTCTATTTTCATGACAGTCTATTCTTTTGCATTGCTACCAAATAAGTATGATTTTTTGAAACATGTACTCTTTTCATAACTAATTGTTTTTTATGACTTTTGAGTACCCTCACTTAAATGCTTAAGTAATGGAGAAAGATGAGAAAAAAAATAATCAAAATTATTGACAACACAAGTCTAATCTTCATTAAAGACAACTAAAAGAGAAAAATTCTTGCACAATTCTGACACAAAAAATATCTATTTACAAACTGGTAATATAAAGTAAATGTTTGACTTCATGTGAATACAATGGTACAGTATTTAATTCAAGACTCGACACAAGGTTGGACCAAGTCCGATAATTTGCAATGACATTCCTTGCCTCTTGCACAAATTCATACCACTGTAATGACACAAAGGTCCAACAGAAAATTCAAAACTGATGATAAAGTCTCTCTGGAATAGCACAGCCATATAATTATAATAACCTTCAAATATAGATCAACAACTTCTGCAAACAAAGTTCTTTTTACTTTTTTTAGTGAGAATGTACACAATGAAACTAGGAACGTTGTCCTTTTGTCTACACATTACAAAATTAAGTTATATATGATTGTTGTGCTCAGTCTCTGTGGACAATCTTTGGTAAATTAAAAAGAAATAAAATCATAAACTTAAACTACATATAGTTTCCATGCTTGAAGCACGTAAAACTAACTAAACCTTACAAAGTTGCACTTTCAGTTATTACATTTCGTTAGATAAAGTTAAAAGCACAAATATTTTTTTCTATAAATGTGATACAATAATAAACTCTTTTAGATCAGAGTGCTCTTGCAAATTTAAAAAAACAAACTACATTCTAATAAAATGTTGAGGTACATGCAATAAAAGAAAAATAAATAGAAATAACACTTACATAGATTTCAAGAAACACGTTTTTAGAGTGAGCTTGTACCGAAAAAGGATTTGACTGGTTAACAAAGAAATTGGTCAGAATATTCACTCCAATAAATCCCCAAACAACAGATAAAGTCTAGACATTAATTGTATGAAAATTAAAACTACAGAGATAATGACCCAAATATTACACAAAAATATGTTACAACAAAATTTTAATTTCTTTGTACAAATTGGATAAGATGAACTACAAGACAATAACAATCAAGAGAAAACAGCAATACACAAAACTGTACACACATGAACACGACAGGTATTAAACAGAGATATTTGTGACTGAAACTTACAGTAGATCAGATATGAGATTGGTCTATCAGAAGTCAGTCTTAGAATATCAACAGGAAATGGTAACACAAGAAATACTCCACATATCAGACTATTTATCATTTTCATATATGGCAGATTCATAGGCTATATTTTGCTTCAGTATAGAACTCATGACAAACTCAGCACTATAAATTCCTGAAAAGAAATAATATTTTTTAGAGTAGACACATAGATAAAAAAGAAAAACAAAATATACGTAGACTCTTTTTGAAGAATGAACACATATTTACCTATCTTTGCTTTAAGAAGGTCCTTAACAAGATGCAGGTCATTAAAGACTGATATGACAAGGTAAATTGGCTCTTTCTTTGTGGTATCCATTTTATCCAGTCCTTTGACCTTAAAATCTCTTGGAGTGTTAAGACCAATAGGGACTGGGGGCTTCATTATATCTCTTGTGTCTTTCTTCCCTTCTTCTACATCATTTGAATCATCTTGTTTTCTAATGTCTTGCTTGCTTTCTATAGCATTTTGTTTCTTTTCATCATTTGAGTTTTCTAAAACCTCTTGTTTTATTACAGTCTTTAATTCTGAGTCAACTATCATGGGCTCACCTTTGTCCAGTAGTGGGGTATTGCTATTACCATTAGCATCAGATGTGGTTGTGACAGAGCTACATGGCGTAGAAGAACTGGAAACACTAGTGACAGATTTGCAAGCAGAATCTCCTTCTCGTGCATTTGATGCAGGCAAATGATTTGCAACAGTTGCACCTGATATTGGACCATTAGTAAGAGATGGTTGAGAATTTACTTCTGTTGCTGTGGAAGCTATTGTATTAGATTGAGCATTTGAAGTATTTAAAGAGGCTGATGAAGAATATGGAGAAGTAATGGCCATTGAGGAAGCAATAGAATGTGGACCATGATAGTTATTTTGAAAAGACCCGCTACCTATCCCAGAATTTAGTTCTAAAATCTCTTTTAAAGTTCTTCTTTGCCGATCCACTGATCCACCAGCATGCTCAATTATTTCTCGAAGACAAGCTGGTGAAGGAATAACTCCTGGAGTTATGTAGAATATTTTGTTCTGAAATACAATGAATCAGCATATCTTAGAAGTTAATCAATAAATATGAAAGGAAGGAGTAAGGTGAGTATGAAGGTACCTTAAAAAGCTGCGTTCTGTTGGGTTTCAATAGCAACTCCGAGAATATGAAGTTATTACTGGCTTCAAAATCTGCGTCTTGAATAGAATAGTTGGTTTCATCTAACAGATAAGAAAAATACCTTAGTGACATTACATCATGATTCTAGAGGAGTTCACATTTTCAATGGACATACCTAGAAACTTATGCTGTAAATAACTATCTGAGATCCAGGACTCTGACAAAATGTATTTTACACATGATATGCTACAGAAAAATTTAACAGTTCTTTGAGGTTTTGACATAACCAAATGTGTGGCCTCTCTGCTCACTTTGGTAACACTTCCACCTAACTCATGAATTTTCTACACAATAAAAGAGAAAATAAAAGTATAAGAGAATTCCTATACAGTAGAAATAATTCCAAATGACAGAGTAAATACATCACATACCTGCTGCAGCCCTGCTGCATCAGTCACTGATGACAACAATATGATAGGTGACCCTTCTTTATTTTCAGTAGGCCCAACACAATTTGTGTCCATTTCTTCCTGTTTTACATTTTCTTGAGACCAGTCTAGACCTTTATCCAGACGGGGCTTCTTGCGGCGAGGAGAAATGCTAAGCTTAGCTCTTTCATAAGCCTCTTGGGTGACAAGTACTGGGTTGGTCCATGGTCCTGATGATAAAAGAAAATTTTCGATCAGTAGATCAAATTGCATAAAAAAAAGAAAAGAAAAAAAAACAATCAACGTGAAAGCAGTAAGGAATTTGTGAGACACTTACCCATTAGGTGAGGAACAGCATCAAAATTAATACAGAATGGATTTAACAAATTAAATTGCTGAAACCTTCTTTGTTCAGGTCTCTTGATACAGTTATAGGAGCAGAACATAACTTCAAAGAGCCAGTGAGCATTCACCACTGGTTTACCCCACTCTCGAGCTTGACGATACTTGGCTCCTTCAGGCCTACACAAATAGAGTAAAGAATTAAAGAAGCAAAAACCAAAACAGAAAACCTAGTCCATTAAGAGAAATTAAAACTTAACATACTTGCGACAGACTAGAAGGTGATTTTGCTGACTAAAATATGAAGTACATTTGGCGCCAATTAATTCAATCATTTCTTTAATACGAAACCTTTCTTCACCTTCAAAACCAGAATGTGCAATAATCATATTCTTACAAGGTTTCACATCCCTGCAATAAAATTGATTACATGATTTGTGTGAAAATTTTGAGGCCATATACACCTGAAGAAGAGAAAGATATTTACCCAAACTGAACAGGAAAATGTAGCGCATGGCATGGGGGAAACATCTGTTGTTTCACAATAACATCATTAAGCCATTGAGCTGTAATAAGTCGCTTTCCATCATGCATAGCCTGCTTCACCCTTGGATTAGTTTGGGTTTCACAGAGTACATGAGTCACACGGGGACCATAGACAGGGTCTTCTTCTCCTCCATAATCTCTGATTATTTTTCTCCAACTGTTTATCTGATTTGGATATGTCTCATCATATTCCACAATAAAAAAGACACATCCAAGAAGACACATATCTGGCGGAACTAAATTTAGAGGATCATATTATTTCATGGATCAAGTAAAACAAAGGCTAACATAAGTAGATGAAAAAGTACAAACTTTTTGCGTTTGGGTGGTGTCCATAATATTCTACTGGTTCAGGATGTTGTTGAGGAATACCAGCTTTGGCAACCATCTGCCCAGCTCGAGCCTGTTTGGCTGCTTGAATTTGTTGAGGGGTAAGTGCAGGCCCACAGTGTCCGGGTGGCATGCCTGGCTGCCCAACCACAGCAACTTGACCCGGTACACCAGCAACTCTGACCGGTGACACACCTCCCGCTGCACCAGGAGCTGCCACTCCAGGTGTGCTGTTGGTGATGTTACTTAGAGTGCGTCTCTGTTGTTGCTGTGAAAGGACCGTTGAGGATGTATTTCTGCAGCCAAATTTAATGGTTCAGCTAAGCATAAAAGTTCTCAAATATACCTGGAATAACAGTAGCTGCTGCGGAGTCATTTGAGCAGCTTGCTGCTGCTGCTGCTGTTGCTGCTGCTGTTGTTGTTGTTGTGCAGCATGATGCTGAGCCGTTAGTCTTCTCAACTGTCCTGTAGCGCTAACCTCAGGTGCAAGAAGCTAGAGAAGAGCAAGGAGAGATAAAATAAAAATATTAATAACTTTGATTTTCACAAAGATCATTGAAGAGCCCTTTTAACAATGGTTCACTAATTTACAGGAAAGGCAGTAGATAGATAATAGACTGCTTCAAGAATTAATTTTTCTTTTAAAACTATTTCAATATGAACCTTTCGAGACAAGGGCAAGCAATAAAGAAACTGCTCATACAGTTATTTGTAGTTGAGCAAACCTGTAGAGAAACCTGATAGATAGACAAAAACTCTATGTTAGTCAATAAAGATATGAGCAAAATGCAAAGGAAAATGCTAAAACCTAAACAAAAATATAGATCAAAGAATTATAACAACAATTGAAGAGGTTAACAATACCACACCAACAAAACTACATGAACAAAATATACTATAATTCTAGAAGGAAAAGAAAACCGGTAAAAGAATTAGATAATTATTGCATGCAAAAAAGAGAATGAAAAAAGAGAAGGTACATCCTAAAAACAACATGCTTTAAATTTTCAAAGGAATTTACATCAAACAGCATATTAGACAAACCACAAATGACAATGATGGAGATGGAAGAGTTAGAGTAGAAGGTTATAATTTTTAGCCATAGTCAAAATGTTACACTTCAAATTCTTCAGTTTGCTGTACCGTTGCTTCACACTAGCACTAAAACAGAAGCTGCAATTGGAGTTGGAGATTGGAGCACACATGAAGATCATAATAAGATATGATATGAGATGCACTATGACACACATTTCATTCAATTGAACTCATATGCAGAGGGGGAAATCACGAGACATGACTGACTACACCCATTACAATGTTATGACAAATAACTTGCTTTCACAGACATTTCAAAACAACAATACTACTAGTTAAAGGATCTCAAAACCAGGCATGTTGTTAGTAAATTAAAATTAGGGAATAATTCGGGGCCACACACAGAAATGGGGCTACTCTGTTTAGCTCTCTCACCTGAGTGGGAGTGGTAGACGTAGTATGATGTAGCCCTCCACCACCATTCAACCTGTTACTCAACATGTTAGCTAAGGCTGTTTTTGTTTTGGAATTGACCAGGGACTGAGTTTGAGTTGAAGGCACAGTTGGTGCCAAAGGTGCTGGCATGGGAGGAGGCAAAGGAGCCGGAATAGCAGTTGGCTGAGCGCCTGGAATAGACTGCGTCCCTTCTCCCTATGAACACACGCCCAGTAAGCAATACTCATTCCTTCACCATTATAGGAATCCAGCACCATACTGCTAAAGCACATATGAAAAGAATTTTCCATGGTTGATGTGCAACAAGTGAACAGGTAAAAGTTTCCATCTACATTTTATGATGTACATAGAAAAAAGAAGAAAGACATGTAAAAGTTCAGAAGCAATAAATAAATTACAGACAAACTACACTACAGCTCATAAACAGAGATGAGATACAGAATGAGAGAGAGAAAGACAGGTAGAGAAAGAAGGGAGAGGGGTAGAGGGTTTATGACTGAAATTCAGAAGATTAATCAGAGAGCACATGTGTCAAACTATTTAACAATTATCAAACATTTAATGCACAAAGTCTGCATGAATTTTACCACCACCTCAGAGTGGCTGATCACCCAACACCTTTCTTTGATAGGAAAGCAGTACCTGAAACTGCTCCTGACTGTTTGAATCAGAAGCATTGCTGGAACCAGAAACAGCATTCCCTGGTTGTTGGGACTGAACTTGCTGGGTCTGTTGCTGAGTCTGCGCCTGTCCAGTTTGAAGCTGTGCACGGACAGCCACTTGAGTTAAAGCACCTGTGCCCTACAGTACCACATAAAAAGCTATACACATACACAAATATAAACACACAAAAAAATTAAAGCAAATGGAATGGGAGGACTTCTAAGATTTTACATATAATATACAGCATTACCCAATTTAAAAATGTCAAAAGGACCCGTGCTCTTCGCAAAACTGAATAGAAGTTCTAAAACGAGAATCTACTTTTTCTAACAAGTTCCCTAATTTCTGCAAGCAAGTAACTGCTGTCTAAGTTTCAAAGATCAAGAATGTGTGAAAATATAAAGAAACTCAGGTATATGAAGCAAGAACTTATGAGAAACAAGCCACACACAAACACACACATATATGTAAAAAACAGAACTCTATACTCCTAAATTGCAAAGCTTGAAATATTTGCATCATGAGCATTCTGTTCAGCGAGAGGAATTTTGGCGGCACAAAGTGGCTTACCTGGGGAGAGTAAGGCATTCGTTGCCCTTGGAGAACCATGACTTGATGCTTTTGAGCTTGTTCACGCTGCATTTGCAATTGTTGCATTCTCATTTGCTGTTGCATGAGTAACTGTTGCTGCTGTTGAGGAGTTGCTGCCTGACCTAAAATTGTAAGGAAGTAAATTTACTGAATAAGAAAGAGTTTTGTTTCAAGTGGGCAATACCATCCAAGAAATACACACCAGATGGGACTGGAGCTGCACCTGGTTGAGAGCCAGGTTGCTGTTGAACTTGGAGCATTGATGGCTGTCGAATACGCCCCTGCTGCTGAACTAAAACCTACAATCACCAAAACTAAGATTAAAAATTCTGTAAAATTTGATTTTAAGCTGGACAAATAAAGGGCACAAAACGTACCTGCTGCCTCAATTGGGGATTCTGAGCAAGCTGCTGTTGCTGATGGAGCAATTGCCTCTCTCGGTGCTGCTGCTGCTGCATCCAGACCACCTGCTGCTGCGGATTCAGTCCCTGCGGCATGATTCGACTGATGACAGTGACCTGTTGCTGTCCACTTTGTCCCTGAGCCACCTGCCTCAGCTGAGTCTGCCCCTGTGGTACAGGAACAGGTTGCCCCTGGGCCTGCTGCTGAACCTGTGCCTGCTGGGAGACCTGTGGGATCTGGCCCTGAGGAATGTTGTTTGGAATCAACTGTCCTGCTGGAAGCTGTCCTTGAGGAACTTGAACCTGTGCGACCTGCACCTGCTGAATTTGAGACTGCTGGATCTGGGCTGGTTGAATCTGTCCTTGCTGAATCTGTGCTTGAGAAACTTGTCCTGGAGGAGCTTGGTTTTGAGCTATTTGAACTTGGGGTTGCGCACTTTGTCCCTGAATTTGGAGTTGTGCTTGCTGCTGGGCTCGCTGCTGCTTTCCACGTTGGAAGGGAAATTTATGTAATGTTATTTCTTATCAACAGAGAACATGGACACAGAAAACGTCATGGTCCCATGAAACTTACCTGCATTTGTCTTTGAAGAAGTATTTGCTTCTGTCTCTCCAATTTCTTTTGAAGGAATATTGCTTGTTGCTGAGAATCCATTTGTTGCATTGCAGCTCTTGTTTGGGCATCGACTTGAATGACATTACGCTGGAAAGCAAAATACTGTCTGATTTGGTTGGCTCAGTAATCTGAAGATGTACATAAAATCAATAATAAGGTACCTGAGCATATGCAATTTGCCGTTGCTGTAACTGAGGTTGACCAGCTTGGACAACCTGCCCCTGTTGAATGACTTGGCCTTGTTGAATGACCTGACCAGGTTGAATCACTTGCCCCTGTTGTATGACTTGACCTTGCTGAATTACTTGACCCTGTTGAAGGACTTGGCCTTGCTGCAGAACTTGGCCAGGTTGAAGGACTTGTCCTGGTTGAAGAACTTGGCCTTGTTGAAGCACCTGACCTTGCTGAAGCACCTGACCTTGCTGAAGCACCTGACTCTGCTGAAGGACTTGACCTGGCTGAAGAACCTGACCTTGCTGAAGCACCTGTCCTTGCTGAATAATCTGTCCCTGTTGCAGAACTTGGCCAGGTTGAAGAACTTGGCCAGCTTGCTGAACTTGACCCTGCTGTTGAACAACTTGACCTTGCTGTTGAACAATTTGGCCCTGTTGCTGAACTATCTGCCCCTGTTGGATTACTTGTCCTTGTTGAACAGCTTGCCCCTGCTGAACAACCTGACCTTGTTGCACAACTTGACCCTGTTGGACAACTTGTCCTTGTTGCATAACTTGCCCTTGCTGCATGACCTGGCCTTGCTGGATGGCTTGACCCTGTTGGATGACTTGTGTTGTTTGGATAACTTGCCCACCCTGAACAGATTGGGTGGTCTGAGGGCCAGCCTGAGTCACAATAATTTGGCCAGGCTGAGAGCTAACTTGAATGATTTGTCCCTGCTGAGATGTCTGACCCTGTTGCTGGAGGAGACCTTGACGCTGCTGTTGCAGCTGTTGCTGTCTTTGATGGTACTGCTGTATCTGTTGACGAGAAAGCGGATTTCCAGCTGCGTCTCTCAGTAATGGCTCACGTTGTACCTAATTGGATCAAAGGACATAAGTTTAAGCATTCACTAGACCATTAACACACACAGCAATCACATCACTGATGCTAACAGTTAGGGTGTAATGTTGAGGGAGTTGTTGTAGTTGACCATCTCGCAAAATAAACTGTTGTTGTTGTTGCTGCTGGGGTACTTGTGATTGCGGCTGCTGCTGTTGTGCCATCGATTTAGGCACAACTTGAACATGCTGAGGAGATGAAACTTGAACTGGCTGTTGACCTGAAGTCTGTTGCCCAGACTAAAATCAAACAAAGATCAAAAGTTTTTAATTTATTTCAGGACAGATTTTTTTTTGTTAAAAAAATAAAGATTACCTGAAAGCTTACCACAGGCGGTCTCCATTGAATACCCTGCTGAATGGGACCTTGTTGGATAACTCTTTGTTGCTGTCCTTGGGGAGATGATGTCTGGTGCTGTGGAGACTGCTGTTTTTGTTGAACAAGGAGCTGCTGTTGTTGCATTACGCCTTGGGCACCGGCGATAGTAGTTATCATAGTTGGCTGTTGCTGGTTAGGTGGAGCCTGTAATTGAGAAAGAAAGAAAAAATTGTTGTAAGACAGTGTCATTGAAATGCTAACAGAATTTTAAAGTTATAAACCTTAAAACCTAATTTAGAAAAGATTGGTCTTAGACTAACCATGTTTTGGTTGATTGAACGCACTGGTACTGGTGACATGGTTTGATTTAGAACATTGCCTGAGGAGCTTACAGTAACAACCTGCTGTAGCTGCTGTTGCTGCTGTTGTTGTTGAAGCTGGAGTTGCTGCATTCTCTGGATATATTGCTGCTGCTGTTGAGGAGTGAGCTGGTGGAATTGTTGTTGAGTCAACTACAAAAAACAAAAAAAGTCATTAGCAAAGGTTAATTGTCAGCAATATAATTTTCAAATATTGAAGAGAGGAATAAAGTACCTGTTGTATTGGCATGAGCTGTTGAGGTTGTCCTTGAGGTGGTAGCTGTTGGTGTTGCTGGAGCTGCTGTTGAGGCTGTTGCTGCTGCAATTGCTGTGGAGATTGTTGTAATTGCTGTTGCATGTGCTGAGGAGATTGCTGCAGCTGCTGCAATTGCTGAGGTTGTTGCATTTGCTGAGCTTGTTGTTGCATTTGCTGAGGTTGTTGTTGCATTTGCTGAGATTGTTGAATTGGCAGAGACTGCTGTATTTGAGGGTGCTGCTGAATCATTTGAGGCATCTGCTGCATTTGCTGCATTTGCTGTGACTGCTGCTGCATTTGTTGCGACTGTTGCTGGATTTGCTGGGGCTGCTGCTGAATTTGCAGGGGCTGCTGCTGCATTTGTTGCGGCTGCTGCTGCATTTGTTGTGGCTGTTGTTGCATTTGTTGGGGCTGCTGCTGCATTTGCTGGGGCTGCTGCTGCTGCATTTGCTGAGGCTGCTGCAGCATTTGCTGGGGCTGCTGTTGCATTTGCTGGGGCTGGTGCTGCATTTGTTGTGGCTGTTGCATTTGCTGCTGTTGCTGCATTTGTTGTTGTTGTTGCATCTGTTGTGGTTGTTGTTGCATCTGCTGGGAAGGCTGCTGGATGGACTGTGACTGCTGCTGAAGTTGTTGAGAGCCTTGCGTTTGTTGGGGTTGCTGCTGCATCATGACTTGTCCTTGTTGCAAATGTTGCTGATGCTGAGCATGAGGTAAGTGTTGGGCAGGAGTTACTTGTTGTAAACTGGACTGCAACTGTTGAGAAGAAGTTGGTGTGGGTGGAGGCTGCTGTGGCAGAGTAACTCGGGGTTGCTGTGCAGAGGTGGGAGCTTGATTTGATGTCTGAGTTGAGGGAACTAGTGGTTGTCCTGTTGAAGCTGGTTGATTCCATGGCATCCTCTGTTTAAGCTGTTCCAGAATTGCGGCCTTTGGATCACCACTTGAAACTACTGCCTTGGTAGTGGGTGTTGTTGCCGAAACTGCGATGGTGGTCATTACTTTTGGTGTCGAATTAGCAAATGAATTTTCATTGTCATCCGCAAATCCAGTAATCAATGATACTGTAAATAATATGATGAAATAATTTAACTACCTAACTCAAATATTTTCAAAGAAATAAAAATGAAGCCTGCCCGGCTCGGAGTACCTGATTTATCCAAAACTGCAGGCGGTGTAGGAGTGCGAGGCTTTGGTATTATTAAGAGTTGAGGATGATAAGACACAGGATCAAGGAGAAATTTGGCTTTGACACTGTCTGCAACCCAGTCTGGTGTTACAGCAGTCACATTATGATCTAATGCAGCCTCATATTTTGCCTGAAAACATGACAAAGGCAAATTTCAAGAAAAATAAAATAAACACAAAAAAAGTGGGGTGAAATTTACATTAGATTGACATTTATTTGAACATGGCGTCAACGTACCCCATGAGGTTTTCCTACTATTAGATGAGTGCAGGAGGAGTCCAATGGTTTTTGAAATTGACCCCCATAAAATGTTATCATTGCCCATAATGCATGCACATCGGCAATTTTTAAACCAGAATATGATGCTTTAACGTTGCTAAATAACTGGTTGGACTCGGCAGAAAATCCTTTAGTGCTGTAATGTTGTTAAGTCAAAACCTTTCATGAACGTAATTATTGTTAATAAAAGACAGCGACAAGAATAAGAAATCAGTTTGGCGGGTTGAAAAGGATACGGAAGTATTTTTCTACACTCAATGGACTGAAGAACCCACTGCTGGGTGACTGCAGGTACTTCATACAAATCTTTGGCACTGATGATGTCTGCTTCAGGGGCATCATCACCCACAATACAGTGAGTACAGAAATCAAAATGTTGTTGCTGTTCAGCCCCTCCATCTTGAAGTAAACTAAGGACCTGTGACAAAAAGGGAACAGTAAGGCAAAAATTAAATCAATGGCTGGCAAGCAGAAACTAAACAGTGCCAAAATCACAAACATTGATGAACACAGGGTTTCATAAGATAACGTGGTGAGAGAAAAGTGTTTACAAATACGTATACGACGCTGCATAAATTAAAAAAACAATGATTCGATATTCACTAAAAAACTCGAAACAACACGAGAAAAATATTAATTGAATAAGTGTTTTTAGGTTATGTTTACGACACAGCACGAACCACAAAGAAGAACTGCTTTAATGACTGAAAACCAGGCGAACAACGAGTAAATATTAAACAAAGTTTTTCAGAAAAATTAAAAACTTGGAAGAGACCCTTTGAAACAACAAATACATCCACTCTTGAAAACAACATAAACAGTTTCTGTCCTTAGTGACTTACCTTGTCTTTAACGTTACCACTTAAATAATACTTCACACCGGCGAATAAATTACTACTAATACTCAATTCATCTATTCCACTACTTATTTCGCCCATTTTCGAAATCTACATAACATCTTTTCATGAAAACAAAATCTGTGTTTTTCATTCACTTAGACAGCCCGAACCGTCGTTGCAGTTGGCGCCGCAGTCGGTGAAGAACAAAGTTTGAAGAAAAGCCGCGAGCACAACTAGCGCCCGCGGGAAATTCAAAATGTCCCTCAAACGGCTCTTGCTCTGTCGGTCAAGGCAGAAGCTCTTTCACTTTGCATTGAAAAAACCTTTCAGTATGGCCACTTTATAAAATGGGTGAACGTTATGAACATTTGATGGAATCAACATCACAATTTAGGAGTCATGTTCACCGCTTCGACTGTTTATAGCGCGTTCGCTAAAAAAAAGAGGGAGGCCAGCATATTATCTCCACTGCGTCCGAAATGGGCCTCTGTCTCCGTTTCCATACAATTGCCGAACATGGTGGAAGTCCTTCGCGAACGCCACCGTTCTGTGCCCAGCGCGTCCTGTGGCCAGTATGGTAACTGCGGCATAAACATGGCTCCGAAACCCAAAGTATCTAAACCTCCCTCGTCGAAAACCCATGTGGACAATAGTGTTGGAGAAAGAAGACTGCGTCAAATTTACGGTAAGAGACTTTTGTCACCTTTGAGGATTCTTGTCAATCCTACCAGTCCCGGGCAAGTGACATGGTACCCGGTTCCCTGCGTGTACCTTCTCTCGTCCGGCGTTCGTGGGGTCACCTCTAAAGACGCTCAGAACTGGTTGTATCTTTCAATATAAGCTGTTTTAATTTACTCAGTTCTCTACTGTCAATAATAATCTATCGCTGCCTCCCATCAGAGAACGTTTACAATCTCCTCACGACGATGTAGTGGGACACCTAACCTCGAATCCCGTCTCGTCTGCACCGAGGGCGCTGTTTGTTGGTTTTGCCTTTATTATTAGTCAAATCCTTGATTTCATTTTTTTTCTTGTAGGGGGATAAATTCACTGAATTTTTAAAGATGTCAATTGCATCTTGATTCTATCAATTTATGTCAGTATGAGAGAACCAATCAAATTTTTCTTATCACTGTGTACATCATGTGTACAAGTTCATTGTTTTATTCATTTTAAAGTTTCATTGGCATTGCTGTAGCAACTGTTAACTAGGATGTTGGGCATGACTTTACCATCTTTTTCAATGTACTCACACTTTTGGTCCCAGTTACTTTAGTTTAAAGTTGCATTTTTCGTGCCAATAATCATGTTAATGGTTTTGTTTCCTTTTTTTGTTGTTATTCCAGATTGGCTGGATAATGGAAACAACAAAAATGCCCTACAGGAGGCAGGAAAAGTACTAAAAAAACAGCCAGATTTCTTATGTGTTAAGGTATAGAATACATATAAAGTGCTGTTAACAATTTTGTTTTCATTTCTACTTTACTTTGTAATTGAAACCTCTCCACTTACATCACAGGTTTTGAAAGCATTGGCTCTTTTAAGATTAGGAAAAGAAGATGAATGTCATGAACTTCTTGAAGCAGTCAGAAAAGAAGTTCCAATAGATGATCAAACACTTCAAGCCATGCAAATATGCTACCGTGAAACTCAACAACGTAAGCTCTATATTTCTAGAACTAATTGTAATAGTTTAGTTATTCAAGGCAACACTCATTTATTGATATGAATAAATTTCAGCCAACAAAATCTGTGAGATGTATGATGCTGCAGCAAAAAAAGATCCTACCAATGAAGAAATTTTGACAAACTTATTTATGGCCCATGTGCGTCTTGGTGACTACAAGCAGCAACAACAAACAGCTCTACGTTTGTACAAAGTTAAGCCCAAGAATCCTTACTACTTTTGGGCAGTGATGAGTGTAGTCATGCAGGTAAGATTTTTTCAATCCCAACACTCCTCCAATTTCTTTAAGAAATACCTTCCTAGGTAATAAATGAACTCTGTCCAAAGGCTTATCATGCTGATGAGAAAATTGCACGGATGGTAACTCTTCCTCTGGCAGAGAGGATGGTCCAAAAATTTATTGATGAAGGCAAAATTGAAGCTGAGCAAGAAGTTCAGCTTTATTTACTTATTTTGGAAAAACAGGTATGCAAAGACCTCCAAACTTTTGCCTTCAATCAGTGGTTTATGTTATTATTTCTCAACAATTTACCTTTTGCAGGGGAAATTTCAAGAGGCCTTGGATGTTGTTGAAGGCCCAATGGGAGAAAGACTTATATCATATGTAACAGTTCCTCAAAAGAAAGCAAGTCTCTATGTGAAGTTAAATCGTTGGAGGGATTCCATTGTTATTAGTAAATCTCACCTCAGAGAAAAGTGAGTTCAACTTACAGAAGTTTAAGTGGTTTTTATTAATTGTTAAATCCAAAAATCAATAAATTCATTTTTTTCTTTTAAGCTTGGATCACTGGCTCTCTATTAAAAATTACCTTACTTCTGCAATGAATCTAATTGAAGAGGGGGAGGATTTGAGTTCTTCAGATGGTATGAAAACAGAAGTGAAAACTTTATTTATGTAGTAATTTTTAGAAACATTATGCTCTTCAAGTACTTCTCTTATATGACACTGCTTTCTTTTCTTTAGCTGAATATGTCCTGTGGAGTAGAGCTGATGCAAGCATACCACAAATTAAAGAATTTTTAAAGCTGCTTATGAATGAAATGAAGAGAAGAGGCAAAAATGTTCGTGGACCATATCTTGCATGGCTAGAGCTGTACAAAATGGTCCATGAAAAAGGACAAGATGCTGACCAAGTTGTAGGTACGTCACGCAGTACTCTATTGCTTCAGATTATCGTTTTCAAGGGTTGTATTTTTTTGTTTTATGTGCTAAAATGATCTATGTTTTGTCTAGGTGACATAGTGGAGCTATTTGTCCAGTATTTTAGGTGCTTCGGTGACCGCAGTTGTTGTCCTTTGGATCTAAAACAATACTTGCCTTTAGTTTCTGTTCAATGTCGTGGAGATTTGATCAAGGGTATTTGGCAGATAGTTGGTTTGGAAGATGGGGAACTACCAGACACAGTAAGCCATTCTATTAGTACAATAACAGACTTATTATTTGACTCATACAACAGTATTTGTATTTTTTATACACTTAACCATAAAAAATTTAAACTTCTAGGTTTATCGAATGCAGCAACATATCTCTACCATTCTTCTTAGTCGACATCTTGGGTATCATGAAAACTTAACATCAGCAGAAAAGCTGCAGCTCACAACTTGCTTTTTACGCTATTTTCAACATGGAATGAGATTTAACATTGACCCATTGCCCACTGACTTTTTGTGAGTATTGCCTGAACTACATTAGAGGATTACATTTTTATTCAAACTTAGCCTTAATCCTCACGTCTCATTCCTGTTTCAGGAGCAACGATCCCTATGTCTTACTTATGGCTCATTTATTGCTTGACGTATGGATGGAAACTCAAGACACATCCCGTCTACTGGATGTCCTTCTTCTTCTTGAGCATGCCTTGTTGATGTCTCCATCTAATTTCCATTTTAAACTTTTACTAGTAAAAGTCTATCATTTACTTGGTAGGTTTTTAGCCTCATCCCTTTTGATCTTTGGAAAATTGATTACTCTGTAGGTTTATAACTCTTCTTTCCTGTTTTGTTTTTCTTAGGTGCTGGTCTTGCTGCCCATGATGTGTATGAAACTTTAGATGTAAAGCACATGCAACTTGATTCATTAGGCTATGTTCACTGTGGAGCAGTTCAGGCCACCGGCCAGTATGCTATTGCTAGTAGTCTGTACGATGTAACCCTAAGATTCTTCACTGTAAACTACAAAGATGTGAGCAAATTTCTGTTATGCAGAATTTTAAATCACTTTCAGGGGTGACTAAACTTCTAACAATCCTCTCCTCCTTTTCAGAGTGTAGATTATTTGTCATTCACTTACAAATTTGGATCTTTTATGAAGATTGAGGAATTTGTTGAATTCCGAGAAAGATTAAGTAATTCAATGCACTATGCTCTAGTCACAGTTGAGAGAATGCTCCTTGATATTTTACAGAGCACCACTCATACACAAATGCTTAAAGTAAACGGAGACCAATTGAAATTGATTATTGGGTTAGTAACCCTAACTTTTTCCCCAGTTTAATCCATGGTTGATTTTTTTGTTTTGGTCAGGTCGTTAGCCAGATGGAAATCCAATCTGAAAAGGACAAAATGGACTGGAGAAGATTCAACGACAACAGAGATATGTCTGCTTTTGTTTGCTGGGATCCACCAGAAAGGTTAAAATTTAGACATTACTTCTGTGTGTGAACTATTGTAGAGCTTGTGAAGGGAGCTTAATTTTGGAATGTTCAATTCCTTTTTAGACAAGTAAATCCAGAATTGACAAAGAAGTCGCGTGATGCAGATGTTTCATTTTTGAGGTTGCGAATGCTTCTTCTACGTGGACTTGGAGCTGCTGCTGAACTTTGCAATCCAGACATTACACCTCTGTCAGAAGAAGGTATTGTCAACAGTAGTGAAATTAACAATACTGGTGAGCCTACGGTGAATGGGAAATCTTTGCAACATCAGCATCCCCTTGTATCTTTGGAAAAGGTCACTTCTGAAATTGAGAGTACCCTAAAAAGTATTCAGGAGGATGGAATAAAATTAGAAACCTCAGTAAGTCAGTCAGTATTTTGTAAAACTTGATCAATTATATTTTCTGGTTTTCACCATTGTCTTATTCTTATCCAGAAAATTATTGGTGCACCTCTTCCATCACGACTATTTGATTATCTAGAGACAAATTCTGTTCAGCTTCAGTTTGAACTTTTCTCTTTGATTTCAACTTTTGTGAAGAGTAATGGAGATGATAAAGTTGATGCCAAAGCATTTGAGGAAGGAGGGAAACGGGCCGTTAAAATTCTTCAAAGTAGCGTACATAGTTCTATAAAATCAGTGCTGGAAGGTAAATGTGTGTCTCTAAACACAAGAAGAATTGTATTTGAGAGAGCAGTCAACTTGGTTGAGGTGAGTGCAAGTTGATGAGTACTTATTTATTTTTTATCTCTTACCACTTAACATCAGAATCTTGAATCTTCAATATTCTAGATGGTTTGTCTAGCCGCACTAGTGTGTGGAATCATAAACAACATTCTTGAGCCTTCAAAACAAACTTCTAGTAAAAAGACCAAGAAGAAGCAAAAGCCTGGGGTAAGAAACAGAAAATGTTTTCTATATCTTACAGGTGTTTGTGCTGTTCTTCAAACATAACATTTCTATTTTAAACAGGCATCACCAGAAGTTGTTGAAGCCCATAAACTATTTGTCTCTGAAGTTCAAGCCATTGCTACTGAACTTCATACAGCTCTGGGCAATCTACGTCTGCGAATGTCAGTGGAAGCATTCCACTCCCAAATGCCCTTGATCACAGCCAATTCCATTAAGGATGGGCCAGCTTGTCGAGTTCCTGCGGTTGGGACTCTTCCAACTATTGGTCCTGATGATATAAGCTCCCTAAGCACTGCTATGGCACAGCTTGTGCTTAGTTACGAAAACAGAAAAAGTAAAGACAAGGGTTACTCTGTTGACGTAAGTTCCAAACTTTCTGTAAGCTATGAAGATTCTTTACAAGAAATAATTACTATCCTCCAACAGAAAATGACTTATCTAGATAGTACAAAATTATAAGACAGAAGATGGATAGTACATTTATGTTCAGCATTTGGCTGCTTGTGCTGAATGAATTTCAAACAGCAAGATTTGTCCCTATCTTTGCATGTTGGTTTGTTCTGAAGTGTGCTTTTGTGGATTGGTAAGCTTTGTATTGATGAAGCAGCATACTCCAAGTTTTGTCTGATGTATTGTGATGCCGTACAAGCTGCAAGATTTTGAATCGGTGTGGAATTGTGATATGATAAATTAACCTTGAAACTCTTAGTTTCCTAACACTGTAGGATTGAAAATCTTAGTAATTCTTAGTTCTCATTTACTTTTGTGATTTCTTTTTACTTTTATTTGTTCTAATATATACTGATATGGTCTAACTTGTGGTGTAAAACCTTATTTCCATTTTACGATTTTCTTATTTAGTTTGTTCAAAGTTAAAACCTGAGCAATCATATGATGTTTAATTAAAGGACCAATTTGGCTCAGCTTTTCATCAACTTTCATACCTGCTGTAAAAGAAAACTCAGTCACTGAAATGATGAGGACCTCAGAACCTACGGTTATGAATTAACCTTTTCCATTGTGTTTTTGTGTGGGTTATATTTTCTTTGTTAGAGTGAATGTGGTTTTGTTTCTCCCAAACAACCTTTTCTAGCATTTTCCTTGAATTTTTGATTTCCAAAAGAATAAAATGAACTTGCAATGAGCTCTTTGTGCAACATTTTACTTTGGTTTCTCTCTTACTTTTGTTGCTTTTATATTTTTTATGTTAATTTTCCTGGAATTAACTGATTGAATTTTTACTTTAGGTGAAATATTGTACATTTTCATTAATTTGATAAATTGTTAACAAATGGTAAACTTTTTCAAAAATTATGCAAATTTAAGTTTTGCTTAAGTGTTAATTAAAACAATGAATTAGTTCTGTATTTTTAAGGAAATTGTGTTGCAATATTGTCTTTGGAGATCTCTTAACGACTGAACTTTCCACAGAGTTTTGATATGCTGTTTTCTAGATGCAACTTGTGAATGCTGTGACTCTAGACATTGCCAAACACTGGATTACATTCTGTAACCCTTACTTACACCTTTTTATTACTTCCCACACCTGGTCCAAAAGTCATTGTTATATAGGACAGAAATTTTTGCACAAATTTAATACTGATTGTTTTTATTTTGTCATTAGTAAAATCCAGATGATGCACTTTGTTAGTTGTTTGAAAGTACTTTCTTTGGTTCATGTATCTCCAAAATCATAAAATATTCCATTTTTTGTCACTGGTCACGATGAAGTACAATCATGTCTATGAAACTAAGGCTTATCACAATGTCTTGATGAGATAATCTCAGGGGTCCCTCCATCTTGATAGTCACGCAAATCATTTAGGTTTCTGTTACATTGATGTGTATCTATCAATCTTAGAGAGTCAATGTGTTCGACTTCTGGTTGACCCAGAACACACCTCCATTCTTGGCCACGGTGGCCCTGTTAAAGAAAAACGTAAAATTACAGAAGGGTCCCTCCTTATTAATAGAATTTTGCCATGCTGGATACTTACGCGCAAGTCACTTGCTCCTTGAGGTTGGGCGGGGCCTTCCAGGTGAGAATAATCTCCTTCTTTTCACTCTTGTCGTTGTGGGTTGCGGCAGTCTAAGAGAATATCGAAAGAAAGTGTTGTTGAGTGCTACATAGTACGTACTTTTAGTACTCCCAGCCAGATATAAACCCCCAAATGTTTTTCAGCTCTAAAAATTTTAATCGAAATGATGGCTTTTTGTCTTTAAATCATCGAAACAACGCCTTTCCGACGTTCGACGTCTATTCGACGTTGATTTTGAGGACAGAAAGCCATTAATTCGATTAAAAGTTTTGATATCGAAAACCCGTTTTGAGGGTCCATTTCTACCTGGGACTGGTGTAAAGCAATTGTCTTTGGGCTGACACGTACCCCCTTGCCGCCGCCGCAGTCCACCAGCTTGACGTTAGAGGGCGGGTTGATAAACTTGCCGACGGGGGTGTTGCCGACTCGACACTGCGCCATGAAGCCCTTGAAAGGCTCGGGGCCGGTGATAGTGACGATGACCTGCCCGGGGGTCTTGGTCTTGGCGGAGCGGATCTGGTAGGGCGAGGGCGAGTTCTGGGGGTCGGTGTGGTGCTGGGGGATCATGTCCCCACACGCGTCCGGGGGCGCGCCGGACCCGTAGCCGTGCACTTGCACGAGGCACGCCGCCGACACGAGCACCGCGACCTGGAGGGCCAGCATCCTGGGGGACATGGACATGACGAGGAGAGACTAGCGCAAAGATACTATCCGGTCTGGTGAGGATATATATTAGAGCAGGGAAACGAGCGAGCGCAGAGGGCTCGTATGCGTCCGAAAATGAGAGGTGAGAGTGAGAGGAAGCGAAGTTGTTGTTCGAATGTCTCACTCTCACCTGTCGTTTTCGGACGCACACGAGCTTCTGCGCTCGCTCGTTTCCCTGCTCTATGCTCTAGTGTATATGTGGCTCTAGTCAACGACCCTGCCTGGCCCCCCGCCCCGCTTCCTGGGCCGAAGAATCACTCCGGAAAGTCTTCGGACAACCCCCTAAAAATCATTTTAGAAGTCAAACACAACAAACAAACCAAATTTAAAAACAAAAAAAAAACAGTGGGACATTACAGAAAAATCCGAAAAATAGAGAACAAATGAACAACAAAACTGAAAAAAAAATTGCAGAAAAAATCAGAAAACAAAAAATTTCACAAGGTGACAGAAATTTTCATTATTCTCTTGAAAAATCAAAAGCATTAAAAAAAATCATCAGTCAAAAAGGTCTATGTACCCATTTTTGTCTCGGCCCGGACCAAGTGGTATGGTGCTGTATGGCGCCGCATGGCACTCCCCCGCGCCCCAGGGGCGGTTTTAGGGTGGTCGTGGTGGTAGTGGGGGCGGTGCCCCCCCTCCCCTCCCCCCCCCCCCCCCCCCCGGTCGCGTCCTGAAGGCCACCTGCAGCCACCTGAAAGGTTGGCAATGAGCTGCAAAACTCCTGTATGCAGGCAACCCACAGCATATCGCCCCTCCCGTCATCCGGTCTTGAAACCGCCCCTGCCGCGCCCACATGACTCGGGCGGGGCCGGGCGGGGCCGGGCGAGGCCGGGCGGGGCCGGGTCGGGCCCTGCATTGCGACACGACTGGGGCGCGCCAGCAGGCTGATTCCGAAGATCGCTCTCATACCTCCGTCCTTGTCGCACCTATGGCGGTGCCCCATGTTGGGGATGGCGCGGCCCCATGAGTGCGACAAGGACGGGGGCACGAGACCGATCTTCGGAATCAGGCGTATGAGAGCCGCGCGCGCCCGGGGCGGGGACGCGGGCCTCCTGCTGGGCTGATTCCGAAGATCGCTCTCGCGCCTCCCCTCCGTCCTCGTAGCACCTATTGCGGTCGAGGGGGCCTCAACTCACCCAAAATTTTTGTACGCATGATTGCAACATTTCAGATGATTTCACATGATTACACCCCTTATAATTGAAAGAAATAATTCGTAAAGTAAATACAAACGTATTTTGAGCTTTATGAGCCCGAACCCGAAATACGCACTCAAATCTATTTTTTTCGGTAATAGATCCAAAATTTTTCACAATGATTTCGAAGATATCAGCGATTGTGTACACATGATTTCGGGAGTTGAGGCCCCCTCGATTGCGGTGCCCCTATGTTGGGTATAACGGCACGGCTCCATGAGTGCGACAAGGATGTAGGCGCGAGGGCGATCCTCGGAATCAGACGACTGCACTGGAAACCCAAGTGTGTGAATGTCGCACACTTGTAGGTGTGCGAGGATTCATTCGTACACTTGGCCGCTTAGACGTGTGAATTTTCCTAGGATATTCACTTTGAGTGGCCAAGTGTACGAATGAATCCTCGCACACCTACAAGTGTATGACATTCGTACACTTGGATTTTCAGAGTGGACGCGGGATGGGACCGGACCGGTGTGGAGCCGGAGCAGAGCGTCAAGGACGCCGCGGAGGATGCGAGGATGCGGCCCAGGGAGTCCTGCTCCTGCCGGGCACACACACACACACACACACCTCGGCGTCAAATGTTTAGCGGGACGCACCGGCGGCTGGGGCCCTGCGCCTCGCGACGCGACGCTCCGCCGAGGTCGTCAAGTGCGGAAGCAAGCGCACTGGACCCTGGAGGCCGTGCCCCGCCCCGCCCCGCCCCGCCCCGCCCCGCCCCGCCCCTGGTGCACATCAGGGACCCCTTAAAGGCCCTCCTGTCTCCACCGCACGCGGTTTGGTGTGCTGTGGGTCCAGCCGTTTGATTCCAGTGTTTGCCAGAAAGTTAGGGGGAAAAAAAACAACGCAATGACACGTGTGCGTAACGGAACTGTATCTGCGCCTACTCAATATCTCTGCGCGAGTATAGGGGAGATGCCAATGTCTAGAAGTGCTAGAAGGCAGGCGGAGATACCCACCAAAAGAAGGAGGTGATTTTGCAAGCCCGCAGGGCAGGGCTTGACAACCGACAATGCCAAGCCGGGGCGATCAAAATCTCAAACACACAGGTACTGCATATCGACCAGCCAGCTGAGCTGACTGACCCGCCCGATAGGGGTTCAGGGTGACTCCGTGACTCCACATCAGCTCCACATGCTGCCCAACCTGCTATTTTACCACCGTGGGCAAGCAAAGACACCCTGCCTGCCCATGGCTTGTTGTCTGAGATTGCCATGCCCATCCTCGAGGATGCGATGAGCCCCATGAGTGCGACAAGGACGGAGGGCGCCTGGCGCTATAGGCAACCCCTCTGCGCACGAGTCCGGCGGGTCTGCCTACCCGCCGGCGCCCTTGGACCTTGGCCTTGGCCTTACCACAGCCGTCCTGCCGCCGACTGATTCCGAAGATCGCCCTCGTTCCTCGGTCCTTGTCGCGCGCCCTATGTCAGGGATGGAGGGGCCCCGTGAGTGCGACAAGGATGGGGGCGCGAGAGCGATCTTCGGAATGAGAGGGCTGGCCGCGCGCTGCCCTGCGGTCCGCGGGCCCTGCACTACCAGCGCGTTGTGCATTCAAGTCTCCGCGGAGGGTAAATGAGAAATTGTGAGGGAAGAGGCGACCCTGGGAGATTACGATGTCGAGATAACGTGGTCAGAGCAACACACTCGTAACTTGGTTGTCAAAAATGCCACAACGATGTCCGCCCGCAGCGCCCATCACATGGGCTCGGACCGCTACTTATTTTTTCGTCCCTTTGTCAGAAATCCTTCAGAGCGAAAACCATTGTGAGCCACTGACAACTTTTCAATTCGGTAAAACGTAAAAATTTCCTTTTTTGTAATACTGACAATTTTGTGTTTTCACCAGTGTTTTTAGTAAAATGTCCGAAGTAACCAAAAATAAAATTTATCAGTAATCCTACTGCTTATGAATACGGATAGATACAATGAAAACATTCAGTGCAGGTGTAAGAGTGAGGATAATGAAAATCTACACTCAAGCGATCTAGTTTCTTTCGCGATATTGTATTCTACTTTTTTCCCCTCTCTCTAGCGATGTGCTGCCGAATTTGAGGGTCCATTCTCACTCCGCATCGTATCTCTTCACGAGTAATAAAGCCATTTGTCCGTGTCCTATGTGGTAGACAAAGAAAAATAAATCCTGCGAATACACCTGCGTGAGGTGGACGGATACCTCCTGCCTGCCTACCATGCAAAAAGAAATCACCTGTAAAGAGAGTTGGCCTAGTAGCCAGGCGTAGATACACATCTGCCTCACACACATACACACACCTACTCACACATACACACACACAGAGGTGTACTCGTAGTTTTTTCCCCCTCCCTTTTTTCCCGACTTACATGGCAGCTCTGTATATGTGCCTGCGCCGCCCCAGCCCAGCCAGCGAGGGGTAAACAACTCTGAATTCGGTGTACAAATTTCGTGAATTTGAATTGAATTTGTCTGAATTGAATTGAATTCGTTTTGAATTAGCTTTGAATTTTTTGAATTTATTGCGAAGTTTTTTGAAATTATTGTGAATTTGTTGTGAATTTACTTGAATTTGTTTTAAATTCGTTATGAATTCGCGTAAATTAGTTTTGAATTCGCGTGAATTAGTTTGAATTAGTGTGAATTTTGAATTAATGGTGTACATAAAAATTCGGAGTTATTTACCCCTCGCCAGCCAGCAGGCTGGTAGGCTGGTCACTCGGAGACTCTCGGCATGCAGTGGCAATGCACAGTGCTCTCCCTCTCTCTCTGTCTCTCACACACACGCACTCACACACACACACAGTTTGCTTCCAGACACTCAGGCTCGGCGAGGATCTGTCTTACGCACCTGTTGTAGATCGTGATCTTGCTTGGACGGCCGGCACACGACTGGATGCTGTCGCCTTCCTATCGCACCGCTGAGCTTCGCGTTCGCGCCCGCGCCGGGCCCCCTCTCCCCTAGCCCTCCCCCCCCCCTTACGCTGCCAGAACCCAGTCAGAACCAGTCTGCTGGGAGTAAACACACACACTCGTGCGCGCGTACTTAAAAAGTGCTTGCGTTAGAGGGGGAGAATTCCCCACCACCACCCTGGTTCGCGTACAGTGTTACCTCCACAACTCCATCCCTGGTGACGTTCCCCCCCCCCCCCTTTTACCCTTACCTTTCTAGCCAAGGGGGAAATCACTCTGAGATTCAGAAAAATTCAGAGAAATTCAGGAGAATTTCGAAAAATTCAGGAAAATTCACAAGTTTTCTCAAAATTTAGATACAAGACAATCAAAAATTTTCCAAAATTCATGAAAAATTCGCGAAAATTCAGAAAAAAATACAACATTTGTACACTTAAATTCAGAGTTGTTTCTCCCTCGGTTATGTGGCGCGTTTGCCCCAGTTCTGCCCTGCCGCAGCCTTGGCGACACTTTAGCATTATGCTTCTTGCCCCGCGGGGGGAACACACGAGGAGCCTCGCGGATCATCGGCGAGGACTTTTCCATCCTTGTCTCTCCCGCTGCTCTTCGGCTCCATCGGGAACGCACGTCGCCGTCGGGTGCGAAAGAGATGGGCTGATCTGCGCCCCGACCTCCCCTCGGCCAGGTCGAAGACTGCATCAGGCGATGATTGTTGTTATTACCAGCGTCCGCGTCCGATCCCCTCCTGAATAGTCTATTTCATAGCTGGACGGGGAGAAGTAAAACGGAAGTACAAACACACTGTAAAAAAAACATGTCGTAAATTAACACGTAATATCTGTGAATTTTGTTAAGCGACCTGACTGTGAATTTACTTTTAATTCGTGTTCATTTACAAAACAAACTCTGTAACTTCACAAAAATATTCCGTAACTTTACAAAAGAATTCCGTAAGTTTACAAATTTTATCTGTTGTTTCGCGACTTTTCTTGTTAATTCACAAAATGTTTCATCAAACTACAGGAAAAATCTGTTCACCGATTTAACAGCGAAACCTGCAATAATTTTTGTTCGTTTTTTTACAACAAATTTTCACAGTGCAGTGATCTGCGCATGCGCAGAGCGCTGTTTTGTTCTTCCATTCTTATTTTCCCCGTCCAACTCTGAAATGGCCTGTACGCTACCAAGTTTTGAACATTTTTCAAAAGGCGATGACTTTCGCGTCCTCGTCCTCGCCAGAGTAGCGGAACGGGTCGGGGCGGGGCGGGGCGGGGCGAGGCGGGGCGGGGCGGGGCGGGGCGGGGCGGGGCGGGGTGAGGCGGGCAGGGGACAGGCAGGACAGGGCGTGTACATTTCTGCTGTGGGGTTAAGTACGCGGCTCGCGTACCGCCCGAGGCAACGCGCCGCAGCTCCTACAGCCGACTTATTCCGAAGAGCGCTCTCTTCGCTCTGTCTCTCTCGCACCGACGGCAAAGTTCATGAGTCCGAGAGAGACAGGGCGAGGAAAGCGCGCTGCTTCGGAATTAGTCGGCCCCGCGCCGCGGTACGACCCGACCCGGCCCGGCACCACCAGCTGTTCACGTCGAAACGAACTCCAGGAACCACTCCACCCGGTCGCGTTGCGGTCAATAAGGTGCAAACTCGCTTTTTGTAGGGGGGAAAAAAGAATAAAAGAAATAGGAAACTTAGAGGTCCCATAGCACCGTCCGGCTGGGTGTTGCTGCAACCGCCTGACCGTGCCGGTCCCGAGCACCGGACAGAACAGAGCAGGACACAGCAGGACACAGCAGGACCCAGAGCCGTTTGGAGACCAGCCAAGTCGTCTACACTGTCGTAACGCCTGCAGGCGGGGAGGGAGTGAGGTCCTGTGGTCCTCCTGGGGCCGCCCATCCTCCCTTGCGCTTCCTATGGGTCCGTCCGTACGCAGTTACCCGCACCGTACCGTCAGGCACGTCCGAGGGGTATACAACTCCGAATTTTGATGTACACCACTAATAGAGTACCTGTCCCGTGTACACTCTAAATGGAAAAGGACATTATTGTATCCAGCTTAGTTGTGCCTTTGTCCACATCTCCAGCAGATACATATTTGCACTGTAAAAACCTTGCGAAGAAATGCTTCGCATTACGAAGAAAATCGTTCGTAAGCTGCGAAGCATTTGGCTGCTTTGTATTGCGAAGCATTTTCTTCGAAGTGTGCGAAAAAATTTCTTCGCAAGGCGGGGCTTGCGAAGAAAATACTTCGTATTGCGAAGCCTAACGAAGCAGCCAAATTCTTTTCAACGCTGCAAAGAATTTTCTTCGTAAGAATTTTACAGTGTGTTGCTGAGAAGTCGTACAAACAGCCTCTTTTGTCTTCGGATTGAAGACAATTTTGCATCCTGGTGAAGATGTGCACAAAGACACAACTAAGCTGGATACAATAATATGTCCTTTCCCATTTAGAGTGACACAAGGAGAACAAAAACTCCGGAAGTGCCCTTGTATTTTCGACAAAAAGGGTCATATTTATTTTCGCGGTCAGTGTTTTGGTACTTTAGTATGGAATATAGACAGAAACCACAAGTTTGCTTGAAAATTCGCCATATAAGCGAAGATTATATGCCACTTACGGAGTTCTTGTTCTTCTAATTTGTACGAGACAGGTAGTCTATTCAAAATTCAACAAATTCACACTAACTGACACCAATTCAGACCAATTCACACTCATTCAAACTAATTCACACTAATTCAAACTAATTTACGCTAATTCAAACTAATGCACACTAATAACTAATTCAAGCTAATTCAAAACAAATTCAAGCTAATTCAAACAACCACACGAAAATTCAAAACAAATTCAAGCTAATTCATAACTAATTGAAACAAAATTCAAAGCTAAATCACACTAATTCAAACGAATTCAACACGAATTCACACTAATTCACACTATTTCCAACAAATTCAACACAAATTCACGCTAATTCACACTAATTCAAACGAATTCAGTCCAACTCAAACACATTCACATGAATTCAAGCCAATGCAAACAAATTCAGGCTAATTCAAACGAATTCAGTCCAACTCAAACACATTCACATGAATTCAAGCCAATGCAAACAAATTCAGGCTAATTCAAATTCAGTTCGCCAGAGCTGTACACCAAATTCAGAGTGCCCCCTCGGGCACGTCCTCCCGACGCGTGGAGCACGTTGGCACGCACCGCACTTCATGTGTAGGCTCGCCCGCACGCATCCGCACGTCCAGCACGTCCTCCCTCATTGGCCAGCTCTTCGAGCAACTCCTCAATCGGTACCCTCCCATGGAAGGTGCGATGAGTAGCTGAAACGCAAGTGGACAATGCAGTAAAGCTGGCTGCATTTGCGCCTGCGCACGATGCAGCTCCTTTGTTATAGGTGCATGCATACTATCGCCTTGAGGACAGGCGTAGATGCAGCCCGCCGCTCTATGTCCTCCGACGTGTTTGGGCTGATGGGCGACTTATTGTCCACTTTTCTGGCAGCACTGCCCACCCATTCACCGGGGACCGACCGCCCCCCTGGCTAATTTATGGCAAGGATTCCGGCCAACCGAGCCGAGCCGAGAGGTCGTTCGCTTTATCCGGCCATGATCCGGCTGATGACACGTATCATCCCAATGCCGTGCAGCGCTGGCGGCAGCTGGCGCGTGGGAATGTTCACGAGCGTGATATTATCCTTTTATCAGCTCTCAGGTCTGAGCGTCGAGTCGCGGGGGCCTGCCGCCTGCCTGCCGACCGATTCCGAAGAGCATTCACCTGTCCTCGTCGCACACATGGGGCAGAAACGTGGCCGGCATGGGGCACCACTGTAGGTGCAACAAGGACGGAGGCGCGAGAGCGATCTTCTGAATGAGTCGGCTGGCCGGGGGCCGGCCGCGGCCTCAGCGCCGCCACTGAAAAAGCGTGGAGACCCCGTGTCTCAATACTCCAAACTGTGTGCTCCGCCTGAGTGATATCGGCCTCCGCCGCAACAGAGCCTCCAGCCTCCGGGTCCACACGGTTCAAACTGAAATCCTTATACCCGTGACGCGGGGCGGCGCGCATAGGGCGAGGGGGGATCACTCTTACAAAATGTTTACAATATGATTTGTTTTTAAAAAAAAACTTTTTATTTTTTTATTTTTTGGAGTTTTTTTTTCAGTTTTCTTTACATTTCAATGAGAATTTCTTCAATTTCATTCTGTTTGGTTTTTATTTTTTTTCCGCGGTTTTGGACTTTTTTGGTATCTTTCCTTAATTTTATATTGATTGTTTTGATTTTTTTTTCATTTTTCTTTTGAAATAACCGGACGATGATTTATCGAAGTGCCCCCCCCCCCCCCCCCCCCGTCCGGGCATAGGGGTCGACCTTTACCTCCCACTCATGCATGACTCGGCCATAGTCATGCTCAGACATAGTCGCGCGCACGTGTTAACGAGGACGCATTTAGGGCCTAGCCTCGTGCCGGTCTGCGTCTGTTGTGTCTCCAAGTTCACTCGGTCAGCCTCGGACACCATGCCTGCTGAGTTGCTGAGTCAGCAATCTCCTCGCAGAAGCTTCCATTACAATTCCGTGCGAAAGTATTTGTTTTGATTACGATCCGCGGGTGAAAAACTGCGGGGATACCCGATGGAGAAGATGCGTAGGAAACGAGAGACTGCCAAGAGGACCGGGCAGGGGACCAGGGCGACGGGATTGGGGAGGGGGAATCAAGAGTCATAAAGTCATGGGTTTTCGAAAATCCATCCGGTGAATCAACTTCTTTTCGACACACAAACGCAGCCTACGTTTAGTCGTCCGTAAGTCAATAAGTTATGATTCCAACTGGTCAAGTAACGTTGAAAGGCACTTTTTCGTTAAGTTCTCTGGAAATGCAAGTGTGTACTTGAATACAGTATTTCCTGCATACCTCCACCTCCATGTATTCAGGAAATACTGTGTACTTAGTCAAGTATGCAGGAAATCCTGTGTACTTGGTCAAGTATGCAGGAAATCCTGTGGACTTGACCAGGTACACACGAAAACCTCCATACCTTTTAGGGGTACATTTAGTGTGTACTTGGTCAAGTACACAGGACGAGGGGTAAATAACTCCGAATTTTGATGTACACCACTAATTCAAAATTCACACTAATTCAAACTAATTCACGCGAATTCAAAACTAATTCACGCGAATTCAAAACGAATTCAAAACAAATTCAAGCGAATTTAAGGAATGACCTCAGAAAATACACGCACATCTGATCCAAATTATTCTCTCAATTACATGATTAAATAGGATTTTTAGTAAATTATTGTGAATGATTTCTATTTATTCCAAATTATTGGAAATTAACTTGCAACTGCGCAAAATAATCACAATTATTTCAATTATTTTTTTTAACTTTTCAGAAACAAATTTTGCTCTGCAATTGAAAGGGTGGCGTGAAAACATGGAAAATTTTTGCGGCAGTAAACCTCCCGAAGGAGGTTGCGGTTCCCGCCAGGCACAGGGCTTTTACCCCCTGTGGCAGCCAACTGCTTCGGTGTTCCATGGGAACCGGCGCTTTGCTGACTGCGATCCTATCGCGCAATTCGACAGATTTGATCCCCGTACCACCATTGGCCTACCCCTAGAGGTACGAGCGGTGTCAAGAGCGTTAGACTTCCTGATCCCAGTTTCAGAGGCCTTACCTCAGAGGGGTACGCGGGATTCGAACCCACAACCCCGAGTGCCGACACGTAGCCAGAACAGGAAGCGACCCAACGCCCAGAGCCACCGAGCCAACGGCGGTGAGACGTGTTTAACTTCTATTTGACCTGCCATCCAGCTGCGGCCAAAGGGAATGTCAAGCGCGAAAAACACTTTCCCAAGTGGGAGTCGAACTTCGGACCACTCGGTTCAGTGTTGCGCGCTCTACCAACTGAGCCACGACGCCACGATGACTGTACAGTGCGACGGGTTCGAGTTGTATTTGCCCTGTCCTCCCGGCTGGAGGCTGCAGGATACGCGGCAAATACGGCTCGAACCCGTCGCACTGTACAGTCATCGTGGCGTCGTGGCTCAGTTGGTAGAGCGCGCAACACCGAACCGAGTGGTCCGAAGTTCGACTCCCACTTGGGAAAGTATTTTTCGCGCTTGACATTCCCTTTGGCCGCAGCTGGATGGCAGGTCAAATAGAAGTTAAACACGTCTCACCGCCGTTGGCTCGGTGGCTCTGGGCGTTGGGTCGCTTCCTGTTCTGGCTACGTGTCGGCACTCGGGGTTGTGGGTTCGAATCCCGCGTACCCCTCTGAGGTAAGGCCTCTGAAACTGGGATCAGGAAGTCTAACGCTCTTGACACCGCTCGTACCTCTAGGGGTAGGCCAATGGTGGTACGGGGATCAAATCTGTCGAATTGCGCGATAGGATCGCAGTCAGCAAAGCGCCGGTTCCCATGGAACACCGAAGCAGTTGGCTGCCACAGGGGGTAAAAGCCCTGTGCCTGGCGGGAACCGCAACCTCCTTCGGGAGGTTTACTGCCGCAAAAATTTTCCATGTTTTCACGCCACCCTTTCAATTGCAGAGCAAAATTTGTTTCTGAAAAGTTAAAAAAAATAATTGAAATAATTGTGATTATTTTGCGCAGTTGCAAGTTAATTTCCAATAATTTGGAATAAATCGAAATAATTCACAATAATTTACTAAAAATCCTATTTAATCATGTAATTGAGAGAATAATTTGGATCAGATGTGCGTGTATTTTCTGGGAGATCCCCGAATTTAAAACGAATTCAAGTAAATTCACAAAATGATCACAATAATTTCAAAAAAAAAAAACTTTGCAATAAATTCAAAAAATTCAAAGCTAATTCAAAATGAATTCAATTCAATTTAGACAAATTCAATTCAAATTCACGCAATTTGTACACCGAATTCAGAGTTGTTTACCCCTCGACACAGGATTTCCTGCATACCTAACCAGGTACACATTATACATGCAGGTATGCAGGAAATACTGCATTCAAGTACACACTTATGCGTTTCCAGAGTTACGGATCCCTAATGGAGAGGGGAGGGGAGGGGAGGCAGGCCAGGCAGGCCGCCTGATTCGAGTGACCCAAGAATCGCGACCCGTCGCGCCTGGTTCTGCCTCCTCAGCTGATCGCGTCACGAGCTTTTTATTGCCCTCGGAGACAACCTTTTTCTTTTCGCCCCCCCCCCCTCCCCCCTGTTTTTCGTTTCTGTTTCTTTTTTTTCCCCTAAAATAAGAAAATGAAGTCACGTCCATGAGATGTCGCGTGTCGCCGCTGTGGGAAATTTCTCCTTCGGCGTGACCATCGAGCCGGAACATTTTCGTGCGCTTTATGCCGGCTTCCCGCCAGTCATCGTGTAGGTACGGCGTGGAGCGCGGTGCTCGTTGAACCTCGCCGCGCGCCACGCTGCGGTAGCGACGCCCGGCAGGGTAGGCAACCCGGGCGCCGACTGCCGACGTGTTCCGAAGAGCGCTCTCCTCGCCCTGTCTCTCTCGGACTCATAGATACTCATGGGCTTCGCCGTACATGTGCGAGAGAGACAGAGCGAATAGAGCGCTCCTCGGAATAAATCGGCTGGCTAACGACTGCATTGGCGGCTCCCGTCCCGGTCCCGCTGGTCCCGCTGCACCGCGCGCTTATGCAATGTATGACTGAATACGAAAGCGCCCCGGCTGCGGCCAGCCACGCAGCGGGCCTGGGCGCCACCACCGCCGAGCCGAGCCGAGCCGAGCCGAGCCGAGCTGAGCTGTGCCGAGCCGAGCCGGGCCAACCCACCTTGACATGGAAATGTCACCCAGCCAGCAGCACTCCCACCATCGCGCGGCCCTGCGCTGTGCCACGTACCGTACGAAAACATACTACTGCCCTATACGTACTGCCCAGTGTTGAACTGCAATGGAGGGATGCGATCATAGCCATTTCTTTCTTTATTTTTGTAAAAAAAAAATATTATTTGTTTATTAACTTGTTAGAAATGTTCTGCACTAATCTATTCTTCCCTCTGAGCCCCCGACCCGTCGTTTCCACACTCCCAACTTTTTCGCCTTTTCTCATCTCCTTCTTTTCACCCAATCTCTACACCGTCGCAGAATAAATCACACCTCTTGATCCCTCGGAAAAGTAGCCGATCGCAGAGTCTGCATCGCGTCAGCAGAGCCCACTTGCGCACTTGCGCCCCCGCCCCGTCCCGCCCCCGGAGGCAACCACCCCTTGATCTGTGACTGGCTGCCGTCTGATTCAGAAGATCGCTCTCGCGCCTCCCTCCTTGTCGCACTGCTGCCCTCCCAGCATAGCGGACCGCCATAGGTGCGACGGATGTATGAAAGCGATCTTCGATGTATCAGACGGCTGTGAGCCGGCTCGATATTACTGCTGGTCATCGCAAGTCTTCCCTCGCGGCGCCGCCCCGGTGACTGTGCGTGCGCGTGGGCGTGGGCGGAGTCCTGGTGCGGAAGTCAAAGTACGCAGATCCGCCTGCCTCCCCAGTCAGAGCCTCTTTTGCATTGAAAACAGTTTTTTTCTTTTTTTTTCTATCCCCCCACCGCACGCGCGTCGAGTTTTGACTCTCTTGTCAGACTTGGGACGCGCGCGAGACGGTGACCGGTAGTAAGTGTGGTGGGACTGCGACTTCTGATTCCGAGGATATCGCTCTCGCGCTTCCGTCCTTGTCGCACTCATGGGCACCGCCATGGGTGCGACGAGGACGGGTGCGACGAGAGCGACGGCAGCTGGTGCAGAGCGGCTGGAGTGGACTGGACGGGTACGGGTCGTCGTATGCTAAGGCCGGCACGGTGGCCTTGCGCTCGGCTCGGCTCGGCTCGGCGCGCTGGTGCTGCTGGAGCTGGACAGCACGCAGCGCATCTCAGTCGCACCCGCGGGCCGCCGCCGCCTTTGCGCAACCAACAACGGTCCCGCCGTGCAGTGCCTGGCAGAGCCGTGCAGGACAGACAGAGATGCTCTCTCCTCTCCTGACTCTCCGAACCTGGTCGGGCCGGACCGGGCTATGCACTGTAAAAAATAACCTTGTAAATTTACGACATTTGCTGTCATTTTGATTTGCGAGAAGTGTTGTAAATCTACGACTGTCAATTCTTGCTCGTCGATCAATTCCAGGTCGATAGGAAGTGCTTGTAAAATTACAATTTCAGATTGTAATTTTAGGACTCACGTCATGGAAAATTTTCCCGTAAACCTACGACTTTTTTTGCAGTGTGTGGGCGGCCAAGGCCGAGGGGCGAGCGCTAAAATACTGTTTTTTTCTTAAGTTCTTTTTTTATTAACTTTTGATTTTAATGATTTTATTATTATTAACAGTTGTTATTTGTCTTTAGTTTTCTTTGGTATTTTCAAGGAAAATTTTTGTCACTTTTTGATATATTTTCCAATTCAATTTCGGCTATGTAATCAAATTTTCTCGATTTTTCGGATTTTTCTGCATCTTTTTTCTTGATTTTCAATAGATCTTTTTTAAAATGATTTTTCTGGAGGGGGGGGGGCGTACCGTGCAATGATTTTTCGAAGTGATCCCCCCCCCCTAAGCCAAGGCCGAGCACGCGGAGACACGCGGAGTACTCGGGGCGGACGCGATGCTCGTGGACAAACAGAACCAGCACCACGACCGTGCGCGCGTGCGCGCGTGCAGCGGTGACCGGTGATCGGTGATGCGGCGGAGTCTGCGGGAGGGAATTCCTCGCTCACGCACCGTAAGTGACGTGTCGTGTCGGTATCGCCTCGCCTGTGTGCTTCGCTTCCTTGTCGCGCTCCTGTCACGCAACGCAGCGCGATAATGAGCCGCCAGGATCGCGATGAGTCAAGTATCATGAGCTGCCCCGCCATGTCCCGCCCTCTAGACTGAGAAAAAAAATCGCTAGCTTTTGATACACTGTACCCTATGCTTCAAGAGGGCAGGAAAAGTATATTTTGAATACTCAAATTTTCGGACCAACACTTAGAACAATTCCGTGTTGGGCAGTCTTATTTTCCCAAGATGTCCCGCAGCAGCTGTGTAGTACACCGCGACTTTGTCGTCAAAAAAGTTTTCACAAGCTTTCAATATGTTGTTTCATTCTTCAAAACGCCTAAAATTTACGTATCTTTCGTAAAAAATTGTTGAAGTCGAAACTTGGAAAAATTTCCTGCGCCCAGTCTTTTGTCCCAACCGCAGTGCACCTTGACTGGTTGTCGAAACACCTCTCGCCAGAGCTTTCGATTTGTTGTTCACTATTGGTTTCTTAACGACCAAAAAAGCAATTCTGACAAACAAACAAATAAAAGACCACACCGAAATTCAGAGTTGTTTCCCCATCGGGTAAAGGATTCCGCAACGATCTGCGGGGAATCATGGCGCATTGTCCGAGGATGAAACGGACGCGGCCTCCTGTCCTGACCACTGTCGCACTGGCTCACGCCCGCGGCGGTACTCCCGGCGGCGTGTAGGGGGCGGGGCGGGGCGGGGCGAGGGGGAAACGACTAAGGTAATCCGGCTGACAGCTGTTAGGTAATCTATGGCAGAGTGTAATCCGGGGAAATTCGAAGTAATCCGGTGTACTTCGGGAAAATTTAAGGATAATCCGGGGTAATCCGAGGGAAAAAAAACATCGTTATCCGGAGGACACTCCAGAGGTAATCCGCGGTAATCCAGGGTAATCCGTAATCCGGCTGACACGAAAATTGACAGTAGTCGTTTCCCCCGCGGGGTGGGGCGAGGGGTGGGGCCAGGCGGAGCGGAGGTCCAGCCAGCGCCCCTGTACCGCGCTGCTGTGGGGGGAATGTCAGCTGGCTGGTCTGTGAGGGCGTCGGGGAGTCCCCGGCCCGGCCTGGGCCTCCAGGAGCAGGAGCCCGGCCCGGCCTGGGCCTCCAGGAGCAGGAGCCCGGCCCGGCCTGGGCCTCCAGGAGCAGGAGCCCGGCCCGGCCTGGGCCTCCAGGAGCAGGAGCCCGGCCCGGCCTGGGCCTCCAGGAGCAGGAGCCCGGCCCGGCCTGGGCCTCCAGGAGCAGGAGCCCGGCCCGGCCTGGGCCTCCAGGAGCAGGAGCCCGGCCCGGCCTGGGCCTCCAGGAGCAGGAGCCCGGCCCGGCCTGGGCCTCCAGGAGCAGGAGCCCGGCCCGGCCTGGGCCTCCAGGAGCAGGAGCCCGGCCCGGCCTGGGCCTCCAGGAGCAGGAGCCCGGCCCGGCCTGGGCCTCCAGGAGCAGGAGCCCGGCCCGGCCTGGGCCTCCAGGAGCAGGAGCCCGGCCCGGCCTGGGCCTCCAGGAGCAGGAGCCCGGCCCGGCCCGGCCTGGGCCTCCAGGAGCAGGAGCCCGGCCCGGGAGCAGGAGCCCGGCCCGGCCTGGGCCTCCAGGAGCAGGAGCCCGGCCCGGCCTGGGCCTCCAGGAGCAGGAGCCCGGCCCGGCCTGGGCCTCCAGGAGCAGGAGCCCGGCCCGGCCTGGGCCTCCAGGAGCAGGAGCCCGGCCCGGCCTGGTCCTCCAGGAGCAGGAGCCCGGCCCGGCCTGGTCCTCCAGGAGCAGGAGCCCGGCACGGCCTGGGCCTCCAGGAGCAGGAGCCCGGCCCGGCCCGGCCTGGGCCTCCAGGAGCAGGAGCCCGGCCCGGCCTGGGCCTCCAGGAGCAGGAGCCCGGCCCGGCCTGGGCCTCCAGGAGCAGGAGCCCGGCCCGGCCTGGGCCTGCTGCTGTCTTTTTTCCGAAGATCGCTCCCACCGGCGGATCCATCCTCGTCGCACTCATAAGGCCTCTGCCATCCCCAACATAGGGCACCGCCACAGGTGGGACAAGGTCGGAGGAGGCACGTTGGCGATCTTCGGAATCAGAAGGCTATATGGGCCGAACACGGCCGGACCGGACCGGCCCGCTCCGCATTTCATTGTTATGTGAGTGTGTCCTGCCGCCGCGGAGAAGATGAGCGGCCATAGGGCGATGAGACAGTTTTTTCCGCCAACTCCCCCCCCCCCACTCCGGCCGCGTCTCCGGGGTGTCGTGCAGCGTGCATTCACAGGGCGGGGCGGGGCAGGGCGGGGCGCCTAGCAGAACGTGTTTACTCCACGGCTGGTTTCGGTTCTGCGGAGAGTTGCGGGCGCGGGCGGTAACAGCAGCAGCGGGTCGCGGGTCCGGCGGTGTGGCCGTGCGACGAGGCGACGACTGCTGACAACACGACCCATTGGACGGGGAGGTTCGGATAAGTTATTAATGAAGCCCCCGGGGGGAGTTCTCCGAAGAGCGGAGGCACGGAGGCCCGCCATGACCACGAGGGCGCGGGGAAGGGCGAGGCGCGAGGCGTGGCCGGCCGGGCGGGGCGTAAGTGTTGTTTGTCGGCGCTTTAGGTGCGGAGCGGGGGCTCCATTGCGATTAGACGGCCCTCCTCAGCCTGTTGCCGTTTATTGATATTTGCATACGGACCGATGTGATTCAACCCGAAATAAAATAACCCTAGTGGGACGGCTGTTCATTAAGACATGGAACAGAACGGTACTATAGTCCATGGCTTAAGCTGCTTCCCATACATTTTCCCGCTGTTTCAGGAAATAATGAATGAGCGAGGTAACCACGATCGTGGAGGTAACCAAGCAACCTCACTGTTAAAAATTCCGTACCCCCATGCCCCAGATACTACGGTAAAACCGTTTTGTTTGGTGACGGGACGACCGTATCTGAAAAATTACGGTGTTTTCCGTGACCAATTCCGTAGTTTCAGTTTCTTGAAACTTCGAAAAAAGTTGAAATTTAGGCCCATGTGAAATATACGGTCATGGGTAGTACGGACGGACCGTTCCCAATAAAAACGGTCCGGACCAGGTAAAAAATTAACGGGGAAAACCGTACCAATTACCGTGGAAATTTCTGACAGTGCTATGCTGGTTCTTCGGGGTAGAATGGGCTGCCTATCTACCAGGGGCGATGGCTGAACAGAGTGATCGTGTATCGGGGGGGGTGGCGTCTGGCGTCTACCTCGACTGTGTGTAATGGAAGGCCATTGACCGTCGGGAGACTGAAAAAAATGACGTTCAGCTTATCTCGTTTTCTTTTTTTTTTAAAAAAAGTGGCTTAACTTTAATCAATTAATTGCTATATGTACAATCCTAACACGTATGGCCTTCAAAAACTATTAAGTAAAAAAGTAAAATAATATACGTTAAATATAATCACATCTTAACAGTCCACAGGTTGCAGTTTTATTTTAAAAGGATTTAGCTCGGAAGACAAGTTAGCCCTTGAGCATTACTGTACTTGTCTGCCCTACGAATCACATTAGCACGAATTTTTTCTCGCACCTTTCCTCTTCCAGCTTGTCTCATTCACACATAAATACACAGTCACACACGATTTTCTCGTACACACACTCACACACACTTCGTTTAAAAGTGATTTTAAATAAAATATCTAACATTACGCAATATCTCCTCAGCACGACATCAGACTTTTCTTGGAAAGAGAAGAGCGCACGGGCGTTTTGCCTTTGGCTTGTTTCCGGCTCCGGCCCGCGCACAAGCGTCAAACACAACAGCATTAATGTGGGTGGAGCGCACTGCATCGCGCGCACCGAACTGAGAGACAACATGATGGCGGCAATAAATAAATAACAAAACACGTTTGCAACAGCGCACTGGAAAGTCACGTCGCGTCGGGGCCTTCATAAATCGATACACGAGCTAGTGTGTCCGTCGGCACCGCGCTCAACAAAAACAACAACAACAACAAGTCCCTCTCCGACCTCACGTCATCATCCACACACACGCGCACACACACAAATGTCCACACAACTTGCGAGGTGATAAAGAGTTCTGCAGGACCGCCGGAGAGGCGCCACGGGGGACGACGGGCTTCGAAAGATTGTACAGTATACGCACCGAAGTTCATATCTTTAATGCTTCGAAGTTCACGGTAACATATCCTCGAATATCCTCAAGTTCCTGTAAGTTTGCTCAAGTAAAATTTTTTTAAAAAAGGTACTAAGGTTGTTGAAGTATACCGCCTTTAAAACAAAATCGTCTAAAATGTAAAAATTAAACACACTGATGTTGAAGCCTGTTTTCCCTTGAGATATGAGCAGCGGGTTTCTCCTCAGCTCGTCTGGTGACCTCCGACCACCTTCCATCCACACACACACACACTCACACACACACTCCTCCACTCCACTACGGCACGAGGAAGCTCTCGAGCCAGTCGACGTACTGGGCCACGTCCGTGAAGACGACGAAGTGGCTGGGGTCGCAGCGGTCCTGCTTGGTGCGCACCGAGAGGCTGACGAGGCCGCGGAGCATCCAGACGGCCTCGTCGTCGGCCGCCTCCTCGTCGCGCTTGAAGAACATGCCGCCGCCGCTGTCGCCGTTGCAGACGCTCGTGCCGGCCGCCGGCTGGTCGGGCGAGTAGCCCGCGCAGTACGTCTGGTTGTTGGTGTACACGCCGAAGAAGGACGGGTAGCTGTACACGCAGATGGCGGGCGACACGACGGGCATGAGGGCCTGGTGCAGCTCCTCCGTCAGCAGGCCGTCCGTCTCGATGCCCCAGCCCACCACCTGCAGATGAAGGGAGAGACTCAGGCGAGGGGTCCTTCACTATAAATTCAAGCGTGCACCGACTTGTTTCTTTTTTTTCTTCTTTTTTTTCTAATTTTTGTGATTTCCCTTGATTTTTACTGATTTTTTTTTCATTTTTTAAGAAAATAATTTTATCTTAGTTTCTCTTGATTTTTAAAAGTTTGTTTTTGATTTTTTTTCCTGATGTTTTTTCTGATAGTTTCCTGACATTGTTTTAAGGTGCACACTTATTTTTTTGAATGAATGACCCCTCGGGCTCAGGTCAGCACCGCGCGAGCTGCAGGGCGTCAGCTCAACGAATAGCCCATACACCGGAGTGCAAAGGGATGCGCGCTTGCCTACCTAGGCAACGCACACGCACCTGTGTTAACGAGTTGCCTAGTTGGCAGGCGCAGATACAGACCGCTCCATTCCTCTTATCGCCTACTTTTCTGACAGCACTGCTGAGGAATCGACGAGCACCCAGAATTTTATTTTTTAAGTTGACGTAACCACCGCACACTGAAAACGAGATTCACCAATGTACTTTCGCTCACGGGACAACCATGAGACCATGAAGGTATGTTTGTCCCTGGGCTGGCACTATTGGAGACACTTCAGCGTTTCATTTTTCTTGGGGCGAGGGAACAAAAGGGTACTACATAAGCCGGAACTCTTTTGTCCCCTGCAGGGATAGTTCACGAAGCAAAATGGTTGCAATGGTGTGAATATGGACCCCAAGGTAGGCAGGTTTGCACAAGGAAACGGTGGTACACTCCGCTCCATCGGAAACTTTTTTCTCCGAACCGGATCGTTAGGCAGTCCGAGTGCGGACGCCCCGCGAGCCCCGGGCTCCGGCAGGCAAGTAGGCAATCCACCAGCGCAGAGCGTGCATAACGGTACAGTACAGAGAGTCGCTGACGGCGCACTCAAGGTGACAAGCGCACCCTTTTTCTTTACGATGTATCCTCCTCGACCAATGTCAAGAAAAATACAAAGAGGAAAAAAAAAGCCCAGAGGTTCAAACATTCCAAAGAATTCCGAAAAAGAAAATAAAAAAAAAATGCCCGAGACCTATTTTGTAATCTTTGTCTCGTCTCCCCTGTCCCTGTCCTCCGCGCCGCTCCGCACCGCACCGATCTGCCCTTGGGGTCCATACCTTGTCGCTATCGGTGTCTGGCTGGGCAAGATCCGTCCGCCAACCGACCACCTGCGTAACACACAATCACACCGAAGCTGTACTGTACATACTCCGCGCGTCAGAGACTCTGGCCTGCCCCGGGCCCCAGACTGCCCCAGACATGCGCTAGCGCACCCCCAGGAATACCCCTTGCGTACTTCCCCCGCCTGGAGAGAGATTTTCCTCCTGTGGGATGATTCCGCACAGTGGTTTCGTCTCTCTGTTCTTGTTGCACTCATGGGCCGCGCGGCCATAAGCGCGGCAAGAGAGAGAGAGAGAGAGAGAGAGAGAGAGCACACTACTACTACAAACGGGGTTCGGAATGCAGTCTCTCTAACCCCTCACCGCCCCTCCCTGCTATACTCCACCCTAACCCGCCCGGCTCCACCCCACTCCAAAACCATCCCACCCCAGCTGAAGACTGATTAAGAAGAACGCTCTCCTCGCCCTGTCTCTCTCGCACTTAAGGGATGCGCCGCATAGGTGTGTGTGTGAGAGAGAGAGAGAGAGAGAGAGAGAGAGAGAGAGAGAGAGAGAGAGAGAGAGAGAGAGAGAGCACACTACTACTACAAACGGGGTTCGGAATGCAGTCTCTCTAACCCCTCACCGCCCCTCCCTGCTATACTCCACCCTAACCCGCCCGGCTCCACCCCACTCCAAAACCATCCCACCCCAGCTGAAGACTGATTAAGAAGAACGCTCTCCTCGCCCTGTCTCTCTCGCACTTAAGGGATGCGCCGCATAGGTGTGTGTGAGAGAGAGAGAGAGAGAGAGAGAGAGAGAGAGAGAGAGAGAGAGAGAGAGAGAGAGAGAGAGAGGGGGGGAGAGAGCGCTCTTCTGAATCAGTCTGCTATGGTTGGTCTCCCCTTTGCCTTACCGTGCCGAACTTGCCCTCGACGTGCGAGAGCTCGGTGCGGTCCCGGTCCCACAGGCACACGGGCCGCACGGCCGCCGTGATGGTGGCGGGGCTGGACAGGATGAGCACGGCGATGTCGTTGCGGTAGTTGGTGTAGTTGTAGCCCGGGTGCACGTGGATGAAGTACACCTGCGCGCAGAGAGAGAGGGAGGGGGTGGGGGGTCACATTATGAACAGGCGGCTCTGGTACGGGGTGGGCGCCTCGCGCCGCGCGTCCCGGGCCTCCTCGGCCCTCGGTACCTGCTTGCACAAGTTAGCGCCGCGCCGCGCCACGCCCGGTAGCCAACTTGGCGTAAAGACTCCCTGGAGGGTAGGGCACTCGGCGCCGTAATTCAGCACGGAAACAGCCGGCAAGTGGCTGGGTGGGCGCGGAGGCGGGGCGGAGCGGGGCGAGGTGGTTCGGTGCGCGGAACTCTAGTTGTGCCGGAGGGGAGGTCGGGGCGGGGCAGCGGGGTCGTCGCACTCGTACTCACGTGCTTGTCCTGGACGCCGTCCTCGGAGGTGGTGCGCAGCGCGTGCTTGCCCAGGAACACGAGCAGGGACTCGGGTCCGACGGGCCGGCCCACGGTGGTGGTCACACAGTGCGCGGCGGTGACCACGACGGTGGGGCTGACGAGCGAGCCGCCGCACTGGTACTTCCAGTCGCGCCCGTGCGGCTTGTACAGCGCCACGTGCCACGGCCACTTGCCCGGGATGGACGTCTCGCCGTTGATGATGAGCGGCGTGGCCGGCGGCGCGATGGTGCCGCAGGTGGAGCGCGGGGGCCGCGACCGGCCGGGGGCGGTGCCGGGGGCGGTGCCGGGGGCGGGCTCGGCGCCGGGGGCGGAGGGCCGGCCCCCGCCGCGCGGCGGGTCGTCGTAGTTGGACGTCGGCCAGGGCTGCGGCGCGGGGCTCATGTCCGCGGCGTGCGGCGGCATGGTCGGCCTGCGCGAGGGAGGAGGGTGGTTAGCGGGGTCACCGTGGGGAAAGCAACTCGCAACTACTTTAACGTGCAAATTTGGTGATTTGTCGTAATTCTTTTTTGTAAATTTCTGTTAAATTTTTTGTTAATTTTTTCTAGAACTCTTGCTTAATTTCATTTTTGAACTCTTGTGAATTTTCCTGATTTTTTTTCTGAGTTTTTCTGAATTTTATTTTTATTTTAATCCCAATTGCGAGGTGTGCACAAATTGCAGAGTTGCTTCCCCCCCTCGAGCAGCCGCCTGATTCCAAAGATAGCTCTCGCGCCTCCGTCCTTGTCGCGCTCACGGGGCCCTGCCATCCTCAGTATAGTGTGTTTCGATTAGAAAAGGGAGAAGAATAGCGGATAGAACAAAAGCGTCCTGATTGGCTGAGCGCTTCGCGCCACGTGAGCGCGCTAGTGGGGAAGGGGGTAGTGGGAGGCTCAACCAATCAGGATGCTTTCTGTTCCATCCGCTATTCTTCTCCCTCTTCTAATCGAAACACACCATAGGGCACCGCCGTACGTGCGACAGGGACGGACGGCTGGGCGGGATGCACGCACCTGCGCGTGGCGCTGGGGCGCGCGGGCCCGGGCCTGGGCGCGGCCGTGGTGCGCGCCGGCTGGTACGAGTCCCGGTCCACGATGGGGTTGTACTTGGGCCGCTCGGTGGTGGCGGGCGCGTGCGGCCTGTAGACGCCCCTGTCCGGCTCGGGCGCGGGGGCGGCCGCGGTGGCGGACGGCCGATAGACGCCCCGGTCGCGGTCCGCGTCCATGGCGGCGGGCGGCGGGCTGGCGCCGCTGGCGGACGGCCTGTAGACGCCCCGGTCCCGGTCGGGCTCGGCGGCGGCCGTCGCGTTGGGCTGCGGTCGGTACGCGTCCTCCGCGGCGGACCCGGACCCGGCCCCGGACCCTGAGGGTCGCGAGGACGATGGCTGCCGAGAGGGCTGCTGTCGCGAGGGCTGGTAGCCGCCGCGGTCCTCCGTGTAGTTGCTGACGGGCTGGTAGGCGTCCTCGGGCCGCTGACTGTACAGGGTGGGTTCGTTGCTGTTCACCTGGGGAAGTGAGATGGTGAAGTCAGTCCGGCTTTCATTTATTGGTTTAAACATAGAAATACTGTAGAAAATTACGGTTTTGCAAAACGCGCCGTGCTTATTAAAAAATCGGATCCTTGTAGACGAGGATCTGTTTTTCCCCCTTCAGTTGGAGGAGTTACGGAGTTTTTTATTCTTTTTTTTCTAAATTGAGATTTTTCAGGGATTACTATCTGTAACTGGAATTTTAACAAAAAGAATAGGGTATTCCGCTGGAACGAAACCGGAACCTAAAGAAGAAAAGCATGACCGTCGGCTCTGTTTCCTCCTTTGCGCTCATTGGCTGATCGCTACAGTGACGTCACCGTTGACCAATCAGGGCCCAGGGGGAAACGGATCTGTCGGTCGTGCTTTTCTTATTTAGGTTCCGGTTTCGTTCCAGCGGAATACCCTATTACGATGAACTTCCTGTAAGGACCAGGGAATGACCACTACCGTCAGAGCCCGCAGCCCGCTACTGTCAACTGTCGCCAGTCAGTGTGAACCTGCCGCCCGACCGTTAGGCTGCACCGTGCAGCTCCCGCGTAATTTAATTTGCAGTTTTCGTACATTTTTAAAAAAAGTAGTGACGTTATCCAGTTTACTTTTAAGACTTTCCGTGTCTAAGTGTCCAGTGTTCAGTTATTTCGCGTGGAAACACTGATAAGTAATATAATTTCGACGAGAGTGCTATTGCTGCTGCCCACCCGGCCGAGACTTAACCTCTTTAAACGAAGACCTGGTGAGTTATATTGCTTTTGAGCAAGGCCTTTTTGTCCGCGATTGTATAGTTATACAAGTTAAGTGAGTCACATATAGTGGACGAATTGGTAGGACGAACAGAGTGGAACTCTTCCTCCTCTCCTTTTCCCATGGGATGTTTCCCTCTTCCCAATCTAACTTTTATTTTGGCAATTTCTTTTTGCCCAAATGTATTTGATCAGATGAACATTTGAGTGTCTTTTTTTGAGCTTTTTTTTTTATTAGAAATGTTGAATTCTTTGTTATGGAACGGCATTTCTCTTCTGCTGTTTTATTTATTGACTCATCAACTGAACTGTTCCTTGCAATGCATTTTTTGGGGGGGATCAAGATTCTTGTAACAATTTAAGAAGTCAGGATGTATGCTTTTCATCAAAATGTAAAGATTTGTCAGTAATAATGACAAGTGCAGCTCTCTTTGTAAGAGTTAGAGTTGCGCATTTTTGCAGTATTGAGAGATATGTGTCTACGTTGCTCAGTTGAGGTTATTCTTCCCTTAGTACAAAGCTATTGGTCCTGGAGAGTGACTTGAAAGCTGTGGGGTACAAGTATGTGTCTTGCCTGGAAGTGATAAAATTGAGGTCACATTCTCACTCTGTTAAATGAGATATGCATCTCCTCCACTTGCTGTAATCAACCGTTTTCTCAACGTAAAAACTGTCCTTTCTTTCATCGTAAAGAAAAGCAAATTTTTACTCAAAATTCAGTACATATATTAATTTCTACTTTTTGCATGCTAAGGTCCAGCATATATCCCAGTAACACTTCATGAGATTTACTAAATCCGGTCCAGTTAAACTCATTCTCATTTACACCTTTGCCCTATGCTATGCATCCAGTGATTGGTGTTTCAAATATCTGAGCGGCAATTATGTTATAGAGTCAAAGTCAAACCTACTGGGGATGACCTCTAATGGTCCTAGATCAGTTTGAGCCTTGTTTTTCGGAGACATTCGTCGTCACTGAGATTACCGAGTTGAGATAAGTTTGAACCTTGGTTTTTCGGAGACATTCGCCATCAGTGTGCTTACCGAGTTGGCGTCCCCGGTGGAGTAGTAGTTGTCAGGGTTGGCGCCCGGCACCGGCGCTGGGTCGTAGGCCGGGGCCGGCGTGGACCTCGGGGTGGTGGAGGTGGTGGCGGCCCTGGGCGGGGGCGGCGGCGGGGTGGTGGTGCGCGCGGCCGCCGGCCTGGTGGGTGGCGGCGTGGGTCGCGCGGGGGGCGGGGGCGGGGGCAGGCGCGGGTGCGGGCGCGGGCCGCGGCTCCTCCTGGTCGAGCTGCTGGTGCGCGGCGGCGATGCTGCCCGCGGTGCCGCCGCTGCCCAGGACGCCGGCGGCGCCCCCCGCCCCCGCGCCCCCGAGGCCCGCGCCCGCGCCGCCCCCGGCACCGCCGATGCCCGCGGGCCGGCTGATGGCGGTCGCGGTCGCCCTGGGCGGAGACACCGCCGTCGCGAACGGGCGCGATGCTGCAAACAGCGGAATCACTAAGCACGCTGCGACAAAACGGCTGCATGTCCGGGGGGGCCGTAAGGTTCTCGTACTCACCCGTGTCGAGCTCGAGGTCAGGGTTGCTGCTGCCGCAGATCGACCTCCCGTTCAGCTTGATGTTGGCGATGTACGGGATGTCGTCGCGATCGCCGAACGCGGCGAATATCCTGACGGGGAGCGGCGGCCCGGGCGTGAGCCTCGTCTTGAGGGCGAGGATCGTGAACTCGACGTTGTCCGAGGTGGTCACGTCGCCGAGAAAGTTCTGCGATAATCACACACACACTCACATGTAACGCGGTCACCTGGAGCAGCCCGGGCCCGGGTGTGTCTCATACTGTTCCCAGACGCCGCCGGGCAGCAGCGGGGACACTCACCCCGAGGATCTGAGCTCGGTGCGTGAGGCGCACGTTGAGGCGCAGGCCGTCCAGGGTCTCGTCGGTGGTGACCAGGATGACCCCGTACCAGCGGTTCTTCTCGGGCTCGCGGCCCTCGTAGCTGAAGACGCTCGGGCAGGGCGAGCTCGGGTGCGGGCCGCGCGTGGGCTTGGCGGCCAGCTGGGCGCCCGCCCCGGGGCCATGGCCCCAGTGCCCGCCGGGCCCCACCCCGGCCAGCAGCAGCAGCAGCGCCAGCACCATCTGCGCACAGAGTAGTAGAGCTGAGTCGGGGTAGAGAGACTCTGAGCCTCTCTAGTTAGGAGTAGAGAGAGTTGGATTCTGTAGTCAGGGGTGGACATACTCAGAGTCTCTCTAGTCAGCGGTAGAGAGACTCTCGAGTCCCTATAGTCAAGGTAAGTGAGACTCTCTCTCTCTCGAGCCTCTCTAGTCAGTCAGGGATCGAGAGACACTGAGTCTCTCTAGTCAGGAATCGAGATCAGAGTAGGGAAACGAGCGAGCGCAGAGGCTCTTATGCGTCCGAAAACGAGAGGTGAGGGTGAGAGGGAGCTGTGTTCTAGTTCGGATTCGGACGTCTCACTCTCTCCTGTCGTTTTCGGACCCACACGAGCCTCTGCGCTCGCTTGTTTCCCTGCTCTAGTCGAGAGACTCTGAGTCTGTTAAGTCTGAGGTAGAGAGACTCTCGAGCGCTCTCGAGTCCCTCTAGTCAAGGGTAGAGAGGCTCTGGCGGCTGCAGCGCCGCCGCGCTCCCGTGCGCGTTGGGCTGCCTGCCACCACGGCGCCCGCCCGGCCGCGGCACGGGCTGCTGAGTACTCACGTCGTTGACGTTCCGCAGCGGTGAGCGCGCCATCATAGCCGTCTGCTGCTCCCGGCTCGGCTCGGCTCCTCACCGGCCCGGCTCCGGCCTACGTGCTAGCGCTGAAAAAAAAACAAAAAAAAAAAAAACAGAATTATGAAAAAAATGCCGGTCGAAGGCTGTGGTTACAAGTCAAGGATATCACGGAAGTCAAGGAAAAACAAAGTCTCGTCAGGAGGGGAACCATTGCGAAACTGGCGAAACGTCAGGGAATTCGTCTAGCACCGCGTGTCTGGAAAAATTGAGGAATCTCCTAAATCGCTAATAATGCCGGTTTTGCTCGTGGGCAAGAATGAACACCTAATGCTTCGCGCTTGTCGTTTCTTTTTGGCTTCAGCCGTTTTTTCAGCTTTTTGCTCGTGGAATCTTTTTGGACGGTTCATGTTATGCATTTAAATGAAATGTGAATGGGCAGGGGCATCGTCCCTCCTTTTACGCACTCATCCATCAATAGGGTTTTCCGCTCAACTGAAACCGGAACCTTAAGAAAATCACGCCCGCTGCTTCTGTTTCCTCCCGTGCGCTCATTGGCTGACGGTGAAAGTTAAATCAGCGTTGACCAATCAGATTCTGGGAGGAAACAGCAGCGGCGGTCATGCTCTTCTTAAAGGTGGATTTAGTCTCATGAGGATGAGGCAAACAAATGAATGACGAGGTACGTTCTAAATGCGTGTTGGAGCCCCTAAAACGCGTTTAGAACGTACCTCGTCATTCATTTGTTTGCCTCATCCTCATGAGACTAAATCCACCTTAAGGTTCCTGTTCCCCTCCAGTGGAATACCCTATTTCCTTCAACGTTTGGAAACATGTCAGTGAAAAGCTGAAATTTGGACCGGGAAGAAAGAGGAAAACGTCAGGGAACTTAAAAATCTTGCAACGGGGGTCGCAGTCCGGCTAGCCACAGAGGAAAACAGCTCTGAAATTTTTGTACACCTTGCAATTCAAAAATTTATAAAAAAATAGACAAATTCAGAAAAAATCCGGAAATTCCGTAAAATTTACAAAAATTAGTTCAAATCCTCAAAAATTCTATACAAATTCGCGATAATTCACAAAAATTCAAAAAAATATGTACATTAAAATTCAGAGTTGTTTCCCTCTCGGGCCAGACAGGCCCGGGGTCGCCCGGGGTGAAGTGAACGGTCTCCGCGTGTAGCCGTCTCCTGCTCGGCTCGTCTTATTTATCTTAGCACTAATGACGCCCCCGCTCTGACCCTCACAAACCACGCCCCTCCCCCCCCCCCCCCCCGCCCTTTTCCCGCGCTCCGAGTGCGGCAGGGGAGGTATAGCACGGCGGCGGTATGGCCGGATATCTCCCCCGCACGGACCGCGCAGTATCCCCGGGGAACACGTTGTCACGCCAAAACTCCGCGCGCGCCGTTTTCGCCCGCCCTGCCCCGCCCCGGCCGGCCCAACCCGACCCGTTGTCGCCAGCCTCGCAGCCTGATAAAAGTGTTCCTCCGCCGACCCTGGCCTGCTGCTGTTACTGCTGATCTGCTGCTGCCGGACGATTTCTCCCCAAGACTCGCTAAAAATAATAAAAGCGTCGAATCCGGGGGATTCCCCGGCACGGTCGGCGGTCGCCGGGCCGCCAGCGCGTCCGCCGTCTCGCCGTCCTCCTTCGAACAGGCCGCCCCGCCCCGCCTCGCCCCGCCCCACCCCGCCCCACCCCGCCCCGCCCCGCCCCGCCCCGCTCCGCCCCGCTCCGCCCCGCCCCACACACACCTTGCTGCTGCTCGGTGCCGCGCCTCCGCGACGCGTTCCTCTGCTCTTCAAAATCATAAACATTTCCTGTGCCGTTAAGTTTTTTTCCGCCTCATTTTACGCATCTTTTTATCATTTCTTGTAATCATTATTACTTTTTCGTATACCCCCCCCCTCCGCCCCGCTCAATTTTATTAATACAATGCCGAGCCGAGCCGAGCCGAGCCGGGTCCACGCGGTTTCTCTGCTCCTCTCTTCTCGCACAACCCGTAGAGAGATGCCTCAGCGTCGTCATCACGCCAAACCGCGCCAAACTGGCGAGAGGAATTCTTTCGACTCCCGCTCAGGCCCGGCGGGCCCGGCGCCCCGCCCAGCCCGCATTGCCTGATCGTCTGTATTTTCTTCTCGTGCTTCTGCCTTTTGCGATAAAGAATATCACATGACGGTGCGGCGGCGGGAGGCCGAGGCTGCTGTTCCCACACTGTGGTCTGGCTCTGCTCGGCTCTGCTCGGCTCTGCTCGGCTCGGCTCGGCCCGACGAGATTACGGAGCCCCATGCTGATGGAGCTGATGTGATGTGTCTCTTCTAACTGTTAATAAGAGGCGGCTGCTGGACCGCTAAGCCCCAAGCCCCGCGCCATGCTAGAACACGTGCGCGGGGCCGGGCGTGGCGCGGCGGCGAGATAACAGTCAGCGATGCTTGTTAAACTATCCGATCAGCTGTTTATTGGTCGATGGTGGGACGGCGCCGGTTCGCCAGCGCCCCCTGCGGCTACACCCCTGGCTCTCCCTTCCTGAACCCCGACTCCTCTCTTCCCGTGGTGTCGTATACCCCGTCCTTACAAAAGATAAATAAACGGCAAGTGAAACAATGTGCACTTTTGAATCGGAATTTTTCTTAAAGCAATTTTCTCCCCCCTACCCTCATTTTAGCTCCTAATTCTTAGCAGATTTACCTTCAATTTCCAAAATTTGCTCATGGTTCCTTAGTTTAGCTGCGTAGTGAACAAATATATGCATATACTTTTTAAATTAAGTTTTATATCTTCCCTGCCTGGAGGCTAAAGGGTAGAATCCTTTCATGGCGTGCGCTCTCAAATCTCCCTTATGTGCCAGAGTCATCTCATCGGGGGGCAAACAACTCTGAAACTTTTGTACACATCCTAATTCAGAAAAATGCTGAACTATTTGGAAAAATTCTGAAAAAAATTACAAAATTTCAGGAAAATTTACAGAAATTCTCAAAATATTAAAGCAAAAATTGCAAAAAATCTACAGAAATTCGGAAAAATTCACACCATTTTTGTACCTCAAAATTCAGAATTGTTTCCCCCTCGCATCTCATGCAGCCTGCACTCCCGCTCTCCTTTCGGGGAGCTTTGGCGTTGCGTTATTGAGTCTATAGTTTCATTGAGTATTGCAGCGAGATTTCATTCGGATTACCGCGCCAATTCCATTTCCCGCTCTTCGTTTCCTATCCAGCAGCAGTCTGACTGGCTGGTGCGCGCTGGTGAGGGTGAGCGGGTGCATGAGAGAAGGGCAGGCAGCTAAGCCGCCGGATCCGCCGCGGCTCTCTGGTGGCGTTAGGCGCCTGGCGCTCCGTTAAAAGTGAACCGACCCCAGCGAGAGTGGTATGTAGCAACGCAGCGCAGCTTCGCGGTCACGGTACACCCAGTGGCAGCTCCGTCCGACTCCATTTACGGCCGTGGGGTGCTGAGAAAGTGATCAGTGTAACTCTTCCGCCCGGGTTTGCTTCCTCTCCAGGGCGCCTTTCTCTCAGGGCGTGTGCAATCATAGGCTTGATTTCATATATGTATTGTAGTTGACTTTCACCTATAATTTTTACTCGTTCTTTACCACCACCTCTCTCCTGAGTGGTGAAAAAAACGAGTATTGTTCTCAGTCGCTTGTAGCCCTTAACTGACTCCACTTTCATCTCAGATCCCACAATATTTGCAGGCATAATTGTTCTACTATTCTAAACTGTAAATGCTGATCTTTATTCCAACAATGAACGTTTTTTCAAGTTTAATAGTATTATTTTGAGAACCCGTAACAATTTTTTTTTTTAGGTTTTCATTCTAATTGCAGAACCCTGCTTATTAGTGGAGTTTTCAACCTGAGAGCACAACACCTACAGACATGAAACTTGTACTAATCTGAACTAGAAACCTTCGTCTGAATTTCAACAATGTACCTTTTTTCACGTTTAATAGTATTATTTTGAGAACTCTTAACAAATTTTGTGCTAGTTTTCATTTTAAGTCTCCGAGTCGGCTCGGCGCTCCCTTTATGCGACCCACTCTGGAAACCCAAGTGTGTACTTGAATGCAGTATTTCCTGCATACCTTCATGCTTCATGTATTCAGGAAATACTGTGTACTTAGTCAAGTATGCAGGAAATCCTGTGTACTTGACTAGGTACAGACTAAGAGAGAGAGAGAGAGAGAGAGAGAGAGAGAGAGAGAGAGAGAGAGAGAGAGAGAGAGAGAGAGAGAGAGAGAGAGATAGAGAGAGAGAGAGAGAGAGAGTGAGAGAGGACGAAATAATACACACTGTAAAATGCTTGCAAACTAAATTCTTTGCAACGTTGCGAAGAAATTTTAATATTCGTATTACGAAGAATTTGTTCGTATTGCAAAGAACTTCTTTGCAAGCTACTAGAATTGTTACAAACTATTTGTTTGCATTGCAAAGAAATAGTTCGTAAGCTTACGAAGAATTAGTTCGTAATACAATGCTTCAAAATTCTTTGCAACTTACAAAGAAAATAGTTTGCAATACGAACCAATTCTTTGCAAGCATTTTACAGTGCGCCGCGCAAAAAAAAAGTTCAAAATTAATTGGCCGCGCGCGTATTGTTTGATGATGCGATGAGAGGGATTAGAGTTCCATCATCCACCCATAGCGCCCCGGGCTGCCCGCGGCTCAGTAATGATGATCGGGGTCCAAACAAATCAATCACGGTCACATCGCCGCACCGCGCCGCACGCCCCCGGGGCGGGAGCGAGAGAGATGGGGCGATATAGAGTGATAATTGTGAATATGTGAACGTGTCGTGAGTAATGGATCGCATCCCGTCCTGCCGCGCTGTCGTTACCTTCATCAAGTGCACCGTGCGACCCAACCCGCGCCGTGCCCCCCCCCCCCTTTTATATTTAATCCCCTACCTTCCCTGCACAGCCCCCCGCCTCCCCCCTCCTGCCCATCCACTCCTCCGTCCCAAAGCTCCGGATGTGTCAGCGGGCGGCTCGGGCGGGCTGGGATGCTGGGCTCGGCTCGGCGCGCTCGGCGGCGCTGCTACTGGGGCCGGGCACCGCACAATAATGAGAGGGTCCAAAACAAGGAGAAGGATCTCTCTACCCCTCTTGTTCTCTCTCTCTCTCTCTCTCTCTCTCTCTCTCTCTCTCTCTCTCTCTCTCTCTCTCTCTCTCTCGGCTCATTCACTACCCTTTCCCGTTCCCCCACACCTCTCTGGTCCGTCATTGTTAAGTTTGGAGTATCCCGCCGCTTCGCACGGGCGCGTCACAAAATGTAATAAAAACGACAGGAACCCCCCCCCCCCTTCCCCCCCAAAAAAGGCTACTTCGCGAGCCTATAAAGCAAAACAAAAACCGTACACACCACCCAGAGCCTCGTGGTTTGTTGTATACGGCCTTTCTGTCAATCGCAACAGCAGAAGCCATAGAAGATGCGCCCCTCCGCGCCACGCCACTCCACCGCTCCACGCCTCGCGCCTCCCCCCCCCCCCCCCCCGACAAACACATGGGTTTCCATTTCCTTGGAATGGCCTTATTCCGCTTTGTTCTAAGCCGCGGTGTGTGCCGGTCCGCTGCTCGCGGGGCGGGACGTTCTGTACTGGGCTTCATTTCAATCTGCTGGCCGCCGGAGCCGGACCGGACCGGGTCCGGTAGGAGGGACGCTAGTCGGGCGTGTCGAGGAACAGCAAATAGAGGCGGCGGCGTCTGCCTACACTGCTAATTTTGGGTGCTCAGTAATTGTACGCCAATAAGGGTTACAAATGATTATGCGCCATAGAGGGATACACCACGCGATGTCCCCCTGTCCCACTGTCTGAGGAAGGTGTGCAGTCACTGTACGCTAGGGCGTGAAGTGGTGTCGTACCCGCTCGCAGGCGTACCGGGTGTTCCTTCGAACTTCGAATGCGTAACAGTGTTGCGGGATTGCATACTCGCCAGCGCTGCAGGGGCCGTGGCGCCTTACGGGCGAATGGGGTAGGCAAACTCGCAACACTGCTGTGTCGTATTCAAAGAAACAGCCAGTACAGTTGTGCGTGGTGTACGCTTCTGGCGTACGACCAGACCACTACACGCTTAGGCGTGCAATATCTGAGTATCCAAAATGAACAGTGTATGCCAGACAGGCTGGCAGGCCTCAGTTATACCAGGTGCCTAAAGAACCAGGTGAGTCCGGCTGTACCCAGCTCGGAACAGTGAAGTGGACACCACGCTGGCATCCAGCACTTAAATAGGTCCCTGGGAGAGGAGCGGAGAGCTCGTGACCGGAAAACCAAGGGTCTACCACTTTGAAAAATCAAGTACGAGGGTTACAATTAGTCGCGATTATGCTGATTATGATTATTTGAGTTTATCTTTAACATACACACTAAACCCTTATGCACAATTTTAAACAACCATAGTTATGCACAGAATTTTATGCATAACTATGTTACACATTGTGCATAACTCTGCACAAATTTGTGCATAAGGAACTGAGTTAAGCATAGTTCTGCAGGAAAAATTGTGCATAACTATGGTTGTGTAAAATCCTGCAAGGCTTATGCACAAAGAAGTGCATAAGGGTTTAGTGTGTATTTACTGATTATTGGCCAGTAATCACGCTAATTTTGGTCAAATTTGATAATAATTCTCCATATTTGTCAAAATTTGTCAATATTTGGAGAGTTTACATGATTATCTGACTATCAATAATCATCTAGAGGGGTGTACGAGGATTATGGAAGTGGTAGACCCTTGCGGAAAACTGCTCATACGAAAGACTCGCAGAGTTCCGGTGATGATGTTGTTGTCGATTTCGTCCGCTCTCCCGCGGCAACTTCCTCCGTACTGCGCACTGTAATGCTCGCCAGGCAAATGAGCAGACGCCGCGGCCTCCGGCTGATAAAGACCGCCTCCAGCATCCACCAGGTGTGTTGTGACACCAAACACATTAAAACAGTGCCGCGGGCTCGCCTCGGGGCCGGGAGCGGGTAGGCAAACCCGCAAAACTGTTTGATGTTGTCTGTCGCAACACCTGGCGCGCGTCCTCCGGACCGCCGGTGAGCTGTGCCTCACCGTCCACGCCGCTCAGACGACTGATTCAGAAGAGCGCTCTCCTCGCTCTGTCTCTCTCGCACTCACGGTTTGCGCCGCACAGGTGCGAGAGGGACGGAGTGAGGAGAGCGCTCTACTGAATCAATCTGCAGGCCGTCCACCAGTCAGACCCCAGCACGCCCGCGCCCCCACACTCCCCTCCTTCCGCGAGGAGGCGGTGGGTGACCCATGTGCCTCTGTGAGGCCCGGCCCGGCCCGGCCCGGCTCGGCTTGGACGCGGCGCAGAGGCTTGGCTCGGCTTGGCTCAGCTCGGATCAGCTCAGCTCGGCTCAGCTCGGCTCGCCCGGCACGCGCAATCTCAATGCAATTAGTAGCGACCCCGCACCTGCGCCATTAAGTTGTGGAAAGTTTTGACCAGACGCGGAGGGGTGAGGAGGGGGAGGAGGAGAGGAAGGGGAGGAGGACGAGGGAGAAGGAGGGAGAGGGAGGAGGGCGAGGGAGGAGGACGAGGAGGCCTGGGAGGAGTCGACGGGGGAGTGAGTGTGAGAGGGAGGATCTGCCGCTGCCATCACTGCCCCCAGATTCAGAAGATCGTTTTGTAGTGCCTTCTCACTCACTCCTTGTGGCGCAGACCCGTGCGTGTGACAAGGACGGAGATACGAAAGCGCTCCTCTGAATCTGACGGCTGAGGGGAGGGACTGGGCGCGGCGGGTTGCACTAGGGGGTGAAGCGGTGCAGCGCGGGGGGTTGCTGGCGCTCTCCTGCTCTCTTACCTCTTGGCGCGCCGCGCGTCAGACAACCTCAAGGTCCTCCTCCTCCTCCTCTTCTTCTTGCTGCCCTGCTTGTCCTTCCCTTTGAGCAGCTGATGTGATGGCGAAGAGAAGTTGAACACATGCGCACTTGCGAACAGCGGTGGCTCTTTCTATCTCTCCGTCACTCACTCACACACACACACAGTCTCTCACCCACACGCGTAGCGCGCGGCAGCAGTGTTGCTGACGGTAAACTTGTCCCGGAAAAAAATAATAATATAAAAATTGAAAAGAAAGAAGTTGTGGTGCGTGACAGGCTAGGTTAGCCGGTGCCGGTGGGCCGGGCCCAGCCCAGCGCTGCTCGCGGAGTGGACGGCCCGGGGAGGGGCGGGGCGAGGCGGGGCGGGACTGGACGAGGCGCCACGGGCGGGACGGTCAGTACGAGTTCTCACGGCCACGGCCGCGCGGACACTGAAGACATGACGGGCCGACGATCGCGTCTTGGCCAGCGGCCGGCGGGGGAGAGGCGGGTGGTGGTGGTGGGAGAGACAGTGGGGCGGGGGCGCAGCCCAGCGCGAATACCTTACACCACAGATGATGGCGGTGGCCCCGCTTCGCCCCGCCGCGCACCCCCACACACGGCGGGAGGGTGCCCCGTCAGACTCTCTGTCTTGTCAGCTCTCTCTCGTTCTCGCTCTCTGTATCTCTCTCATTCTCTCGCTCTGTTGCGAGAGAAGAGGAGGGGGGAGAGAGGGGCGCGCTAGCGCGGGCTCGGCTCGCAGGTGTGGGGTGGTGGTGGTGTTATCAGCGGGGGTGAGGCACCTCGTTCGCAGTCAGACATGATTCAGACGCGCGGGTGGACGGGGCGAGACGACTCATCTGGAGAACACATATGAGATTGCGCTGCGGGGTGGCGTGGCGGCCACAGGCATTCGATATTCTGCACGGCAGTGCCAGCAGCAGGGCACGAGGGAGGCCAGGGAGCGGCGCGAGGCGAGCCGGACCCGTAGCGGCTCTTTTAGCGCCGGCAGCGCAATTGTATGCCAGTTGGCGTGGGTTTGCGGTTGACAAAACGGATGCACGCACGAGCGTTACGCGGGCCGCCCCATACCCCGCCACGCCCCGCCCTCCTACGCTGCCTACGCACACAGCGTACATATCAATGCGGCCGGAAGAGATTAAAGCACTCTGGGTCAGCGACGGCGCCCCGCCCCACCCCGCCCGCGCCTAACAGTGACGTCTCTGTGGGCAGCAGCAGCCCCCAGCGGCTACGGATCTATGGCAGGCTAGCTAAAATCTATCCATTCTCAGAAATTCGAGAAAAATAGATAGAAAGAGCGAGCGGAAGGTTAGAATGGGACCAAAGATTTCCGGTCTGGTCCGGTGCGGTCTGCACGGGGCCGGTCAGTTCGGGCGGATGGCGGGCGGTGAGGGGGAATCACTTATACACAATGACTGTATTTTTTTTCTTTTTTCTTTTTGACTTTTTTGTTTTTTGATAGTTTTGTTTTGAGTTTACTTTTGATATTTCAAGAAAATAATGAAATTTTTTTTATTGTTTCTAATGATTTTTTTTTGCTCATTTTTTCTGACTTTTTAAATATTTGTTTTCAGTTTATTGTTCATTTTGTCTCGATTTCTTCTTCTGTAAACTCTCTTTTTGGTTTCATTTTCATTCTTTCAAAGTGTTCTAAATTTCATGTTTTTTTTTGGGGAGGGGGGGCGTACGATGAATTTTGGATTGGAAGCTATTTTCCCCGCGACGGGCGGTGGGAGGTGCCTGCCTATGTCTGGACGGCTGCTGCCGGTGCTTCGCATCTGCGCGGGGCGGCGCGGGGAACCATTTTAAATATAGCCAAACCTGATGGCGATCCGATTCTGACGAATCTTTGTGTGTGCGCGCGCCTCGCAGCGCCTGAGCCCGAGGCCAGCGCGCGGCTTGCCATACTGAGGGTGGCAAAATCAAAGACCACGAGGGTGCTCTCTCTCTCTCTCTCTCTCTCTCTCTCTCTCTCTCTCTCTCTCTCTCTCTCTCTCTCTGTGCGTGTGTGTGTGTGTGAGAGAGAGATAAGATTTATTTTAGACTAAATTAGTTCATTGAGGTCCATATTAAAAGGACTAAGACAGGTTTTTACAGCACAAGTACACGACACAAACATACTCAGTCAAACTGCAATAACAGTATTAAAGAGAACACACATCATCACAGGCACATTGTGGTAAACATAGTAACATATTAAATATTACAACATTAACAGTGTTAGAGAGATACACATCACTACAGACACGTTATGGTAAACATATAGTAACATAATACTTATACATCAACAGTAGATACACATCATCACAGGCTCATCATGGTTAGAAGTCAAGGCATTTCTTAAACATCAAGTTACGGAGGGAGGGGGCAGAGAGGTGCATATATTCATACAGTCGGAAATCATTCCTGGTCTTAGTCGCATGTAATAGGAAGGAGTTGTGATATTTTACCATTCTATGTTGGGGCATTTGCAACATCATTCTACTTGATCTAATGTATCGACATTGGAAACTAAAGTTAACTGGAACTGTTCAAAGAGATACTCTGGCATTTTGGTGGTAATAATTTTCCAGGCAAGTACAGCAATAACAAACAAGTGCCTCACAGAAACTTTTAAGATTTTTAGTTCTCCCTAGAGAGGAGTAGCATGCTCAAATATTTTTGGCACGAGTAATAAATCTTATACAAGCATTCTAAACTTTCTGAAGCTTGACATTGGAGCCTGCTGACATGTCAGTTAAGAGAACAGAAGCATAATCAAAGTGAGGAAAAACAAGAGCGGATATTAACAGCTTTAAAACTTTAGGTGGGATAAAGGAAAACTTTTGTCGCAGCTGAGCAAGTAACAAGTAAACCAGAAGTCTTTTTTGCAATTGAAATACAGTGATCATCCCAGCTTAAGGTACTGTCCATAATATTACCTTGGTTATTCACAGCATAAGAAAAAGATGTCACACATTCTTTGATTACAAGTTCAGGGGAGTACAGAGCTTCAAGTTTAGTCATGTACCTTATTGGTCCCACAATCTTCACCACCTTGGCATTGAAGGGCTCTTGATTCACAGAGAGTTTAATTTTCACTGGATCTCCAATCTGAAGTTTCTTCTTGCTTGGTGTATACTGGCGTTGCCGTGGCTTCACTGCATTCGCAAGGGTTTTGGGTTCAAATGCCAGCATTAACTCTGAGGGTCACTTCTTAGTCACAGTGGATGGAGTAGTTCTCAAACTAAGCAAGTAGTTTGATATTTTTATTGGACGTGGAGTTTCATCATTCTTTAATGCCTTATCCAATCCATGTCTCACTATGTCCACAAATTTGTCCGCCTGGCCATTTCCCTGAGGGTGGCAGGGTGAGCTTTTGGACGCCACAATCAGATTATTGGTACAGAAATCTACAAACTCTATGGAGCTGAAAGGAGGCCCATTGTCACTGACCAACTCAACTGGAAGTCCCCAAACAGAAAAGCACAAACTCAACTTCTCTATTACTGCCGATGCATTAGTTTTATTCATTTCCCACACTTCAACCCATTTACCATAACTATTCACACACAACAAAAATGGCTCACTATTTAAATAATAAAAGTCACTATGTATTCGTTCCCATGGATGTGTTGTAAGGGTCTATGGAATTTGGCCGCTTGGCACAGCTTTGGAATTTGTCTTGATGCAGGGCTCACACTGAGCAACATACTTTTCAATATCCTGAGAGATGCTTGGCCACCACATTAGAGATCTGGCCCGAAGTTTCATTCTCATCATCCCTGCATGCCCCCATCATGCAAAGTTTCCAAAACTTTCTTCTAGAGAGATGTTGGAATAATCACTCAATCCCTCAACATCAAACATTCTTCCTCTGTTGAGAGTGCATATCGCACATCAAAGTATACTTTCAGATCCACCGCCGGGCAGGTTTCAGGACACGCTTTTATCATATATTATCTTTCACCACTGATAATTGAGGATCATTATCAGTTTCAATTTGCACAGTCTCATTACTCACTGGCAACTCTGGCACCTCTACCACAAAACTGCTCACTTCATCAAAGGCATATTCTCTAAGAGGCAGTCTGAACAACTTATCAGCCGCTCCCTTTTGGTTTGATCTTCTATACTCAATTTCATAGTCATAATTCCCTAAAATCACTGACCATCTCTGCAAACGTTGAGCTTCAACTTTGGGCGTTGTCTTGTTTGGAGAAAACATTGTCTTCAATAGTATGTTGTCTGTCCCTATCTTGAATTTTCTCCCCCTAAGATATTTGTAAAATTTTTGCAAAGCAATAATTACGCCAAAAGCCTCCCTCTCTAGTTGGGAATAATTTTGTTGAGTCACGGTAAGCATCTTCGACATAAATTCCACCGGCTTTTCTTCTTTTCCCACCTGAATCGCCAACACAGCACCAATTCCAATGGGCGAGGCATCAGCAATCATTACTAGTTATTTAGACGGGTCATACACTGCCAAAGCACTACTCTCTACCAACATCTTGCTGAGGTTAAAAACGTTAAAAGCTTCTTCACATTCCTTCGTCCAGCACCACTTTACATTCTTATTTGAAAGACAGTACTGTGATTTAAACAACGTACTTGTTCACTTTTGTTCCTACGTATTGAACCTCCATAAAACTTTGCAAAACGATTTCTGCAGGTCTGAAACTGCTATTTTCACATTAATTTCAGCTGCCTAACATTTCGTTCAGCTACAATAAGTAGTTAAAGTCGCTAGGTTTTAAGTTGGTGTGTTGTGTAAACAACGCCTTAACTCCGCGTTTTCACGACAGAGAGCACCCCGTCGCGGTCGCGGCGCGCGTACCCGCGCTGTCCTCTGGGCGTAAGCCAGCGGTATTAGTTTGGGCCCCGGTTCGCCCTCCCAATGCGTCCGCTGGCGGGGACGGTATTGTTGCGTTGTTATCCTCAGGCCGTAACCTCGTCGCCCATTTTTTGTCGTCAGAAGGAGAGCCCCTGTTCTCTCTTCCTCCTGTCGTTCAATTGTCAGCCAAACTGTCGGAGACAATTCACTACTTGAAACTCGCCTTACCAATTCGAACTTATATTCATCCAGCCACTAATCACGACTATCGTTAACTATAAACAAAACAACTGGTTTTTCTTACAGTCTTATTATACACTCTCAATAGTTTTACCACATAGTTATTGAAACTCCGTTGTCTACCAGGATTTCGTGAAATCGTATTTTTTGATACTTGCTGTGTGTGTGTGTGTGTGTGTAAAAGAGAGAGGAGAGAGAGAGAGAGAGAGAGAGAGAGAGAGAGAGAGAGAGAGAGAGAGAGAGAGAGAGAGAGAGAGCGTATGTGAACTGCGATGAGTCAACTTATGCAGAAGAAGATACCATTCATTCAGAATTCCGCGGTACTGATTTATTTTTGGTCGAATGTATATCTTGAGGTTATTCCCGAGCTCGCGTCGCCTTCTGCAGCAATACCTGCTGGTTGGTGGATTCTTCTGAAATTGGCCGGCCAGTCTGACCGCTGCTAGCTCTGCACTCTGCGCAACCGGTTTTGCGCGCGCAACGCTGCCAGTGCTGGTCCGGGTGGGGTCTGAGGAGGCGCTGTGGGGCAGGGGGGGGGGGGGGAGCGGGGCAGGGCGCCGAGATTCTCCGGTGCGGTTGATGACCGGCGATGCCCAACTGTCCCCTCTGTGTTTCTGTTTTACGCTCGGGCAGGGACACGCGGTGCCCTCCCTACTCTACCCCACCCTACCCCACTGCGCCACGCCCGACCGGCTCACGTCATGTGATAGCCGCCCGTCAACGTTTTTCTCGGCTTGGCGTGTCCAGCCTCGCCCTTCCCCGCCGCGCTCCTCCCTACGGCAACGCGCTTCCCTTACATCCCCTTTTCGTCAAATTCTTTTCACCGTTTACGGGTTGAATATAAATAAATATTACTCGTAATATTGATATTCTTGAAGGAAATAGTTTGTACTAAGTTAATAATGGAAAAATGCATAGCATCGATGTAGTGTTACCAGTAAAACGTAAAGGAAATGTTTGCAGTATAAGCTATTTCAGAGAACGGGTAAAGAAGAACAGCACGAAAAACAAAAGCACTTCTGCGCATGCGTCAGCGCCCCCCACCCCAACCTCTGGCTCCCTCACTCCACGTCCACGCATGCGCAGTGCGCTTTAGTTCTTCGTGCTGTTCTTCTATGCCCGTTCTCTGAAATAGCTTATTCTAGATGACTACCCCCCCTCTCTCTCCCCAGGTGACCTCTCACTCCTCACCTTTCCCCGATTCCCTGCGCTCGCTCTTCCCCGGTATTTCCAGGAAAGAGGGCCTTCAGAAACCGCCAATCACTGTGTAGGAAAGATGGCTGCATCGGCGCCTGCCTACTAGGCAATAGGCAACATACTGACTCCTGTGCTGAGGTGTTGTCTAGTAGGCAGGCGCTTGTGTTCGGCCTGCTTACTGCACTCTCCCTCCTCCCCGACGCGCTCGCTCATCCCCAAAGAGTCTCTACTCTTGCTTTATTGCTTTTTTTTAATCGGAGTGAAATGAAACAGTCGTCTTTTAATGAGCGTTGTGCTTGCCGTGGTTTGGCGGTGCGCCGGCACCCACGCTCCCGAGGCCGCCCGGCGAGTAGACGTGCCGGATGGGTTGCCTATCCAGCGGGATGATGCAGCGCCCGCTCGATCCCCACCTTTCAACCACGCCAATCCTCTCAGGCGCTCTTCCTTTCCGTTTATTCAGGGGAAGAAAAAAAATCCCCATAGAGCTAAAAGCTAGGTAAAGATGGACAGTTAACGTTGCGTTTGGAGCTATACAACTAAAAAGTTATCTGCATCACGAAAGATTTGGATAAAGAGCAAATGCTTTTAAGCTGTAGCCAAATCTTATATCCTGCTAATTTCTTTTGCGTCCTTTTTATTATTAAATTCCACCTTTGTGTTTTCAGGTCATGTTGGCTGTACGTCCGCGCTTCCTCGCACATCTGGATGGACTTGGTAGGAGATGGTCTAACACCCGTGCTGGTCCCAGCCCGTCTGGCCGCCCGGCTAGGCCAAAGGTAAGAAAGAGCTCCTGTTTCAGGGGTGCGTGCTAACCTGACACTGCCAAACATATCTTCGTGAATTTGTAGCGTATGTTTTGTAATTTGTGATTTACAAATGAGATTGTAAATTTAAAATCGGTATCGTAAAATCACGTTTCGCCACTTTGTTTGCGTCTATGAAGAACAAGAACAAGTCTATAACAAGTGTCATTACAAATGTAATATGTTACAATTACGTAGCGTAAATTAACTCCATTTTGCAAGGAAAATTCACAACTTTTCACTGTGATAAATACAAAGTGAAGTCATACACTCTAAACTTTTTACAAAGAATTTCTTTGTATAGACCCCTTGTATTACAAATAATTTTGTGCTGTCGTAGGATACAGGAAATTGTCTTGTATTACAAAAGAAAATTCTTTGCATTACAAAGATCTATCTTTGTATTACAAAGAATTTTTTATTTGTATAATACGACAGCACAAAATCCTTTGTAATACAATGAGGTTTCTTGGTAAGAAGTTTAGAGTGTAAAATTAAGATTTCAAATCGTTAAATGACAATTTCCGGCGTCTTACAATTTAAACAAATATTTCTTTAATCTACAACGATATTTTTCACCGTGTTTCAAGCTTATTTCTTAACTGTAATCAATGCGATATAATCTTCAGTTGAAAATTTCGTGATATTCTGAAAACGAAAATCAGAGAGCGGAACGGTATATTAACGCGCCGTCGTGCTCGTGTCGTGTCTCCGTTAGATTCCGTTCACCTCGGTACGTCCCGCCCCTCCTGCTCCCTGACGGTGGTCCGACATGACAACAAGAGCCCTCCGCATTGGCGTTCTGGACGTGTGGTGCGCGCGGTGCGGCGCCCCACTCCCCTCGCACCGCTCCCCTCGCCCCACTCCCGTCGCCCCACTCCCCTCGCCCCACACCCCTCGCCCTACTCCCCTCGCCCCACACCCCTCGCCCTACTCCCCACGCCCCACTCCCCTCGCCCCACTCCCCGCGCCCCGCTCCCCTCGCCCCACACCCCTCGCCCTACTCCCCTCGCCCCACACCCCTCGCCCTACTCCCCACGCCCCACTCCCCTCGCCCCACTCCCCGCGCCCCGCTCCCCTCGCCCCGCTCCCCTCGCCCCACTCCCCGCGCCCCACTCCCCTCGCCCCACTCCCCGCGCCCCATTCCCCGCGCCCCACACCCCTCGCCCCACACCCCTCGCCCCACACCCCTCGCCCCACTCCCCTCGCCCCACTCCCCACGCCCCACTCCCCTCGCCCCACTCCCCTCGCCCCACTCCACGCGCCCCACTCCCCGCGCCCCACTCCCCGCGCCCCGCTCCCCTCGCCCCGCTCCCCTCGCCCCACACCCCTCGCCCCACTCCCCGCGCCCCACTCCCCTATCGCCCCACTCCCCGCGCCCCTCAAACTCGTCTGCTCGCACCCAATCACATTTTTGGCACGGCATGCCTCGCCTCGCCGGGGACCTTTCTCTCTCTGCGCGCCGCCCCCGCCGCCTCCTCTGCCCCCTGCGGTGCATCAGGCACACTGGTCAGGCAGGCAGGCCGCGTGGCCCCCGCCGCCCCTACTCCTGTGGGCCCCTGGGCCGCTCACAGCTGTGCACCCCTCCTCGCCCGTGCCACCCTTGCCCCACCCCGCCCCGCCCCCACTCCCCCCGGCAGCGCCGCGCCCCCCGCGCCCCCGCCACCGCCGCCACCAGCAGCAGCCAGTCGTCCGCGAACCTCGAGGCGGAGCGGGCCAGGCGTTACGGCTCTCTGGGCACGCCCCGCGCCCCGCACGCCCCCACCACGCCTGGCCTCGACACGCCACGCCGCGCCCCGCCGCGCCCCGCAGTGAGCAGGGTTCTCCTGTAGTAGGCCCGGTCCCGTGTGCATCGACGCCTACCTGGCCGGGGCGCGGAGCCCCCCGCGCGGAGCCGCCATGCCGCCCGCGCCGGCGCCGGCCCGCGCCGCCCCCGGTACCGTCCCGGGTGCCGCCACCGGTACCGCCCCCGGGGCCGCCGCCTCCTCCCGGGCCGCCGCGGCGCCGGCGTCCCACCTGTGAGTCCGCCTGACGTGACTGTCGACGTCGTGCATCTCGGCAGAGAGTGACGCGCCGTGACGGGCGAGTGACGGGCGTGTGACGGGCGTGTGACGTGTGTGTGTGTGTGCGTGTGTGACAGCAAGTGACAAGCCAGCCGCGGGGTGTGCCGTCCCGAGCCTGGCCGGGCCGGGCCGGGCCGGGCGCAGCGGGGAATGCGTCCCTCAGCGAGACCGTCGCCGTCCCGACCGCACGTGAGTAGCCGCGCGCCCTGCAGCCCCGAACTGTTATCGGTGTCCTCACCGAGCGGGGAACGACTTCGAAAAATCATTCCACGGCCCCACAAATAGTCATTTAAAAAATAAAAAATTACAATTAAAATTAAAAAGAAAGATATGTACAGAAACATCGCGAAAAATGAGCAATAAACCGGTATGTAATTGGAAAAAACTTCAAAGATGGTTGCTAAAGATGAAATTTTATTTTAAAAAAAGGGTCAGAAATATCCCTTTAAAAACAAAACGAAAAATCAAAACAAAAAAATTAAAACAAAATTGAATAAAAAAGAACAAAAAATTAAAAGTCATATAAATCATTTTACATATTTTCTATGCGTGAACCACCCTCGGTCCTTGCCCCACAATGCTCGCGGATGGTCTGCGGATGCTGATAGCTCGCGTTAGGGCCCGCACCGCGGGGCCCAAGGCTGTTCCCCTGGGCCGGGTCGTCGCGTTGTACCCATCCCTACGGCGAATTTTTTTTTCTTCTTTCTTTTTCGCTTGGTGGGGTTTTTGCGTTTCCTTTTTATTCTTCCCCTGCGGTTACCGCCAACGGTTATGGTCGCGGGGAAATTCCCCCGTCGTCCCCGCGATGATAAAGTGGCGCACGGTTTAGGCCCCCGACCGGCTCTGCTCGGCTCGGCTCCGCGGGGGAGGTTTGACTCTGGCCCGGGCCGGCCCACGGGGCCTTTCTGCTGCTGCTGCTGCTGCTGCTACTCCTCCTCGCGCCGGAAAACTTTCTCCGGAGAGGGATTCTGGTTCGGCTCATTGCTGTCGCACACATTTCGCCGTGGAAGCCCCGCCCAGCCATCCGGCGCGCGGCGGCCCCCAACGGGGTGTCGGATCGGTCCTCCTGACGACCTGCAGACTGATTCAGAAGGGCGCTCCCCTCCCCTCGCCCTGTCTCTCTCGCGCTCATTGGGTGCGCCGCACAGGTGCAAGGGAGATAGGACCGGGGAGAACGCTCTTCTGAATCAGTCGATAGTTGGAGTAGTCCGGGACCGGGGCTGAGGACAGTGGGTCTTGGACGCAGTATGGGATCGACTGGGAAGGGGGAAAGCTTCTCGACGGGGACAGTCAGTGGGGAAGAGGCAGCACGGGACGGGGACAGTGGGCTAGGTTTGGAGTGTGTGCGGACCACTGCTCGACGGGGACAGTCAGTCGGGGACAGGCAGCACGGGGACAGTGGGCTCGGCTGGGAGGAAGGACAGCTGGCCGTCAGTGACTGGGGGGAATGGGGTGCGCTTCTCCCGGCAGGTGGGTTTGGCGGATAAGTCTGAGGGTGGGGGCGTGAGCGAGCGGGAATGACTTGGTGATAGATTTCTACTTTCTGCCGTTCCTCTAACGAAGAGGAAGGCGGGGTGCACCCCCGGGCCCAGTCGACTCGACTCGGCAGAGACGATGACTGGAGAGGGGGAGGGCAGGGATAGATCACGTACCCCGATAATGGAAAGGCGCCTTCTCTCCGCACGCTCCGCCCTGTGCAGAGACTGGCCTAGAGGCGGCACTCTTCAGGGGCAACATTTTAAAAAAATTGTACAGTAATGGAATAACGTTTGCGCACTGAGGTATCAGGCAGGCAGGGGAGGCTATCAAGCGGGCCGGAAGAGCAGCGATGGCGCGGCGCGGAGGGGTTCCGTTCTGGGGCGGTAGAACGGCTAATGAAATTATCTTGCAGGGACGTCGATGACAGTAATTGTGTTGCGTAAGTCGCCATTTTGCCGATCCTTTGCTCTTTCCCTCGGCGCGGGCGCGCTGTGCTGGGCCGTGCCGCGGTGCTGCGCGCCCTCCATTAGTTCGACCGGGGCGCGGGACGGGACGCGGGCGCTCGTGGAGCCCAAGCAGGCGCGCGCCCCGCCCCGCCCCGCCCCGCCCCGCCCCGCCCCGCCCCGCCCCGCCGGCTGTTCTCGTTCTCTCTCATGCCACGCTTACTCTCTGGGTAGCAATAAAATTCATCGGTGCCCGCGTTGCGGCACGTTCGCGTGGACCGCCCCGCCCCACCACCGTCACGTCTGCTCCGCGTAGGGCTTCGCGCCGTCAAAACAAAACGATGAGGTAGAGGTAGGATGGGATTTATCCAGGGAATTCAGGTACTGCTCTTTTCGCAGACGTGTTTTTTTCCCCCATTATTACTTTTGATGTTTCTAATAATAATAATAATAATAATAATAATAATAATAATAATAATAATAATAATAATAATAATAATAATAATAATAATAATAATAATAATAATAATATTTTATTGATGGGCCCCTTTGAAATGTGTTCTGTTTGTATCGCAGGCGACGCCCGCGCTGGTGAAAACCCCCTCTCTCCCTATCTCCACAGTCATGTGCCCATCCAGCCGCCACTGCGCGGCCTACAGGCAGGAAGCTGGAAAGCGGATTGTTAATTTAAGCGGGTCGCGAGACCCCGTTCCGCCCCGCCCCGCCCCGCCCCGCCCCGCCCCGCCCCGCCCCGCCTCACCCCGCCTCACCCCGACCTGCCCCGCATCGCCCCCGCCCCGCCGAGTCCGGCCGCGCCCCGCCCTGTCAGCCAGCGTCCACTCGCGGTCCGGCCAAGGCCATGCACTCCCCTCCCCCACCCCCAGGAGGCGGGGATCAGGACTATAGCAGCCACCCCCTCCTGTATGATGAGGGCGCGTGTTCGAGTTGAGCAACTCAGTTAGGCCCGCGTAATGGCCACTCACAACACACTCGAGCCGGGACAGGCCTCGGCCACAGGGCGCGGGTCCAGCCCAGCAGCCGCGCCCCGGCCCGCACGGCCTCGGACACGGGCGGGAATAAGGACAAGCAGAGCAGGGGAACGAGCGAATGCAGAGGCTTCATATGCGTCCGAAAATGACAGGTGAGAGTGAGACGTTCGAACTAGAACATAACTCACTCTCACCTCTCGCTTTCAGACGCAAACGAGCCTCTGTGCCGAGGGGGAAACAACTCTGAAAGTTTCGAACACCTCGTAATTCAGAAAAATTCAGGAAAATTTACGAAAGTTCTATAAAAATTCACAAATTTCCACGAAAATTCTCAACATGAGTTCATCAAAATTCAGAATTGGCTCCCTCTCGCTCTGCTCTCGCTCGTTTCCCTGCTCTGAAGGACATCGTCCTGGCCGTGGACGTGGTGGAGCTCATCTGTCCTCAGTGGACCTCTCGGACCTCTCCTTGTGTTTGTGCGTTCATGCGCGCGCGCGCGCGAGTGTATTTTGTGCGCGCGTGTGTGTGTGTGTGTGTGTGTGTGTGTGTGCGTGCGTGCGTGTGTGCGTGCGTGCGCTGTGGACGCGTCTCCGGAAATATCTCTGGCACAGCGGTCGTCCCCGAGGGCCGTTTATGGTCGAGCCGTATTTCGAGCCCGCAGAGGTCCGCGCTGCTGCCCAACAGCGCGGCGGCGTCCACCTTGACCTAAGGCCGAGGCGTGGCGGGGCGGGGCGGGGCGGGGCGGGGCGGGGCGGGGCGGGGCGGGGCGAGGCGGGGCGGGGCGGGGCGCGCTGGACCCTGCAGCCCTCTGGCCGGCCCCGCCGCCGTCCCTGGGCGGCCATACAAGGGCATACACAAGACAGGCCCCGGGGGCCTCTGCTCTGGGCGTGGCGTGGCGTGGCGTGGTGTGGCGGGGCGTGGCGGGGCCAGTGCGACCCCCGGCCCAGCCCACAAACCGTACAGCCGGCGGCACGGCAGGCCCGGACTGTTCCAGATTTCTCTCCCGATCCGGCTGCCTGCAGGGCTGCAGGGCCGGCAGTATGAATGGGGGCCGGTGATGGACGCTGACTGATGGAGGGTTTGCAAATCGGGTTGCTGTGCTTGGGGGTCGGGGTCACGCACTCCACCTCATTAGCCGTGCTGCCCCGCTGCCCCACGCCCGCCGGGGCTCGGGGCGCGCTGGACAGGACAGGGGAGGCCTGTAGGGTCCAGTGCGGCTGCTGCTGCCGGCTGCTCTGCTCGGGTGGCAGGAGCGCGTTTTTACGTTTTTACCCCCGTCTATCTCTTCTGTTTTGCTTGTTCCCTGTCTCTGGCACGCTCTGCACTTGCACACACACACACACCGCTTTTTCTCTGTCTGTCTCGTCCTTCACTGACCTTGCGCTGTCTCCCGCACGTGTCGTGCGCTCCGCGGCAGCGGACAGGGGTCGACGTCCGGGGGCGGGGCGGGGCGGGGCGGGGCGGGGCGGGGCGGGGCGGGGCGGGGCGGGGCGGGGCGGGGCGGGGCGGGGCGGGGCGGGGCGGGGCGGGCAACATCCGTCTCTCCTCTTAGCTAAAGCTATTCCTCCGTACGTCTATAATTTGTTCCAAAAAAGTCCATTGCGGTCTGAGAGTCTGAGAGTGTTTAAAATATGTCCATAGAGAGTGTTTAAATTCGCAAAACTGAGAAAATCACGTTATGGGTGTGATAACGCAACCAACTGTACAAACTGAACCAAATTGAATAATTTTATTTATTAATGTAAGACAAAGAGAAATGGAAAAATACAGTAATCACGGCTTAGGGACTAGAGAACTGTACATAGCTAAATATATCAGCCACTCTGCGAGTGGCCATTAGGTGCCGCGGTCCGCCGCGCCGCAGCCAAACCTTTGAACGTGATCCAACGTGATGAGGCGCGTCAGCTAGGTCGGAGCGCTTTAAGTGCGCTCGCAATTTAAAGAAACACGATATAGGTTTTAACCAGTTAACAGGAGTAACCGATTAACCGAAGATCCGGTTAATCGGTTATAAAATTTATTCGGTTAATCGGTTACGAAAATTTTTAAACCCGATTAACCGGTTAGTGGATTAACCGAATTACAGAATCGGTTAACCGGTTAACCGCACAGCCCTAAATTGCCTAAATCCCGCCCTCAAGCCCACTCAGCCGTCGCGTGTTTTTTTCCTCTTGTTGTTTTTTATTCTTACCTCACAGTGTATGCAGAAGTTGTTCCAAGGCTAACCCTCCTAGCTGCTCCTTCTATCCCTGCGCAAAAGCAGATCCCCGGATCTTATCTCAGCGATATTACCCTCTTTGGACCGCCGGGACGGCCCTGTGCCCTGTGTGCCTGGCTATGGCCCGCGGCCTCGGGGCACGGCGCAGGGCACCGCTGTGCCAGCCGCACACACGCCCCGCCCCGCCCCGCCCCGCCCCGTTCCGCCCCGCCCCGCCCCGCCCCGCCCCGCCCCGCCCCGCCCCGCCCCGCCCCGCCCCGCCACGCCCCGCCACGCCTCTGCCCATCCCACTCCACCCCTTCCGCCCTGCCCGCTGCGCTGTCATCGAAAAAGCGCCCAAGCATCCTGCCAGCCCGTATATAAGCCTAATTGGAAAAGAAGAGAGGAAAACGAAGGAATTGTCGACGTGAAGGACACTCATTTTGTTAACTTTAAATAAAACTCAGTTTTTGCATGGGGGAAAAAACTCAGAATTTGCATGTTTTTTTTTCCAGTTTTTTTTTGAATTTCAGTGAATTTTTCTGAATGACGAGGTGTACCAAAATTTCAGAGTTGTGTCCCAAGTTTGGGACTTGGCAAAGCAACGATAACTACACAACGTTGCGAAGTTTGTAACTAATAATCTTTTTGCGCAGAAACAAGACAGAAACACTTTTTTGCAATGAAATAAATTTTTTAAAGTCTTGACCTTTGACAAAGTTTGTTTGTAAACAACATATGTTGTTTAAAAAGTTAACAACACGTTTGCTGTTAATCAACAACAACAAAAATTTTGCAGTGTACGAAATAAATATCCCTTCCCGAAATTCGCGCTCTTCACGGGCCGCCGACTTTCGCCGGGAAACTTTATGTACCGCGCCGTACCGCACCCCAAACTTTAAACATGTAGAATACAAAGAATTCTGTACCGTAATATACAATAAATTTTCTTGTATTAAAAAAAGTTTTTCTTCGTTCTACAAGGAATTTTCTTTGTATTACAAAGATTTTGCTTTGTATTACAAAGAAAATTTTGCTTTGTATTGGCTTTGTGTTATGGTTGCACAGAATTCTTTGTAATACAAAGAATTTTCAAGTTAAGAGTGCGATACCGATATCCACATACTGAGCACCGCACACTCTCAGACTTGAAATGGACTATTTTCACTATAGAGTGGAATATCCATAGGTTTGTCATGAAATTTGTCTTCAAAGGAAACTTTTTTGTTGACAGAGCTTATTTTCCAGTGAGAATAAAAAAGTCGGAGCTATACAGTAAAATGTCATCTAAATGGACAAATATGTTTATTCTAGGGTAGTACAGTTTTCGTTATTTCAAAACAAGAAAACTGTACTACCCTAGAATAAACATTTTAGTCCATACATTACGTCATTTTAATTTCTAGATCTTGACGTTTTTGTCTTTAGCTAAAAATGTCTAAAAACGAATATCTATCATCTGTAGACAAATTTCATTGTCCTTACACATTACAGTGAAAAAAGGCAGTTAGAGATCTGAGCGTGCAGTTGTCCAAAGGGTCGTCAAAACTCTGATATTCCTCCATACATGAGATGATATTACCTCAAGTATTACATTAATGCTGTGTAATAGAGTGCTGAATATGGGTAATATATTAACCATATTACAGGTAATATTACGTTGATATTACCCATTTTCGCAGGATCATGACGTCAGTACTGTAAAATTGGTGTAATATTACCAATAATACCTGTAATATGCCATATTCCTCCGTACACGGGGAAGCGGAGTTGACGACCCTTTGCAGTTGTCCCTGTTTGGCCGTATACCATATCATGTGAGCACTGAGCACACACGCCTATACCAGAGCGTGCGGAGCGACGTTTAAATCATACAATAACGTAATCCTAAGTGAAAGCAAAACTAGAGAAAAATTGCCGGGTAAAGGTAAATATCAGGAGAGTGTGGCAGGGCAGCGTTACGCAACATAAAGTTGTTCTGCGGGCCGGACGCGTGGTGGCGGGGCGGGACGGGGCGCCACGGGACGCACTGTTGTCATTACATTGTTTCATCGCTTTGCGGCGCACAGCAGCGCTTTTTGTTGTGCGGTGCGGCGCGGTGCGTTCCCCCGGTCTGGTCTGGTCCGGTCCGGAGCTACAACTTTGAAGCTGCGATGAGTGAGCCGCCGCCTAACTCGCTGCCCTTTCTCTCTCTGGGACCGCGACTGCAAAGTTAAACAAAAGGGGCGACATTCGTCTGGCGCCCTGTTAAATGCTTTGCAGTTTCAGTGCTTTTGTAATAAACGTTGTGACGAGAATTCGCGTCTTTTTAATTCTGCAAAGAATTAGCTCGCGTTGGACGCGGACGGAAATCTCTGCGCACCAGTTCTTTGCAATGCGAAGAAATGAGAAGTTCGCGAGCTGACGAAGAATTAGCAGTGCTTGGAAATCATTAATAATGAAGTTTGCACTGCAAAACGGTTGTTCCTTTTCTAATAATTATTTACTGAGCGTAGCGAAGCACTCTGTTGGTGTTTTGAGCATAGATTTGCGCCGCCCCCCTCCTATAGGCCTACCTTTAGTTTACAAACCTAGTTTATAAACCTAGGACCTAGGTTTATACGTGCAGACTTTGCATTGCATGCATATGTACATTGAAATTTTAAGATAGGATAAATAATAATAGGACGATACCTCTTGTAAACTAAAGGTAGGCCTATAGGAGGGGGGCGGCGCAAATCTATGCTCAAAACACCAACAGAGTGCTTCGCTACGCTCAGTAAATAATTATTAGAAAAGGAACAACCGTTTTGCAGTGCAAACTTCATTATTAATGATTTCCAAGCACTGCTAATTCTTCGTCAGCTCGCGAACTTCTCATTTCTTCGCATTGCAAAGAACTGGTGCGCAGAGATTTTCATCCGCGTCCAACGCGAGCTAATTCTTTGCAGAATTAAAAAGACGTGAATTCATGTCAAGGTATAAATATCGAGGTACATATGAATAGGTGCATGGAGCTCAGTATTCAAGCCGAAGGCTTGCCTGGCTAGTAATTTTATTATTATTGTTTTATTTAGCTTATGGGTGGCAGTGCTGGAGTCGTGTGCGTTGGATGATCACCGCAAATATGGGTTGGTCCGGGCAATCTTCATAGGGATTATTTGCAATGTCCACCTAGGGCGCATTGTCTCGCCGTGTATTCACCGCCACACCGCTGGGCCCGGCCGGTCCAGGCGTGGTTGGGCCGGGTGGGGCCCGGGGGGGGGGGGGGGGCGGCCTCGGAATTAATGGTATTCTTTGACGTACGCTGATCCGGTTAACTACACGGCGGAGGGCTGGGCGCGGCGAGGCGGGGGGAGGAGAGGGGGGGGGAGCGGGTGCAGCTCAGCTCGTGTGTGGCCGACATATTGATCGGGCCATCACGCGGTGGCGACGGATTTCGTTCAATTAAGCTTCGCCATGCGGCCGGGGGTAGTATAGGGTAAGAGGGGGGGGGGGCTATATACCCCCTCGTCCTTGTGGGGGAGTAACAGACGCTGGCTCGGGCCCAGGCGGGCGGGGGTGTCTGTGACCCTTGGCTAGCGAGGCTTTATTCCGCCACGCCACGCCACGCCGAGTTTAGCCTCTCCGGAGAGCTGTCCGGGTGGCGGGGCGGGGCGGGTGAGGCCGTCAGGCTGCATCTCTGGGCTCCAGCCGCCTCCGGCCTGTCTGCGCGGCTCGGGCAACTCTCTGGCGCTCCCTCCCTCCATCCCCGCCGACCCCTACCTTCCCATCCCTCCCCTCCCTCCCTCCATCCCCGCCTACCCCTGCCTCCCCTTCCCCTCCCTCCCTCTTTCCCTTCCTCCCTTCCCCTCCCCCCCCTCCCTGCTTCTCCTTCCTCCCCTCCCTCCCCTCCCTCGTTCCCTCCCTCCCCTCCCTCCTTCCCTCCTTCCCTCCCCTCTCCTCCCTCTCCTCCCTCCCCTCCCTCCCTCCCTCCCTCCCTCTCCTCCCTCCCTCCCTCCCTCCCTCCCTCCCTCCCTCCCTCCCTCCCTCCCTCCCTCCCTCCCACCTGCCTCCGCCCCTCTCGTTTCCTCTTGCACCCCCGCCGCACTACTTCTCCCTCACTCTGCTCGTGCTCGTCCTCGACCTCGCCGCCGCGCCGCTCCGCCGCGCTTGCCAGTCCGGGACGCCTGCGTGGGCGGTGCTTGTGGCCCTGCGCGCGCCCCGGAGCGTGCAGCGCGCTCGCGTTCAATTTGCGCATATTGTTTGCATAATTTGCATATACTTTTGCAGCCGATAATTCACCTTCGCACCGCAGAGAGCTCATCACCGTGCTGCTCTCTGGCCTCCCACCTAGTGTACAACGCTCTCTATCTCTCCCTCTCTCTCCCTCCCAGCTAGTGTACAACGCTCTCTATCTCTCCCTCTCTCTCCCTCCCAGCTAGTGTACAACGCTCTCTATCTCTCCCTCTCTCTCCTTACCAGCTAGTGTACAAAGCTGTCTATCTCTTCCTCTCTCTCCCTCCCAATGAGAGCAGGTTGTATACGTAAGGGGCTTTTAGCCTATTGTATATAATCTTTAATAAACCAATTCTAATTCTAGTGTACATGCTCCCTATTTCTCACCCACTCTCTCCCTCCCCCAACCTCTCCTCTGATTCGTCGCGCGCCGTCCCCGTCGCTCCCTCTCGCCCGTTCTCCTGCGTCACTTCCTCACCCCGTCTAAAGGTCTGGAAATAATTAGCACTGTTGGCACCAAGCGAAAAACAAACGATGCAAAAGAAACAAAAAAGCCTCTCAATTTCAAAGCATTTGTCCGCTGAACAAACAAACTAGATCGCCTTACAAACGAAATAGTTCCATGATATTTTTTTAAACGGTGAGCCATATAGTCTTGTAGCCTTGAGCGTAGTCAAGTTCTCGTTCTTGATCGCCCCGGTCGCTGTTGTGACCCTGGTCGGGTACTAAGCTTGTTAGTAGTTGGTACCAGTTGGTAGACGGGCTACTCGGCTGAGCACCTTGGTGCTTGGTGCTAGTGCTGGTACCGGCACTGGTCCACCAGGCTAGGCCGTGTCTCCTGAGGTGCGCGTTTTGTACGGAGCGAGCGCACCAAGACAAAGGGACTGCAATCTGTTTGGCGTATTTTTTTTTATTTTTATTTTACTTTCTTTTTTGTGGGGGGTGGAGGACGGGGGCGGAAGAAGTAAAGGTCTTTTAGGCGGAGAGCAGCGCGGGGTGCACAGCGGGCGGAGGAAAGGCAGAGTCTATCTTGCAGGCGTGTGCCGGTGAAGCCTCCCCCTCTCGCTCCCGCCCGCTCCCGCCCTATCCCGCCCGCTTCCAGTTGCTTCAGCAGCGCGCTACACGGTAAAAACGATGTCTGATTTTTTGAGGAAAAAAGGAAAACTTTCAGGGCCTTGGATACTTTGAGGAAAACGCCTTAGATTTCGAGGAAGTCTCCTCAAAATTTGTGAAGATTTTCCTTATTTTTTGAGGAGTATTCCTCAAAATCTAAGGCGTTTTCCTCAAAGTATCCAAGGCCCTGAAAGTTTTCCCTTTTCCCTCAAAAAATCAGATATTGTTTTTACCGTGTACAGCCTTCTCCAGCCCGCTCCCTCCTGGCTCCCTCCGGCTCCCTTACGCTCCCTTCGACTCCCGCTCCCTCCCGCCCACTCCAGCCCGCTTCCAGTTGCTTCAGCTCGCTCCTCAACCTTATCTTGCCCGCTCCGTCCGGTTCCCGCCCGCTCTTGCCCGCTCCCGCCCGCTCCCGCCCGCTCCCGCCCGCTCCTATACGCTGTCGTCGTCCGCTCCCGTCCATCCCTGCCCGCCCCTGTCCGCCTCTGCCCGCTTCAGCCCGCTCCAGCCCGCTTCCAGCTGCTTCAGCCCGCTCAAGCGTTCTCTATATCCCGGTTCCTCCAGCTCCCCGCCCCCTCCAGCTCCCGCCCGCTCTCGTCCTCTCCTGCCCGCTCCCGCCTGCTCCCACTCGCTCCCACCCGCTCCCACCCGCTCCCGCCCGCTCCCGCCTGCTCCAGCCCACCCTGCCCGATCCCGCCCGTGCCGTGATGACGATATCGCTCCAGCTCAACGCGACGCGCGCCCTGGAGGCTCAGGAGGACTGCAGGAAGTAGTTTCATTACTGAAGTGCCTCTCCGAGGAGGTGGCGGGCGGACAGACTGACAGACAGACAGACAGACGGGCACCTCCGCGCCGCCCCGCGCCGCCCCGCACCCGCACCTCTCCACGCAACAAAGCTGCGCCTCGCTGTCACCAGCAGACTGCAGGAATGGCGGTGCCAGCGATGCCGCTGCTGGCGCGCGCCGGCCTGCGCCCCGCGAGCACCATCGTCATCATCATCACCATTATCATGGTCGTATAGTCACCGCGGTGGGGATGATTATTATTTTCATTACGGTAGGGTGATTACAGCCGCGCTCCCCGCGGGATCCCCGCCCCGCTATTGTTTTAGGTAATCGGTCCGCACTGATATGGACGCGCGCGCCTGGCGCCGACAGTTGGAGTGGGAAGCTGGGGGGGGACTAACCGTGGGACCGATCAGGCGCAACATTTTCTCAAGACGCGCTGCTCGCGTTCACAGAAATAAGTGAGTCGCGCTGTCGAAATGGATGAGCGGGGGATAAAGGAGAGAGAGGGGGAGAGTGAGGAAAAAAATGTGGTTGGAGCGGAGAGTGGTCACCGCGACGCGACGGTGAGCTACAAGTCCCCAGCGGCGGCCGCGCGCCCGCGCACGCGCTGCTCTGCTCGATTGCTCCGCAAGTTGCAGTTAAAAGCGGCTCAGACTCGTACACCGGGGTATGCATTGCAGTCTCAGATGGGATGGTGCGGAATGCTTTTAAAATTGACAGGGGTCCGGGGTTTCGAACACCTGGTATGGCGGAATGCCGCACCTGAGTGTAACTCGTTGGTCAGGTTGTTAGGAATTTTCGGGAGGGGGGGGGGACCTGAATTTTTTTATACGCCTCCCAATTCAGAGCAATTCGGAAAAATTAAATTACCATTTACATACGTTTAAATCAAAAATTGCAAAAAAATTCAACATAAATTCAGGGGAAAAAAATAACCATCAGTCTGTACAACAACGGGAAATAACCTCGCTCTGCCCTTAACCGTCTTTGGCGGTCTCATTTGCTTTTAGCACGCCACGCCACGGCAGGGTGCTGCTGGAGGCGGTGCTGGGCGGGGCGTTGCACACCTGCACAGTGCCAATACCGCGCCTCGTTAGCAGGGCTCCGAGGCCGCACCGGGCCCCTCCGGTGGTGGTTGCGAGAGGCCTCGGGGCTGAGGTGGGGAAGGCTGTGGCGGGGCCCGGCAGGCTGCCCCTGGCAGCAGCGGTACGAACTTGTGTCGCTGCCGATGTCAGGCTGAACAGTCTACCGTGGTCCCACTAGCCCCGGGCCCCGGTGGCTGACCTCCTCCGCCCTGGCGTGCTGCGGTATATCGCTCATTTCGACGCGTATTGACGGGTGGTCCTAATAGGTGGACCCTGCAAAACATCTATTCCCAATTCAACCCCTTCCTCTCCTCCTTGCTCTGGCCCCGTCAAGCGTCTTCCATCTTTTTCCATGACGTGCTGAGCTCTCCCCCTTACTCACCTCTTTCTTGGGATCATGTGTGCGTCCGCTGCCGGGGGAGCACGGGGCTCCCTCGTCCCTGAGGCCCTCCTAGGCACGTTCGCTAATTAGAGCACCTCCCTCTCCCCACCGCCCCACCGCGCCCTCTCTGCTTTTTCCTCGATTCTCTCTCCACGTGCTTGCGGGGCGGGGCGGGGCGGGGCGGGGCGGGGCGGGGCGGGGCGGGGCGGGGCGGGGCGGGGCGCCCTCCCCCGAGAGGCTCAGAGTGTCGCTCCGCGCGCTGAACTGTGCCGCGAGGGGGTATGATCTCTGTCGTTGAGCCGCCGCAAGCCTTTGGGCGTGGCGGGGCGTGGCGGGGCGGGGCGGGGCGTTGGCAGGGGCGGGCTGCGTGCCGCGCACTTTGAACCCTACTGCTCTCCTCAACACCACCTCTACCCCGCCTCTCCCTACTCCTCCCCCTCGCCTGTCGCTCGTCGCTCGCTCTCCTACCGCGATGCTATCTCGCGCGGCTCTCTTTCTCCCGCCTGTCCTTCCGGACTGTAAATGATGATGGTGTGGTTTCTGGCTCCTCTCGCGCGAGCGAATGTCCCCCTCCTCTCTCTCTCTCTCTCTCTCTCTCTCTCTCTCTCTCTCTCTCTCTCTCTCTCTCTCTCCCTCCCTCCCTCCCTCCGTCTCTCCCTCCCTCCCTCCCTCCCTCCCTCCCCCCCTCCGCCACACTTGGTGACGTGATGAGGGTATGCGCCCTCCCGGCGTGCAGCACGCCACTCTTTGCCGGTGCACTTGCTTCTCGACTCGCCTACCTCCCCCCTCGCCGGACGAGCAGACGAGCAGACAGGTGGACAGACAGAGAGACAGCCGGGTGGTGCCAGGGCCGAAGCCGAACCGTCCGGGCCGAGCCATAGGTCGTTAATAACCCAGAGGACCGCTCACTTATTTAGCCGCGACCCAGACTGGCTGTCCTCTGCCGTGTGTCCGTCCAACTCTGTCGGTCAGTCGGCCGTTCAGCCGCGAGGTGTGACGTCACGATGCCGCAGTCAAGGACACGGACGCCGACGATATATGTCCTCACCGATGACTCTTGAGAAAATTTGAATCAAAATCGGGTTGTGAAAGCAGATGACTCAGCACTTTTGTTTTTCTCAAGTACACGATCATGATCGCATCACCGTTCACGAGTAATCGACGTCGGACATTCCCGTGACCTCCTTTGCTTCTTTTCCTATCCTCACTTGGACTGCTTTCACGGTAAACAAAGTCTAATTTTTTGAGGAAAAGGGGAGGGGGGAAAAAACCCTTGATATTTAGAAAAATTTCTATTACTCAAGATCGGGAAATTTTCCCTTCACTGTAAGAAAAAACTGTAGCAAATCCAGTTAATTCTGATGACAGCTTTTACCGTAGTTTATTTTACTGGATTTACTGTACTTTCTAACAGGATTCGCTGTACCTCTAGGTACAGTTTACGGTGTACGGTAAACGCTGTACACTGCCTCGGAAAGTACAGCAAATCTTGTCAGAAGGTATACAGTAAATCCAGTAAAATAAACTACAGTAAGGCTGGCATGAAAATTAACTGGATTTGCTGTAGTTTTTTTTTCTAAAGTGTTCTTCCGTAAACATTCAGACACATTGTTTTTATCGTGCTTTTTAACATCTCAAAGATTGCTGTCCAATAACTCATTCACAATATAGACGCGCGTACCGCGTATCATCGATGATACGCGGTACGCGGGTCAATCCCAGCAGATCTGCTGGGACGTGATTGAGAACCCAATACACTGAGAGAAATGTTTCATTGCAGCTATAAAAAATTGTTCGATCGATTCCGTTTGGTCATAGGCATCAAATTTTTAGTCACAGCAACTAAACCTTTGGTTAGAGCAACCAAAATTTCGGTTACAGCAACTAAAATTTTGATGCCTATTACTAACCGGGACCGACCGAAAAAAATTTGATTATGGGTATCAAAATTTTGATGGCTGCAACGAAACATTTCTCTCAGGGTAAGTCCTCCTGGGTGTGCCTGTGCCTGGCCTGAGCCTTGGCCTGAGCTGCTGCAGCCAGTGGTGGCCGGTGGTGGCGGGCCGCCTGCGAGGTAGACCGCACGGCCGCGGGGCCGCACAGCGGGCGGCCTACCCCCGGCGTGACAGGCGCTCACCGGGCCTCACCCCGCACCCCTCAGCCACGCCCTCGTTGATGTCGATGGATCAATTCTTTCTTCCACATTTCCGCTGGTTCCTCCTCCGCGCGTGTCTGTGTGTCCGAACGAACCGGACGAATTGACTGATCCGGCCCGCGCGGGCCGAGGGGTCACGCCCCGCCACGCCACGCCGCCGGGAGCTCGGCCAGAAATCAATAGACCCTGTGTGACACTTCTCCTCTCATCCTTTATCCGGTGGGGCGTGGCGTGGCGTGGCGTGGCGGGGTTGTCCCAACGGGACGGGACCCCGTCACCCAAAATATTGCTCTATCCGCGCCTCTCAATCCTATCCTATCCGCCGGGGTGGGGCCAGGCCAGTGGAACTAGTGTGCTCAGCACAGGCGACAGGCGAGAGGATTACACTGTAGGGTCACCTAAATCCCTTTAATGTGCTATATAAAGTTAAATATTTTTTTTCCGGAATGAAACAAAAAAAAAAAAGGGGGAGGTGAAAGCAAGACTCTGGCTTGTGGCTGCTTTTGGTATATCTATCGGTCCCAGCAATAGTACAAGAGGAAAGGGGAAGGGGAGGGAGGGGGAATCTCTAAATCACTCACGCTAAATGAGAGCAATTTTTCCCCTTTTTTATTGTTTGGATTTTTCAAGAGCACAAAGAAAATTTATGTCACTTCATGTTCAATCTTGATTATTTTCTTCTCATTCTTTCTGACCTTTAAAAAATTTGTTTCCATTTTTTTGTCCAAACTCAAATTTGTTTTCCATTTTTCGGATTTTTCTTTAACTTTCTTCTCCTTCTTTTTTTTTAAATCGTTCTTGATTTTTAAAATGATTGCACTTTTGCAGCCGTACACTGATTTTTCCAAGAGATCCCTGCCCCTCACGGACGCAGCGGATGATGCGTCACGGTGATGTGCTTTCTGCTGAGGAGATTTCGGTCTGGCTGCGCCGCCGCGCACCTCTTTCCTCCCGGCGCGGCGGGGTAAGTTAGCTCGGGGTGGGGCGGGGCGGGGTGGGGCGGGGCGGGGCGGGGCGGGGCGGTCCCATTCAAGTAGTCATGACGACTCGCGCCCGAGATGAGGAAGTAGAAAGGATAGAGAAGAGAGGAGGGGGAGGGGGGAGCTGCGCGTCGCTTGAGCGGCTGGGCGTGGCGCCGCGCGCCGCCTCAGGGCGTATAATGTTGCCTAAATCGCTTTATAAAGCTGTGGCTGGGTTCTGTAATTGCGCCCTCCCGCACTGCCGCGAGCCAGGAGGACTGCTGATCTCAGAGAGAGAGAGAGAGAGAGAGAGAGAGAGAGAGAGAGAGAGAGAGAGAGAGAGAGAGAGAGAGAGAGAGAGAGAGAGAGAGAGTGGAGGGAGGGAGAAAGAGAAAGAGAGAGAAGCCGGGCGCAACTCTGTGGTTCTTATTCGAGCTGAGCTCAGCGTGGCATGGACCGGGCTGCGCGGGGTGGGAGCCGAGGGTAATTTCCACCCTCCCCGCTCCGCCGCTACCCACCACACCACCTCCACCCCCTCCCCACCTCCACCCCCTCCCCACCTCCACCCCCATCGCGCTCTCCGCGGGCCTGTTCCTACTCAATGCACGACGTTCTGATTCGTTTTCCCACGCGCCCTCTTCCCGCTACCCCCTCCCCTCGCCGCCTGTCGGTCGCTATCCACCGCCTCCCCCCTGCTGCTGCTCCCCCACTCCTCACACCCCGGAGTGCTCCTGCTCCCGTCCCCTCACACAAGGGCCTCCTCCTCACACGCACCGGTTGCCAGCTTAATATTTCACCGGCCGGTAACGGCGCAAGGTGGCCGTGCAATAATGTATCGCCAGCAGCGGCCCCGCCCCGCCACGCCCCGCCACGCCCCGCCACGCCCCGCCACGCCCCGCCACGCACAGTGGGCGATTGGCCCCCTTTTCGTGCGCAAAATTCAGAAAATTAAAAGTCTCCAATGACATGGACAGAGAGTGGATTCCTATAAACAAATGCTTGAAGTTTCATGTACAATCATGGGTTTGGCCAGATCTCTCCGCATTCGAGCTGCAGAGGCAGAAAAGGTGAAAAAATAGGGGGAAACGCGTTGAAAAATTGCCTTTTTCGTTTGCCATTTGCTTGTTGATCCAAAAGACTTATCAAAAATGTTCCACTGGTTTTTCCTTTCCTAAAAGACATCTTTTAAAGGGGATAAGGCGCCATTTAATTACGACCGGTTTTCGACCTCATTTTCGGGGAAAATACTCAAAATTCCGTATAAACATCAAATTTTCTTTTCGAATAAAACCATATTAAGCGGAGGTTTTGGTAAAAACTTATTCTACAAGGTGTCCCCTAACTGCCAGTACCCGTATCTCCACCGCGTTTTGCCGCTAACTCGAAAAAAGTTGGAAATTATCCCCAAATTTACCGAAAACGCCTCTTTGATATGTTTGCACGATCAAGCTGAGGTCCAGTCTGGGTCCGGGACCACGCCACTTATGTGCTGCAGTTACCGCGAGGCTTCTGCTGCCTAACGTGTGCATTAGGTCCTCTCATTCATGGTGCAGCTATAATGAAAATAGCTCCGGTGCCAGTTGGACTCCTTTCTGAAGAACCTCTAGAGTCACGTCACAAAAATATCAAACATTTTAGGAAACACCACACCAGGACATGCAGCTGCACTAAAGGCAATACTGACCTGCTTCATTGTCTGCTCATATCTAGCGATCCATTACTTTACAATTTAAGGCCGAAACCAAAGCCCAAGTACTGGCGATTGTGCAAGACTGTGCTGCGTTTCTTACAAGAACCCAACAGTTCCAGACTAAAGGAAAGTGATTTGTTTCAAAGTGACTCTGACGACATTTACACTGTTGGAAAATACCACGGTAAATGCCTACGGTACGCACCGTAAATTTGTTACCTGGTCCCGGACCGTAATTTTTGACTACGGTCTGAATCTTACGGTACACACCGTAGCCTGCAAATATGTTGGGGAAGTTCAATGGAGCACATTCCATTCACAATGAAGTACAGTCCTTACCGTAAGGATACCTTACGGTCTGACCGTACACGAAAACTACGGTGCGGACCGTAGGCATACCGTAATTCCCTACGGTATTTTTAACAGTGTAGAATCGTCAACAAATCTGACATATTTTTGGTTTTTACTATTAGTTTAATTATTAATTAATATTATTGTAACCGAGCTACATGGAACTGTGCTTATTGTACAAAAAATATCCATGGATTCTTTTTTTAAATGTACAGCTTAGATTAATTTACAAAAAAATAACTAGTCGTTTTGGTGCATTTACGTGCATATGATTTGATTCAAACAATTTTAAGAATGTTACTGTTTACCCTGTTTACAGTGCTGTAAGTAAAATAGACAAATTACCTCTAATATGGTTTAAATCCCTGTCTCCAATGATGATGCCACCCTTTCTGACCCTTTTCCATAATCCCTGGTCAGTTTCGGTGCAAAACGGAGCGTCAAATCATTTATGCGCACGAAAAGGGGGCCAATCGCCCACTGTGCCACGCCACGCCACGCCCCGCGTCACGTTACACATGTGGACGGCCCACTTCTGGATATATGAATACGGCGGAGCGTGTACATCATCTCTGCTCTTGAGCTGTATAGTGGCTGTGCGGAAGTTGTAGAGGCTCAAGCGGATATCCGGCGGCCGGCGAATCCCGCAGCCGCATACAGCGGATCCGCTAAGGCGCGCGCCTTTAGCCGCTCCGCCGCCGCGCGCGTATCACCCAGCCGATCGGATAAGGGTATGCGCTCGAAGGACGTGAAAGCCCCACACACACACACACAAAAATAATAAATAAAAAATTCTAACGCTAACGCGTTAAACGGCCCCCTAGATATTAACACTTACTTCAGAATTTTTATATATATAAAAAAAAAACTTTGATAATATTCATCAGTCACAACGCTCTCTCAAAACCAAATCTTAAATTTTATCTGCCTCAATTTTGCTTTCTACATCGTGCTTTTGTTACACAAAATGTCGGTGGGCCAGCTATCACCCAGCCAAAAATTTCGCGTCAACCTTCGTTTCGATATCGAAATTTTCACTCGATTCGACGGATATTTGTCCTCAAAATCGACGTCGAAACGATGTCGAACAGTCGAAACGACGTCGATACGACATCGTTTCGACCATTCGACATCGTTTCGACGTCGATTTTGAGGACAAATATCCGTCGAATCGAGTGAAAATTTCGATATCGAAACGAAGGTTGACGCAAAATTTTTGGCTGGGCAACAACGCTGCCGCGCCGCAAGCAATCACCATAAAAACCAAACATGCGAAAAAAAATTTACAGTTAGGAAAAAATGTCATTTTAGGAAATTCTGGTACGCTCGAAGTCAATTAATGTTTTGGTTTCACAAAATATTTTCGCGGATGGTCTATGTAGAAGATATTGAGCCACAAAGTTTTTACCTTTTTGGTTGAGTAACTCAATATGTTTAGACTCAGTGTTTGATCTGTGTCATTAGTTTAAGTAGCATGACAAATTTCATCATTGTCGATCAAACGACTGAGAAATTTGCTTTTTTGCTTAATTTTAAAATTTTGCTTCAGACATGTCCGATCAGCTTGATTTTTGAACTGTAGGCTCATTATGCAATGGTCATTCGAACACTGAATTGAAATTTTTACTCCAACGTGTTCTTCCAAATTTTAGTTTTTGAACTACTGTGCATGAGTTGAATCAACAGGTCCCCTCCCCAGCCACGCCTCTCTTCCCCGGCGCGCCGAGGCGTCGAGCTCCAACAATAGCGACCCGGCTCGGCACAGGGTGCTCGGCTCGCAATTGCCATAGAAACACGTGATGCAAACGAGTTTCACTCAAAAACTGACAGACAGCTCGTCATCGGACATACCTCAAAAATTTTCTAATTTTGCATAGTATTTTTCAGTAGAATTTAGTGAAGATTCGCTCGACGGGATCGGCTGCGCCCATAAGGGGCCATCGTCAAGAATAAATAATAAATAAAAAACTCACGGGCGTGAGCAATAGGCACCCCTAACGGGGGCCTAAAAAAGAAAAATAAAAGTCGGGACTGGGAGACAGAACGACGTCACGATGTACGTCTCTACCATCTTCTTTCTCTGGTACTCTTTTGTGTGTTTCCACCCCGAGTTTGTCAGTTGCAGGAACTCCTTCTGTAAATAGCGGGAAGGGGCGGTGGTGGAGGGAGGTGAGGGGATTGGGGGGCGTACCCGGATATCGGAGGGCCTGTGAGAGCGGGGCTAGCACGAGCCTGACTGTGGGGCAGAGACAAAAGCAGCTCACGTCCCCGAGATGAGCGGTACATAACACAGGTTATAGTGAGAGAGCCACGGGCGCGTGAGAGCGGGAGGGGGGGGGGGGGGGGGGGGGGGGGATAGGGTTAAGGTTGGGAGAAAGGGCGGGTGTAAGGTTGAGTGGCAAAGGTAGCTTGTGGGATGATGAAGAGGCGAGAATACGTTTGTGCAGGTGTCGTTGTGACGGCGGTGTACTGGTGACGGTGCAGTGCACGGGAAAAAAAATAGCCAAAATAGCTGATGAATTAGCTCGTACGGCCTTGGCTAGTAATTTTAGTTGCCTTAGCTAATTTTCAGCTATGACAGCTGGGGTATTAGCTCTCACAGCTGCCTAGGGAAAATACGCACAAGCTGCGATTGCGAATATTTGAACTGTTACAGACGAAAGTTAGCTGAGACAGCTAACATTTTTAGCTAAGGCCATACCAGCTAATGCATTAGCTATTTTGGCTAATCTTTTTTCTTCGTGTGGTGACGGTGCAGTTGTGACCTTGCCGTAGCGAAGGTGTTCTGGATACGGTGTAGTGGTGACGATGTCGCTGTGACGGGACCGTTTTCCGTACCCCCATGCCCCAGATACTACGGTAAAACCGTTTTGTTTGGTGACAAGACGACCGTATCTGAAAAAAAAATACGGTGTTTTCCGCGACCAATTCCGTAGTTTCAGTTTCTTGGAACTTCATAAAAAGTTGAAATACACCTATAGGCCCATGTGAAATATGCGGTCATAGCTAGTACGGACGAACCGTACCCAATAAAAACGGTCCGGACCAGGTAAAAAAATAACGGGGAAAACCGTACTAATTACCGTGGAAATTTCTGACAGTGTGGCAATGGTGATAGTGCAATAGTGACGGTGCAGTGGTGACGACGGTGCAATGGTGACGGTGTAGTGGTGATGGTGCAATGGTGACGGTGCAATGGTGACGACGGTGCAATGGTGACGGTGCAGTGGTGACGGTGTAGTGGTGATGGTGCAATGGTGACGGTGTCGTGGTGACGGTGCAATGGTGACGGTGTCGCGGTGATGACTGTGCAGTGGTGACGGTGTAGTGGTGATGGTGCAATGTTGACGGTGCAGTGGTGACGGTGTCGTGGTGACGGTGTTATTGTCTGCAGTGGATGACGCGAGCTGAGCTGGCTGCCCTGTCACGTCGCTGCGCGCGGTTACGCAGAGCGCGTGGTTGGGACGGGGCGGGGCGGGGCCGTCTGGTGTGGAGTTGAGATTGTGAGTTGGGAAGTTGGCTTGACGGCGGCGAGGGGCCGCTGCTCCTGCGGCCTGCGGACCTGCTGCTGCGGGGCAGCGCAGGGGTGTCCCCGGCTGGCTGGGGCTGCTCCGGATGCTCTACTCCGCGCCTGTGACACCCCGGCGACATCTTTCACTGACAGCATCAGCCCCCTGCCTTACCCTCAACACACTCTGTGCAACCCTCTGCCGCCGCCCAACAGAGGGAGGGTGTCCGGGACACACAGTGCGGTGCCTGCGTCCCTATTTGCGCACCTAGTCCTGGTGGGAGCGCCCAGCCTAGCTGTGTAACCCACCCTGCTCATAAGAGCTCGGCCTGCCTGACCCTTTTCCTGTCCATCCCTGCTCTCTGCTGACCGTCCCGCCCCGCCCCGCCCCCGCGACGCACTCTCTCGCTCTAACCCGCCCGACCCATTTCTGTTTCGGTTAAGCGAAAACACTCCGGCCCACTTCATAACACACAAGCTATTACAGCGCTGCGATTAGACGAGGGGTCATGATGGGGGACCTCGCCATGCCATCCGCTGCCTCCTCCATCCCCTCATATATACCGAGCTCTCGCTGTCCTGCTCTCTCGCTCGCTCTCGCTCACTCTCGCTCGCTCGCTCTCGCTCACTCTCGTTCGCTCTCGCTCGCTCTCGTTCGTTCGCTCGTTTTCCCCGAAACTCGTTACGGTGCGTGCCTGCCTAGGTGTTGTGTCACATGGTGAGAGGGTGGTGATCAGAGGGGGGGGGGGGGAGCGGAGTAGGCTCTGGAGGGGCTGTCGGGCGCTGACCATCTCTCCAGCAATTAGTGTAATGAGGTTTCATCCCCCACCCCTGCCTCTCTCTCCATCTCGGCGTCTTTCTCTGAGGCGAGGGCGTGCCCCCAGGGCTGTGGGGCGCTCGGCCCGGGCCTGGCCTCGGGTCCAGCCGGCATCATTGTGAGTCGGGAGGCTGTGAGCCGGGTCTGAGAAGGGTGGGGGAGGGTGGGGGGCACCGTCGGCGCGGACCTCACTGCGCTTGTTCGGCCCGCGGAGGTGGAGGCGGCGGTTGGTGAGGGGGAGAAAAAGTGGAGAGAGAGAGAGAGAGTGAGAGAGAGAGAGAGAGAGAGAGAGAGAGAGAGAGAGAGAGAGAGAGAGGGTGGGGTGGAGAGCAGGAGGACTGCACGACTGTGACGCGCTATGGAGTACAAGCAGGAGAGAGGGACAAGAGGAAAACACTGTTACCGCGCCCCCTTCCCCATTCCCCTCCTGGATTCCATTAGGAATGAAAAGTTTGTCGACAGTGCGCTGCGCCGCGGCGCCCTGGGCTCCTCAGCTACCGCCTGCTGCTGCCCCGCGGCCCGCAGTGCGTGGAAGTCGCGGGCGCGGGGCCGCGCGGGGCCGCGTGGGGCCGCGCTGTGCGGACCGGAGGCAGCCTAAGCAGCAGTAGGACAGCCCTCGGACAGCTTCGAGGGGGAATCACATAGTATAATCATTGTACGGCCCCATGAAAATCAATTCAAAAATCAAAATCGAGAAGAAAAATCAGAAAAACCGAGACAAATGGACAAAACACTGTTACCAAATGAAAAAAAGGCATAAATAATAAGAGAAAATCTATAAAAATCTATCAACAAAAGTCACAGAAATTTTCATTTTTCTCTTGAATTATCAAAAGAAAAATCAAAACGAAAAGTCAAAGCAATGAACAACAAAAATAAAATATAAAAATATCAGAAGTAAAAAAAAAGGTAAACATTTTATAGAGCTGATCCCTCGAAAAGCCCTCGACCAGCCCACAACCAGCCCTAGCCCCCAGGCATAGCTTTCGCCCTCAGGCAGTCCGCCCACGCAAAGCAAGACGACGGCCAAACTCACGGCCAACTGCAGTTGGACCAACTTAACGGCCCGCAATTGCCGACTGATTCAGTGAGCGGGGATGGGCGGCGCTGGGCGAGGGCACAAGTACCCGGGTAGGACACGCGCGCGCCCAGCCCCGCCCCGCCCCGCGCATAGCAGGTTCCTGGGGGTCGGGACCGCTTCGCGGAAGCTTTGGCCAGCCTGCGGCTCTCCTGTAGAGGGGGTGGCGCCGTCCTCGTGAATAACGCGTATATATATTATATCCGCCGTGGCGCAGTGGCCGCCCGCGCTGCCGTCTGCAGGCTCGAGGTACTTCGAGATACTCCCGCGGCGGGGCGGGGTACGGGGCTCTTTTCGTGCGGACGGTTTGGGACTCATGTTCCCTGTGCGATATACCTTAGGAAGTTGTGGTCTGCATTTTTCATTTTCTGCGTCATACCGCAACAATGTAAATTTTTCTTATACATTGTATGGAAGAAGTCACAGTGGAAAATATTCGTAGGTCTACGGGAGAATTTTCCACAAGGTGAATTTGTAAAATAACAATATACAAGTCGTAAAATTACAAGAACAAGCTTTCGACTTAAAATTTAATTAGGAGCAAGAATGGTTCGTCGTAAATTTACAACATTTTTTGTAAGTCGTAATGTACAAAATATACATTGTAAAAATACAAAGGTATTTTTTACAGCAAGTAAGGGTAGACACTGTTTACTAAACAGACTCTTTTGCATTCATTTTTTAAAAATATTATATTTATATTACAGATTGGAAGGGGGGCGGGGACGAGTGCTGCAGCGTTGTATCAGTGGGATCGTGCTGGCCGCCCCTGCCCCCTCACAAGTCGGCCTCAAACTAGCACGCGCACCAGGTTTCCTCCGCGTTGATCGACGACAGAGGAAGGCAGATTCACTGGGCAGTGGGGCGTGAACGCTTTCTCCCTCTATCTTTCTTTCTCGCTCGTTCCTTGACTCACTCACTCGGCCCAGTCCCGTGTTTACTGGCACGCCAGCAGACGTGACCAACCCACTCGGCATTGAGTTAGTTTGGCCAGACGCGTGGCCCCGGGGGAGGAGGTGGGGGGCCCCGGGGCCCCTGCGGGCCGAACGTGTCCCAACAGCGGCCACTTCAAGTTGAACTCCGCCGCCCCGCCGGGCCTGACCCCGCCCCAACCCGCCCCACCCCGCCCCACCCCGCCCCACCCCACCCCGCCGCGGCGTGGTGTCTCGGAAGTTGTTTTGTAAAGGCGTGGCTCACGCACGCACGCCCCCCCCCCCCTCCCGGTCGCCAAAGGAGTCACTCACTCCTGGGATCACAAAATTGCACAAAATTTTGCGCCTTCGCTTTTTTCTTCATTTTCTTTATTCTTTTTACCTTCATACCGGTCTTTTGAGATCCAACGCGGTTCATTTGCTGACCGACTTTCCTTCACTGTTAAAAGTCTACGAAGCAGTGCTTCGTAATACGAAGAAAGCGGGGTCTTTGTATTACAAAACGAAATTTCTTCTTAATTACGAAGCAATGCTTCGTAAATTACAAAGAATTGTCCGGCATGCTTCGTAATTTCGAAGCATTTTCTTTGTAATTACAGAGGGCGCGTTTGCTTTGTAGGTTACGAAGGATTGCTTCGTAAACTTTTCACAGTGTTGTCTAACTATGCATCATATTTTTTCGCCCCTTTCCCCCCTAATTTTTGTCGTTTTTCTTTTCTTTTTTTTTTACAAAATTCATTAGATTTTTAAAAGACATTATTTCTCTAAACTCTTTCCTTTTTTTGCTCCCTCGACGGTATGAACCCTTCGAGGTGGAGCCACTTTGACTAGCCTGCTAAAAAGTGGTGCGGGACCTGTGGGTGGGTTCTATCCAGATCCTCCGCCCCACCCTTCCCATCTCAGTTACTGCCACCCCTATTCCCCCCCCTCTCCCCCCCTCTCCGCCCCAATATTTCTCGGGCGTATACTTTCACCAGCGCGAGAATATGTATCCCCGGGCTATCAAAACAACGGCGTCTGCAGCGGCAGCGGCCTATGGCGCGCGCGTTCTCCAAAATTGATCGTCGTTCTGTTTGTTGCATTCGTGTTCCGTCCGTCCCCCCCCTCTCCTCACCCCCACCCCCCCGCCCCCACAAACACTACCCGCACCTACGCGCGTCGACCCTGAGGCACACGGGGTTCACGCGGCCCAAAGGCGCATCTCAACTCTCCCTCTCCTTTCCCTCCTCCTCCACCCCTTTCTTCCGTGTGCTCCCCCCCCCCACCTCCCGCTCTCCACCTCTCTTTCCCCACTCTCCCCCTTTTCACCCTACAACCTCTATTCAGCTGCTCTCCCCATGTTCACTTTCCTTTCGACCCTTTCTCCTCCCGCTCTCCCTCTCTCCACTCCACACCTCTCTCTCTCTCTCTCTCTCTCTCTCTCTCTCTCTCTCTCTCTCTCTCTCTCTCTCTCTCTCTCTCTCTCTCTCTCTCTCTCTCTCTCTCTCTCTCTCTCTCCCCCCCCCCTCCGATGCCCCTGAGGAAACAAACCTGAGGCCGGAGGTGCCGCCTTTTGTCCGCATTATTTGTGTCATATAAACTCGACCGGTGCTCTGGTGTCCCCTATGGGGAATGTCCGCCCCCCTCCCCCCTGGTCCTGCGCGATGCGGTAAAGAGAGAGAAACTAGGCGTTATGGTCGCCCAATATGTGGCAGGCAGACGGAGCCAGAAAATTGTACGAGTGAGGACAACCGTGCAGGATGTTGCCACGCATTTTACTCTCGCATATTACTCTCTGCCTCTGTCTCTCTCTGTCTCCCTCTATCTCTCTCTCCCTCCCCTCCCCCTCTCCCTAATACCCCGGTCGCGGAATCTTTGCTACGCCCCTGAGGTCGTCGGATTAGGACAGCGTGCCTCTGCCCGACAGCAAAGTAATGTAATCTCGACCGGCGAAAGAGGGACAGAGAGAGTGGGAGAGGGGAGAGGGATATAGAGGGGATGGACCGTCTGACTAATTCGAAATGGGGCTCCGCTGCTACAATGGTCGTGTCAACTCGGCCGCCCCTTTCCAATTAGATTTTATTTCGCCGGTGGTGCTCTGCAGGCCGCCCAGCCGCCGCTACATCTGTTCGAGTTTAATGGCATTTCATACTGAAGGGCCCCGCCCCGCCCCTGACCGGACCGACAGCCTGTTCGCCTGTGTCGCCGCCACCAAAACTTCGCCTGCGGTCTGTTGATGAAAATGAACGCGCGGGTGGAGTTTGCGGAAAGGGCGCGCTGCAGGGCGGTGGGAAGAGGGGCCGGGGTGTGGCTGGCTGTCGATATGAGGCAGACGTCCCGCGGGTCTCTTTAAAATGTGGCTCCACTGGCGTCATGACGTTTCTTTGATGGCCTCTGATATAAGTTTTGGCGCGAGTTTATATCAAAGGCGTGGGTTTGGTGAGCCGACGTCGGCTGCCATCACGTCGGGAGTAATGAAACGCGCGCTGTATCGTTCAGGTGTGACGGTGTGACGATTGAGTGGAGGTCGCACCACCGCCGCGCGCCGCAAACTTTACGTCCTGGCCTGTGGGGACTGGGCCGGGAAGAGGGGGGGGGGAATGGTTGAGACGCGCTGAGTCTTGCGGGGGGTCCGGGGGGAGGAGGGGGGATAAGTGGTCCGGATCGTGCCGTGCATGTGAGTGCAGTGGGGGGCGGGAGTGGGGGGGGGGGGGTGTATGCTGCGGCCGGCACTCTGCTGACTTCTTCACTCCTCTTGCACTTGGTGGTGCAGTAGGAGGACGGCACCCTGAAAGCAGAAGAGTTGCCCTTCCCTGCCCATCTCGTCTAGGTCCTGTCCGTGCACCGCGTGCGGGAGAGACACATACATACACACCGCGGACTCTAAAGCTGTACGTACTCTCCGCGAACCGCTTACCTTAACGATCTGTACCATGGTTCCCCTCCGAAACGCGGCTGCCCGGCACCTTTTATCGCGACACGAACGTCCTCCCTTCACACTCAGGTCTTGCGGCTGCGTCCTGGCGTCCTGGTTTGCGACAAGAGAGAGAGAGAGAGAGAGGCGCCAGGAATGCTGTCGGCCCACCTGGTCGGCGGCGATCGGCCGCTGCGCCAGCCGGCCGGCCGGCCGGCCTCTCTGATTCGGCTTTCGTACTGAATGAAATAAGCAGAATAAGCGGTCGCCTGAGAGGCCCGGTCGGCCGCTCCGCCGCCGTGGAGCCTTTCCTCGTCCTGGTCCAGCCTGGTGCTGGCGGCCCCAGCAGCACACGGTAGAAACGAGTCCTGGGATTCCCAGGAGAGTTGGGAACTCCAGTGGATGTCCTGGAAAAAAGCAGCTTTTCCCAGGAGTTTTTCCTTGAAAACCCAGGACATCCCCCGGGAAAGATGATACCTCCTGGGAATGTGCAAATTCCCCTGGGAAACCCAGGACTCGTTTTTGCCGTGCAGCCAAACTGATGGCGCGTCGAGTGATTGGCCGCTTTTGTTCGTCCCGATGGCGTCATGCAGGCTTCGTGTTGGGACAGCCGTCGCTTATTCGGCCCCAGGAGAAACACACATAGGACACAGGGTTTGCTATGCTACTATCGGTATCGCTCTCCGCTCTGCGGGACGGGAATAAACTTCGCCTCGCCAAGGCGCGTATTAGGGGGGGGGGGGAGGTCTTTAGGCAGCCGCTTGAAAGGTAGGCAGAATGTGTTACCTGTATGTAGGCAACCTGAAGGGCACCGCCTCCCCCCCCCCCCCCCCCTGTCGGTCGGACCTTAATACGCCCCTAGGCCTCGCCTTAAGAGAAGTAAAGGAGAGATGATGTCTTAAAGATGCACATTACTGCATGCTTCTATGCTTTTCCGCGCACGAGTTACGGCGCGCACACTTCTTTAAATGCCACATACACACACACACGCACCCACACGTGCACGCACACACACACGCACACACACACGCACACACACACATACACACACACTCACACACTCACACATTCACCGGTGATATGCTTCGTACTACATCACATCCAGTTACCTGTGTGTGCGCGCGCACCGAGTCCCCCGACAGCATTGTCATTCATGAAAATTTCACCCGCCTCGTCTTCCCCGCCAACCGTGCTCACGGACCCCCTCCCTCCCCTGCCCCCCTCTTTCTCACTGTCGTGTGTTATTCTGGTCCCGTCCCGCGTGTACAACAGATCGTCTGTGCGGAGGGTCAGAGATTTCGTGGCGTGTGTGTGTGTGTGTGTGTGTGTGTGTGTGTGTGTGTGTGTGTGTGTGTGTGTGTGTGTGTGTGTGTGAGAGTGTGTATGTATGATTGCGCGTGTGTGCGTGACAGAGATGAAGACAGTGCGGGGGAGGGTCACGGGGAGAGAGTGAGAACGGGGTAAGATCGATACACGGAGCCTAGTGTCAGTCGTAATGGGAACTGTCGCGTGTTGAGAGATCAGGGCCGGAGGGAGAGGGAGCTAGATACGTAGAATGAGGGTGCGAGAGAAGGAGAGGGAGATGGAGTGTGTGAGGGAGAGAGAGGCAGGGGAAGGGTGCGAGAGAGAGAGAGAGAGAGAGAGAGAGAGAGAGAGAGAGAGAGAGAGAGAGAGAGAGAGAGAGAGCGCGTTCATTTGGCCCTCGCCTCTGTGCCGACCGCTCGCCTGCCCTGGTTGCGGGGCTGGGGTGGGTCTGTGTGCCTGGTCGGTGCCACCCTGGGCCGGGGCTGCGGAGCCGGACTGGTTGCTGGAAGTTGCGGCTCCCTGTACCCACCCTCGCTTGATTCCCCTTCCTGCCAATGCTCTCCATGGGGATCGCGTGATTCATCCTAGCTCGGGGAACTCCCCCCTCCCCTCTCCTCTCAGTTCGATCTGCTCCTCTCGCATCTAGGAGCTTTCGGCCGCCGAGATTCGCCAATTGTTTAAATTGGCTAGAAACTTTCTTGGACTAAGAGCTTGAGGGCAAAGGGATTTAGGGCGGGGGGAGGGGGGGATCACATCGGTGTGGTATGGGGAAGAGGAGCACTGTTAAAAATATCTTTGTAGATTCACGATATATCTTGTAAATGACGACTTAAGAAAAATGTTGTAAGTTTACGACAACCCATTTTTGCTAATATTTGTATTTCAAGTTTGACAGGTAGTGGTTTTAATTTTACGATTGGAAATTGTAATTTTACAGCTTCGCTTTGTGGAAAATTTACCCGTGAACATACGGTTATTTGTCACAGTGCAGGAGGGGGTTTGTCCGAGAGAACCATGTGATAGGGATTGACCTCTTTGCTCTCGCTTCCTCAATTAGGAAAGGATCGGGCGTGTGTGTCTTGTCGGGGGGGGGGTAGGTCGATCCCCTATAAATAGCTCGACAAAGGGCGTCAGAGAGGAGGAGGAGGAGAAGGAGGAGAGGAGAGAGAGAGAGAGAGAGAGAGAGAGAGAGAGAGAGAGAGAGAGAGAGAGAGAGAGAGAGAGAGAGAGAGAGACGAATGGCCTTTGGGTCTGACAAGGGAACCCCGCGAAGTGTCAATTCCCGATTTTCACGCAAGGTAGACGAAAACTTCGGAATCCGACAACACACATCACACATCTTGGTTTTGGGTGCGCTGTCCTTTTCTATCCCAATGCGAGAGAAAAAGGCAGCGGTAGCGCATCCAAAACGGAGGTGCGCTCTCGGATTCCGCGAGGTTTTCTTTTACCGTGTTTGGTAAATTATCGGCCTATTATGTGTAATTGAAGGGCTGCTCTTGCTGAACTTGCTGCTCAGTTTAATATCCCCTAGTATCCCTTATGACCTTCAAAAATGAAGTATTTATAACAAAATTTCACGATGACAGTCTACGGGGTAACTCACTGAGGGGCGGGGCAAGGCGGGGCAAGGCGGGGCGGGGCGGGGCTGCGGGCAGAGCTCCCGTTGCCTGACGCACTCGTCAGCCGCTGGCCCTCGCAACGCACACACGGGATCCTGTGTAAGCACCAGCAGAGAGCTATTATCATCGGCACCTCCCCTCTTCACTGAGGGAGAGGAGAGAGAAAAACGGGAGAGAGTGAGAGAGTGAGGCAGGCGATCGCAGGGGAGGGAGAGAGACCGAGGCAAGTTGAGCGCAAGTTCCCCTCGCAGCCTCCCCTTCACTTTGCCGTGCACCGCCCACGCCCAGAACCTCCCCCTTCCCCCCTGCTGAGGAGAATAAGAGGGTGCTCGAGGGAGACGGGAGGGGAGTCACTGCGGGCACGCCGGGCACGCCGGGCACGCCGCGAAATAGAGCGTCTTGGTCGCGATTTGGACCCGCGTTGCTCCACGATTGTGTGGCAGCCCTGAATACTGATTGCGCGCCATGCCGCCGCCCCACCCCGCCCCGCCCTGCCCCGCCCCGCCCCGCCCCGCTCCGCAGCGTGTTTCCGGAGCGCGGTAGCGCCGCTGTTTTCGCCCGTTAAAAGTTGTGTTTTGCCCCTGTGGGGTAGTTAATGCGTGCTGCTCGGTATCGGTTTTTTTTATTCTGAGATTATTCGCTGCTCGCCGTAAATTTATAAAGTGGAGCACGAAGAGGAACGAACTCTGAATTTTGGTGTACTCCAGGTTTTGTAATTTTTTATGATTTTTTGTTTTTAAATCTTTTATGAATTTGTGTTGAATTTTTTCTTACAATTTTCGCACACATTTTTCTTAATATTTTGTCTCATAAAAGAAAATCCAGAAGTTTTGTAAAATTTTCAAAAGTTTGCTGAATGACGACGTGTTCAAAAATTTCAGAGTTTTCTTTCCCACGCGGTTGGAGCAGCAGTAAGCGGACGGGACGAACGGCCCTGGCCGTTGGCTTAGTCAGGTGGGCTGACCGCGCTGCTGGCCACGCGGCTGACCGCTGCCCGGCTGGCACCGCCTTCCCCATCCGTACTCCCCCCTGTCAGACCGTCTGAGCGTCCTCCGCCGAAATCATTGCCTTGATTAATGACCCTGCGGCGGTTTGCGCGCCCGGCTCCGCTCGGCCGCGCGGCAGACAGCAGCTGGCGCTGCCCAGCGCTGCCCGCCAGCCGACGGATTCCGAAGAGCGCTCTCGCGACTGTCCTTGTCGCACTCATGGAGCCCTGCCATCCCTACCGTAGGGCATCGCCGTCGGTGCGACAGGGACGGAGGTACGAGGGCGCTCTTCGGAATCCGTCTGCAGCGCTGCCCAGCAGTGGACCGGGCCCAGGCCCAGGCTGGCCGACAGCCCACCAGCCCCTTTTGCTTCTCGTGCGCCATCACCTCCTGCTGGCCGAGTGCGTCGTAAAGCCGGCCAAGCAGAGAGACGTGTTCAGAGGTCCTACTGCCGGCGCGTCGCGTCGCAGCGTGCCCAGCCCACACCCGTGTCGCCCGCCCGGGGGATGGCGCATCCAGCAGCAACAGAAGCAGTACTATTTGCCTCGCGAACTCTGCTGCGAAATGAGATGTCGTTTTTACCCCTCCTGAAATTTTTGTACATCTCGTGATTCAGAAAAACTCGATCATTTTGGAAAAAATGAGAGAAAAAAATCAGATGAACTTACAAAATTAAAAAAGATTAGTAGAAACTACAAAAAAAATCAACAAGAATCTGCTTAATTTGTTCCCCAAAATTCAAAGTACTTTGATAATGAAAGAGTGTACAATATACACTGATCAATCAGTGTACATGGATGCTCACTAATTAATCAGTGTACATTGGAATGCTCACTGATTAATCAGTGTACAATAGAGTAGTTTCCTCCTTCCCAATAGTCTAAAGAGGCTCAACTGACACTGTAACTGTTAGGGTAGTTCCCTGCGCCCGCCTCAGCCCCTGGTGGGTAGGCACTCCCGTTGGGCAGCCGTGCAGTCGCTGCGGCTGCCCACCTGTCGGGCGCCCCCTGCGCTGCCGCCAAGGTGCACGGTAAGAACGATGTCAAAATTTGGAGGGACACCTTCATTTTGAGGAGAAACTCCTCAGATTTTATGGAAGTCCCCCCGAAAAATGAGGCGATCCGCCTTATATTTCGAGGAGGCCTCAACATCTGAGGAATTCTGAGGGACTTCCTCAAAATTTTCCCTTTTCCCTGAAAAAAGTAGATAGTGTTTTTACCGTGTGACCTACGGGAAGCTTGTTGCAGAGCAGCAGGGTGAGGAAGTGGGGCGAAAACGTTGCCAACGTGACCCATTAATTCGCCGGCCACGTTGTGCCACGCCCCGCCACGCCGCGCTACCCCGAACACCATAACGGCCTGGCAAGAGTCCAGTCGGCCGAACGAGAGAGAGAGAGAGAGAGAGAGAGAGAGAGAGAGAGAGAGAGAGAGAGAGAGAGAGAGAGAGAGAGAGAGCCCAAGCGAAAATGTGCCTGTCTCTTGCCTGTTAGTCGAACATGATACACGTGGTTTTATCTGTGTAGGTAGCCTGTTCGTCGTGCCACAGCAGGCTGTTCGTTTCTTGTAATTTCGGACGCCTTGTGCGTTAGCGCTACGCACAACTGACGGGGGCACTCCGCGTTCCGTCCATGTTATCGTTACCGCCAACAGGCTGTTGCTAACGCGTACGTTGCCTGTTTCCCAAACCTACAACAGACTGCGCTCCGTGCTCCGTGTTCGCAGCGTGTGCGCTGCCTGTTCCTTGCCGCGGTATACGTCGCTCGTACTGCGTTCGTTGCGTGTATGGATACAGGCTACAGCGTGTTCGCTACCTGTTCGTTGCGTGTACGCCTACAGGCTACAGCGTGTTCGCTACCTGTTCGTTGCGTGTATGGAAACAGGCTACAGCGCATGCGCTCCCTGTTCGTTGCGTGTACGCCTACAGGCTACAGCGTGTTCGCTACCTGTTCGTTGCGTGTATGGATACAGGCTACAGAAGTATGACAAAATTTTGACTCCGTTTGCTGTTAGGTATGAGAAATTTACGAGTGCATTTTTGTTGTGACGTCACAAAATGCGACGAAGGGTAGAGTCTCTCTCTCCCTCTCTTTCTCCCACTCACCTCTCCCTTCCCAACTCCTCTCCTCCTCCCCCTGCACCCGTTTCTTACGCCTTGCATTTAGCCGGTTCAGCCCTACTAGCCGCGAGATACGCATGTTGTTGCCGCTACCGGGGGTTGAACCCGCGCCAGGACAACTCAGCGCTCACGCTTCGTTCGGAACCTACTGAGCTAATCAGCCGTATGCGGGCGGCCTGGTCTGTGCAGCTCAACATAACAGTGCCGGGGGTGTCGCTGCGCAGCCGACCGCTCGTCTCTGCCCCCGCCACTCCTCCCCGCCCCGTCCTCGCCCCCTCCCCCTCCTCCTCGCCCCGTCCTCGCCCCCTCCCCCTCCGACCCGCCTCTGCCGGGTAGTCGGAATGCGTTATACCTGCTACTGGGGTGTGGGAGGAGGCCGGTTGCGGCCGGGAGGGGCCCATCGCTCTTGCTCTCTCTCTCTCTCGCACTCACCAGCGCTGCGTCAGTGGGACAAGGACAACGGACCCGACTTACTCACAAGCGTGCCTCCCGGAGGCGGGCGCGCTGGCTACAGGGTGATTTCGAAGAGAGCTCGTCTCGCTGTCTTTCTCGCACTCATGGGGTACGCCGTGTGGGTGCGAGAAAGACGGAGCAGGAGGAGCGTCCTTCGGAATCAGTCTGATGCCGCGCTGCAATCCATGCCGCTGCCTTCTTGTTGACAAATATAATTAGTCTGGTTTCGGAAACCTTGTTGTGACCGAAGGGAATAGAGTTAAGGAAGACATTTTAGATTTAAAACAAATACTGCACACAAAGCTTTTTTTTTACCCCAGATTTCGCGATGTCGGTATGAGCACCCGCACAGCAAGGCTTCCACCTAACATCACAGAGGAAAGCTGAAACATGGTTTCCCTCAGGATTTCATGATGTCGATGAGAAGCCTTCGATTAGGCTTCTGCCTGATATTGCAGAGGAAACACAAATGCACCACCAGCGGGCAGCAGACCGCCAAGCTTTGGCGCTTTCATAAGGAGCACATTTTGATTAAATGCGTGGAAAATACCACATTACGTTCAAAATGACTCTTACACAAGACGTACGAAATTAGCCCCTCTTTCCTATCAACAATACGCTTTCCCTAAATTTCTTTAATTTTCCATCAAATTTCAAACTTTTTACATTTTTGAAAAAAATTTGAAATTTTTTACCGTTTCTGGTGAGGGTTCATTCAATTTGTTTTGTTTGCCAAATTTGAGCCCCAAAGCCTCAATATTTGCTTAGAAAACGCGAGAAAACAACCTCCCTCGGTACACTTTTTGGCGGATTTGAACGCAATTTTCACCCAAACCACCAATCTGACAAGAAATCCCATAAAACAAAACATCATTCAAATCAAATTTCCTTTATAATAAGCCCCATTACACGTATGTGCGTCGAATGATTGTCAAAATCAGTTTTCACTTCGACCGGCCTGACGCCCCTATGCCCAGAGCATATACTTCCCTCGATCTGAAAGTCCGAACGTGACATTTCGATGATTCTATGCCATTTCTAAAAAGATTGCTTTGAAACTGTCATGAAACGTTCAAGCAACACATTTCCGTTCTTTTTCATCCTATAATATTTTTTGTGGGTTGAGTGAATTCACCACAAACCTAGTTTGAAAATATTACAATGGTGTGTTGTGGGTTGCCTACCCATCTCCTCCCTAAGGCGCCATGCAATTATGTTATGGGCTGGATAATCAGAATCAACGAACTCCCAGGGCTAAATAGAGAATGTCGTAGAATGGTGAAATCTCCAGGTATTTTGCCATTTTAATTTAGTTTCGTAGTGGTCTGATGTAAAAGAAAAATGACTTTTTTATGGGACTTTGAGTAAAATTCCCTAGCCATCACAGTCACGCTGTTGTGCGTACCTTGCACGTATCGGCAACATGCTAGGAACCCACTGCAGGCTGTACCGTGCCTGTTAGCGCGCGGACGCTGTTGTGCGTACCTTGCACGTATCGGCAACACGCTAGGAACCTACTGCAGGCTGTACCGTGCCTGTTAGCGCGCGGACGCTGTTGTGCGTACCTTGCATGTATCGGCAAACACGCTAGCCCACTGCAGGCTGTACCGTGCCTGTTAGCGCGCGCACGCTGTTGTGCGTACCTTGCACGTATCGGCAACATGCTAGGAACCCACTGCAGGCTGTACCGTGCCTGTTAGCGCGCGGACGCTGTTGTGCGTACCTTGCACGTATCGGCAACACGCTAGGAACCTACTGCAGGCTGTACCGTGCCTGTTAGCGCGCGGACGCTGTTGTGCGTACCTTGCATGTATCGGCAAACACGCTAGCCCACTGCAGGCTGTACCGTGCCTGTTAGCGCGCGCACGCTGTTGTGCGTACCTTGCACGTATCGGCAACATGCTAGGGACCCACTGCAGGCTGTACCGTGCCTGTTAGCGCGCGCACGCTGTTGTGCGTAGCTTGCGTGTAACTGCTACACACTTAAAACACAATTTTCTGGTGCTTGCGGGTTCCCAAGCTGTAAGTAACGTGTAGCGTGTTTGTTGTAGGTTGCAGCAACAGGCTACAAACACACACCTCTGGTTTCCATTTTCGCTTGGGAGAGAGAGAGAGCGGTTTGCGGTGGGATGCGCCCTTCAGTTTGAAGTGGGCACGACGGACGCCTCACAAGGGCGATGGGGAGGAAAAGCAGCGGCGAAACGTCAGTCCGCGGTCAAGTATCTTTTCTTCTTTTTCTTTTGTCCCTTTTTTCCCCCCGCTCCTCCGGCTTCTGTTTTTGTACGCGGTGCTCCTTCTCCTCTCCTATCGTTGGCACGCAGCAGACCCTGCCCGGCCCGTCGTCTTGTCGCGTTTGATGTCTGGCATGTTAAGCGGTCCGCCCAACAAAAGGATCGGCCCCGCAAGACGAGTCGCGGGCTTTTACAGGGCGCGGGGCGGGATAGGCGGGCCAGGGCCCTGCAGGGCTAGGAGGGGCAGGAATACACTCTGCGGCGTGACGACCCGATCCGCCCGGCCGCCTGGAAGGGCAAGATGGATGAGGAAGGGACAGAACCACATCCTTTTTGTGAGCGTTACGCACGTGTGCAGGCTGCATAGTCCGCCCTGTTTTACTTGCCTGCCTCTATGCGAGTGTGTGTGTGTGTGTGTGTGTGTGTGTGTGTGTGTGTGTGTGTCTGAGAGAGAGAGAGAGAGAGAGAGAGAGAGAGAGAGAGAGAGAGAGAGAGAGAGAGAGAGAGAGAGAGAGAGAGAGAGAGAGGAAGGAAGAAAAAGAGAGAGCGGGAGAGAATGGAGAGGAAGAAGATAGCGGGGAAGCGTGAGGAGGAAAGATGGATAAAGAGGCATGGGGAGCGAGCCGAGATGGAGCGGTTGAGGCGTGGGCGGGGGTGGGGGTGGGCCGGCGCAAGACAGGCCGGGGGCTTTTTACCCACCGGGTTGGGTGGGCCTGAATTGAGCGTGATGCATCTGCTAGCTGCACTGCAAAACCTTGGAATCTTGATTCCCTTCGAGGAGAGAGCGAGGAAGACGACACGTGACCTTACACAAGTGGAGTGAATTTTTTTTTAACTTTACTCCATTTCAGCAGTAAATTTTTTTTGGGTCGCTCTTAAAGGGAGCAGGGCCTTTGAGCCTCCCTTTATTTGGGCGACGTCACAAAATTCTCTTTAAACAAGGAAGGGAAAACAAACCTCGCTCTCTAGAGAGTGCGAAAATTGTACTCAAATGAGTCCAGACTTTTAGTGAGAATTAGAACTCGTAGATTTTCAGGGAGGTCGCTCCTTTATATCTACCCCAAGGTTAATTATCGAGACAGCGCACGGCGCCTCTCATATCCGCCAGTGGTGAATTAATTATAACTCAACTAATTCTGCCGCCGCTGTAATCTCTCGTTGTTGTAAAGAAATTAATTTCGCACAGTTATCTCTTCATCGTCATCCTCATCTCGGCTGGCGTCTCCTCGTCCTCATCCCTTGCTCGCGGCGCCAGGCCGCAGAGCGGGAGGGGGAGTCGGGTGGATCCCCGTGGAGACCCTCGTGGACCGCGATGTCTATACCAACCGTACAGATCTAAGCCTCTTCTTCCCAATCCGTGTACTTCCACCAGGATTTTTATTTTAGGGGACGGAGTTTCCTTCTAAAATCGCCGGGAAATGTATGACAATTGTTTTATATGGCTCCTTACGGGAAGAAAAAGTCTGCTTAACGAATTTTGATAATATTACCTTTAGTCATAGAGTTTAGTCTTGTAAATTCACTTTTAAAGTTTCATTGAAATGTAAACTACAGATTTTCTGTGAATTTGAGTATTTTGTCTTGTCAACTCGAATTGATTTTGAAGTCTAATGATATTTGTCTTGTTAAATCTAGTTTCATAAAATGTCTAGTCAAGTCTTATTACTGTAATGGTCAAGGCAAGTTTTGTCAAGCTGTCTCAGTTACTTGCAGTTTTTTCTTGTCATATGATATCTAATACTTTTAAAACAGGCTGCCTATAGCTGTATTATTATTGACAGTGGATTATATGAGTCCGTCCACATTTGAATTTTGCATTAATTTTTCTTTTCGTGACCTAGTTAATCTGAAATCAGCAACGCCTGTGTTTTTAAAGTGTACATTAAACCTGAAACATTGCAACACAAGTCCAAGAGTAGCTTACCTGTTCGAATAAAGCGTCATTATACAAGTTTGTGGCACACTGAGACACATTTCCACAGTGCCCATTTCTCGGCTCGCACACCACACAAAATCACAGACGCATTGTCGTTCATTTCACGCCAATTTCCAGTATCGGCTTGATCAGGCATGTTTGACCGAGGAAAGCCGACGGACTCGTAAATACTTGTACCACTCTCACCAATTGATGCTTTTATTGTTTTCGTGTAATTATTTGCGGCACAAAGAAAAAAACTAGGCGCAATATGATATCACTGTGTTTATAGTTTCAAAAATATTTTTTACATGGAAACTTGTCTAAAATACTATTTATTCGGCCCCGGCGTTGGTTGAGGTTTCCTCATTGTCGTGTTAGCCCTAAACCTGTCTACATTTCAGAACAAGACAAAAATGTTCATAATATTTTCTTGAAAAATAAAAAAAAAGAAATAATAATAATAATAATAATCCAAGAGATATATATTTTTTTAAATAAATTCATTGAAAGTTATAAAAACTGTTGTGCACATTTTGAGTGACCCCGCCCCCCTCCCGGAAATACTTGTCTACCTCATATGGTACAGGCAGTATTTTGAAGAAATTTTGCTAACTTATATGTCTACACTATGGCGGCTACTTAAAATCGTAAATACGAAAAACGAAACTCCCAATGGGGTGATCTGTTGGTCACGATTTGCTTCACAGCTCGTTGCGCTGCTGGGGCCAGCTCTAGGCCGTCCCTGATGAAGGGCGCGCTGACCCCGCTGTCGCTACCCGCACTGCGGTGTTTCGCGCACGCACAGCGGCACGCTTCCCCCTCCTCCTGGACATGATCGTGCGCCCGATGCGCCCCCCAACTCCCCCTACCCCCCTTTCCGCCGATCTCGCCTGTCCTCTTTACTATACGTTGGGCGCAATGTCGGTCGGTTGCTGCTGTACTCCCCTCTCGGCTTGCCAAACCCCGGCGTTATCAAGTCAATCAGCTGTGGTCCGGAGCGGCCGGGCGGGTGGGCGGACGTTCAATATATCTGGCACAGAACCCGTTGTCCCGCCCGGTCCGACGCAGCCTGGCGCGATGTTCGTTTTATTCGTTGGAGGCGAGGCAGGTGTGGGCACTGGCTAGGAGGGGTAGAGAGAGAGGGAGAGGAGGGGAGGGGGGGGGGGGCAGTGAGCCTGCTCGACCGAGAAGATGTTCGCTGCCAGCGGGGCGGGCGGGCACCCCTTTTGTGCTCGCGGCTGTCATCCCATCCCCGCCCCTCCCTGTCCTGCCCCACCATACGCTGGACTGAGCGTTCTGTTCGATGGTGCGAGGCTGACTGACTTCTGGGTGGATGCGGGACGGCTGGGGACGTCGTGCGGTACTGCGGCACGGACGGACATGGTCAGAGCACTAATGGATCGGGGCTGGACGTTTATGGAGGACAGAGTACTGGAGGAGGCATCTGTCGGTGGCGCGATCCTCTACTTGGTGGCACAGAGACCTTATCCTTTCACTTAGAATCAAACGGATTGCAGATTTATAATCCTTAAGGTCCATATAGACGGTATATTCAGTGGAACCCCGTCAGTACGAACCCCGTTGTAACATAATCCCGCTTATAGTGTAATATTTTCGCAGCACGCCATTTCGACTCTTTTAAATGCGAAATAACCCCGTTGTGACGTGCCCCGCTAGTACCGAGGCTAGTACGTAATCCCGCTTGAAACGTGACGTTGTCGGCTCACCAACCCCGGAATCTTACCTCTTTAGAGCAAATTAATCGGCCATTTCTCGGCCTTTTGAGTACTACATAGTCAAGTTTACAGTGTGTGTTTGCATTAGAGGAACTAAAGAAGGTAAAATGATTAGTTCTCCCGTTCAGGAGGAACACTTTTAATACTGGAACTTACAGGAACTTAGTACTGCATTAATTACTTAAGCTAAGTAACAATTCAAATTCAAACAATCAACACAAAACTTTTAAACAATTTGAAACTTTACAAAAACTTTGGCGTAAACTTTTAATGTTAATTAAACATTGCATGTAAAATTTTATAAACTTGTTAGACCTTGTTGAAACATGCTCCTTCAGAGTGTGGTTATTAGCATAATTTGATTCAGTGAAATAAGGCAATGAATAACAAGCATTTTCTTTTAATACACCACAAACCTATTTAATTTCTACCACAGGTCGAACGACTTATAAAAGATGTCGTTTTAACACAGTAGATAACAGTGCATCGGATTCCTAGTGGGTAAGATCAGGTACATGGGTCTATCAGAACAAGAGTGAGTTATATATTTTATTAGAAGAACAAAAAGAATAACATAGGTAGTCTTAATGAGTATACAGGGCTGTGAAAAAACAAAGAAAGACAAACATAAACAATAATGACTTCTGCTGTTATTAGCAAACAAACAGCTGCCTGTATAGGTTGAATTTCAACACTCCTCCTTAACAGCATAAGTCTAATAAAAATAATTATTGCCCATATGGCAAATCTGGAAGTAAATCATTTAGTGCAGCAAGAAATTTAGTATAACATAGAAAGAAAAAATGTTTGATGTTGATGCACGAGATCATTGCGGAAACTTAGAAACTTAACTCGATCTAGGGGTTTTGTGAAGATATCTATTTGCTAGTTGATCTTAGGATGGACAGTAGATAAGTTTAAAGATGTTTTCTTCAAATTTCTCATTTATGAAATAATATCTTACATCAATGTGTTTTGATCTCTTGTTCATTTTTCCACTTTTTACTATTGAGATAGCACTCTAGTTGTCAACTAACAGTAGAGCTAGAAGCTTGGATTTGGTTACTTTTTGAAATAGTGTTTTTACATATTGCAGTTCTTTGAGACATTCTGCAGCGGCTATATATTCTGCTTCCGATGTAGATGTGGCAACTGTCTGTTGTTTGTGTGAAGTCCAGCTGATTGGCTATCCAGCCTACATCAAAATATATCCAGCTGTACTTTTACGTTTCTCTTCACCACCAGTTCGTGCATAATCAGAGTCACTATAAGAATAGATGACATTCACTTCTGAAGAATCACATGAAGAGAAGAAGATGCGTAAATCTGTGGTGCCTTTCAAAGACCGGAGAATTCTTTTTACTTTGGTGATGTCTTCTTCAGTGGGGTTCTGAATATGTCTACTGGCACAATTTACCGAGTAGGACAGATCTGGTCTTGTCTTGTTGGATGAATAGAGAAGACTGCCAACCACTTGTCTGTACTGAAAATTCACTGTGTTTTGTCTTCCTGGATGGTTCTGTATTTGATTTGAGGAATCCATAGGCGTCGAAACTGTCTTGCAGTTGTCCATTCCATATTTGATTAGTACTTGTTCTGCGTATTTTGTCTGGTGTAAACATATGCCACGTTCTGTCTTGGATATCTGGATACCAAGATAGCCTGTGGGTTCCATATCGACAGTAATGTCAAAATGTGATTTCAATTTTGTCTGCAGCTCTGTGGAAGCCCTTTCATCCGAACTTATTATGATGCCATCATCGACATGAATAGCAAGCAGTACAGTATCTTTTGGACTCAATGAAATAAGGCAATGAATAACAAGCATTTTCTTTTAATACACCACAAACCTATTTAATTACTACCACAGGTCGAACAACTTATAAAAGATGTCGTTTTAACACATTAGATAATAGTGAATCGGATTCCTAATGGGTAAGATCAGGTACATGGGTCTATCAGAACGAGAGTGAGTTATATATTTTATTACAAGAGCAAAGAGAATAACATAGGTAGTCTTAATGAGTATACAGGGCTGTGAAAAGACAAAGAAAGGCAAACATCAACTATAATGACTTCTGCTGTTCTTAGCAAACAAACAGCTGCCTCTATTGGTTGAATTTCAACAGACATTTGAGAAATAATCAGAAATCTTTCTTTAATTTTTTTCCCTTAAAACTTTCACTTTAGACTAGTGTTTCCAGGTGCGAAATGGAAGCAAAAACTTACATACCTATGTCAGGCAATAGCTTGCCCGAGTATGACCGCACACTGTCAAAGGCATCGAGAGCCTGTTGAGTCGTAACCTGAGGAGCATCGCAGGCGGCAGTGCCTTCATCACCTTGCTCGCGAGCATTCTGCCCGTGCTGCTGCTCAGTGTCAACTGTTGGCATACGAGGGCGTCGTCGTCCATGGTGATTACTGTATGAGGGAAGCCCCTTCCATTAGCAGCACTCCACTGCTCGTCCGTTTCCGCGCCAATCTCAATGACGGTATCTTCCTTCTCTCCACCATCGTTGCTTTCGCCCGCGTTGTCGGAGTCAGCTGTGCCGTCCGCGTCGTCCGCACTGCTCACGTCTCTGTCGCTGGCCGCCTTGCTGGCAAGGATGTGCTTTTACAACAGCTCTAGCCATTTCTGTATCTTTCGCACTCACAGTCCTGCTAAACTTGATTCCAGGCCTACTGAAATCCAGAAAATAGTATTGTGAATGCGCCCTTGGTTATTCCCTCTTTGCATCTGAGAAGAAAATATCATTACATTACCTGGAGGTAATGAAGAGCTTGCAGGATGTTAATAAGCAGGTCCCTCTATTGCAGATTTGCTTGTCCAATCATATTCAGGAGACGGGCAACCAGCCTCTCCCTGCAGAAAAATTTTAGTTAATGGATGACACCCAAGTCAAGGGGCTGGAGAACTGAGGCGCAGTTTTGGGGTTCAAAAATGCACAGTAATGTTGGTTAGGAAATTAATATCAGTTGGGTGTGCAGGGCAGTTGTCGATAAACAAAAAGATGTGGTGGCGCTGGGCCCTCATCTTCTCATCAAGTTTTTTCAGCCAGCTTCTCATGATGTTGCCCGTCGTCCAGGCTGTCGGTTGGCTGGTATAGTCGCAGGGCAAAGGAGGGCACAGGCCGGGGCTGTTTCGACTTGCCGATGAAGATAGGCGGCAGTTTTTCTGATCCATCCGCATTGCAAGAGAGAAGGACGGTGATGCGCGCCTTGCTGCTTTTCTTACCGTGACAGTCCTCTGTGCTCAACACAGCGCAATTACTTTGTCTTGTGCGCGAATGATGGGCCCGTCCAACGGGATCTACTGGCTCCGAGCCTGCCGAATCCACTCGATTAGAGAATCTTCCACGGCATCATACTTCGCAGCTCTACTCTCTTCCTGGACTTGCTTTCCCGTCACCGCTGCCGTTTCCACAACCGCCCGACTCTTCAGGATTCTGTAGAGGGTTGTCACGGGAATGCCGAGATCCTGAGCAATGCCCGTCTTCTTCCTCGAGGTTTGGCGCCTACCTTCCTGATCAACGTCAGCTTGAAATCTAGAGAAGTGACTCTTCGCTTCGACGGTCTCGTCACTCCTTTCAATCTCGGCTTCGGTGGCATGATAAACACAGATCAGTTTTCGAAATACAGTGTGAATAATTTGCGAAGTCGTGTGCATGAGTATAAAGAGTATGGGGCACGGGAGGTATAAAGTAGGGAGTTGCTGAAGGAGGTAGTACTCTATTTGCAGCCCCATCCAACCACTCCCCGCCCTGCCCCGCCCCTGACTCTGGCGTCGGCTCGCCCATTCACCCCGCTATAGTAATGAGTAGTCTGGCGGGGCGAGAGCGTTGAGAGGGGAAGGGATGGGGCGGCCGAGGACGCTGTCGCTTGTTTAGAGACTACTGGAAGGGGGAGAGGGGGAGGGGCATCCCTCGGGGGCCACCCTCCTCCGCTGAGCTCTGCCCCTATTCCGCCCCATCTCTCTCTCTCTCTCTCTCTTTCTCTCTCTCTAAACTCTCTCCCTGTCTGTCTCGCTCTGTCTCCACTTAATTAGGAGCCGCGACGCAGTCCGACAGGCAGAGCCCTTGGACGCTGGATTCATATTAGGCACTCCGAGGAGTCGCCGGTCACAATTTCATAGGCAGTCTCCCTAAGTGTGTGTCTATATATGTGTGCAGTGCAGTGTACCGGGACCGGTTGTTTCTTTGAATGCGTAACGGTTGCGAGACTGCATACTCGCCAGCTCTGCAGGGGCTATGTCGTCTTACGGGCGAATATAGAAGGCAAACCCGCAACACTGTTACGCATTCAAAGAAAAACCCGTTACACGTGCGGGTGTGTTAAAATTTCATTGACGCCTGCAAATAATTAATATCGCATAGGCTGCAGTCACTGTGGAAAATAGTCGTAGGTTTACGGGAAAATTTGTCACAACGTGAACTCGTAAAGCTACAATTACAGGATAGTAAAAATTTCAAGCACCTCTGATCGAGTTGAAATTCAATAACGAAAAAGAACGGTTTGTCGTAAATTTACAACATTTTTTGTTAGTTGTAATTTATAAAACATATCGTAAATCTGCAAAGATCTTTGTCACAGTGGTACACTGTCAGAAAAAATATGTGTAAATGAACGATTTTTTTCGTACTAGGCGAATACGATACAAAGTCTTAAATCTACGACGGCAGTCGTAAATTTGCGAGAGCAAATTCTCGACCTTTGAAGAAAACTAAGTCGACTCATGATGTCAAAAAATACTCGTAACTAAACAACTCGAAGAAGCAACTTTACGATGTTCGTCATGATTCTCCCCCCGCCCCCCCCCCCCCCGTAATCCTCACGACTATATTTTTCACAGTGCAGTGTATGGATGGGAACTCACGCACCTACACATGTGTGCCCCTCTTGGGGCTTCCAGGATGTTGCTGTGCAGCAGTGAGGGCGAGATTAATTGTACGTGACGCACTAGTTGTTTGTTGCTGAGAACAAGACAATACACTCGGATTATTCTTGAGCGGAGCGGCGCGCGCGGCCCCTCTCGCCTCGATCCGAGGAAGAAGCAGGGAAATTAGATCAGCCAACAGGCTGTCGCTGCGCTGCGCTCTTCGCCCTGCCCCGCCCCGCCCCACCCCGCCCCGCCAGCCGTCGTGATGAATGATGCGGGACAAGGCATAGGGCGGGGAGGCGCCAGGCACATGTTTATATCGCGAAGGCGGCCTGTTATCTCCCAACTTCGAACTCCTCGTCTGTCGGACGGCTTTCAAGAAAAGTTTGCCGAGGTAAGGGGGAGTTAAAAAAAATAATAATCGTGGAACCACCGCGCCGTCCTCTTGCACCACCCTCCCACGTTATACCAGCGTACCACACACGAGGGGGTACTTTGCAAACCCAACAGTCAACTAAGTACACTGTTCCTAAAGTGTACTGGAAAGCAAGCATTAGGAAATGCATGACAGCCATGGTATGCACTAGGAAGTGCATGCCTGCAATGGCATAATGCTATGGTAAGTAACCACACTATGGCAGGCATGCGCCTCTTAGTGCATACCATGCCTGGCACGCATTGCCGAATGCTTGCTTTCAAATACACATTAGGAACGGTGTACTATGTTGACTGTTGGGTGTGGTAACAACTAAGATTTTTTGTACCGGGTGTTTCTTTGAATGCGTAACAGTGTTGCGGGATTGCACACTCGCCAGCGCTACATGGGCCATAGCGCCTTACGGGCGAATGGCGTAGGCAAACCCGCAACACTGTTACGCATTCAAAGAAACCCCCGGTTCATGTTCGAGGTGTACCTCGTAATTCAGAAAATTTCAGAGGACTTCCGAGAATTTAAGAAAAAATCAGAAGACTTCCGAAAAATTCATAAAAATTCAGAAAAAAAATCAGAAAAATTCACAACATATGCGGATAAAGGTCAAGCAAAAGTTCTCAAAAGACCAATAAAAATTCACAAAATTCTGATAATTTTTACTCAAAAATTTAGAGTTGTTTCCCCCCTTAACACATCCGACAAGCTGGGAGCACCTGTGTGTGCTCTGCAAATCTTGGTGTGTAGTAGTTTGCCAATTTAAACCTTGAAACTGAAGTTCTGCAGTTATAACTACAAAACTTTACCTGCTGTCTAAAGTTATAACTGCAGAACTCTTTAGTTCTGCACTTGCAATTGCAGAACAAAAGAGTGCTCGGCTTAATCTGCAGACTACAGTTGCAAGTGCAGAACTAAAGAGTTTTACAGTTATAACTGCGGATCTTTAGTTTCTCAGTTGATACTGGTGAACTAAGATTTGCAGAGTGGATGCGTGTGTGTGAGAGGGGCGCTTGTGTGCGTTTCGTGTCTGTGTTTGTTTCGTACGAGCTTGCGTTGTGTGTTATTTTGAGCCAAGGCTTTTTGTTGTTTTGCTCTCCCATGATGGTCCAACGATACGTCAGTAATGATAACACAGCCGACATGGTGAGAAGAAGAAAGAAAAGGAAACGGGGGAGGGGGGGGGGTGTCCAAGTACGCTGCAAGCGGGGAGGGGGGGAATCCTATTATATGAAATTTTGCAACGCGGCGCGTCGCGCTCACGGTACGCAGAGAATAAGTTATTACCAGCAGCGGCTCGAGGGATTTAATTTTCAGAGGTGGCGAGGGGTAGTCGTGGTGGTGCGTGGGGAAGTGTAGGCTACGGTTAAATGGCTGCAGTCTGTTTGCGTTTTCTTTTGACAATTTAATAATAAAGAATTAAATTAACCAAAAAATTAATTCAGTTAAAACTCAAAAATCAGAAGCTTTATAAAGGGAGATTAAAGACAGCACCCTTCCGGGCTATGAACATTTTTATGTCTAAATCTACCGTTCATAAATATGTAAGTAAAGCTTGCCTAATATTTTGAGCGTGCTTTTCGTAGGAATTCTTCTATAATTCTGTACTACACTGATAAACCAAGTGTGCAACTGCTCAACACCTGCAAGTGCACAACTGTCAAGTTGAACAATTACAAGTTTACAACTGGCGAGATTAACTCTGGAATATGCACCACTGCCGACTTTATCTCTTGAACATGTTAGACTGGAAGTTGCACACGTTCAGTGTTCAGAAGTTGCACACTTGCTTTAACAGTGTAATTCTTCCGTAGGTACCAAAACATTTTGCTTCATTGGTTTTTAAAATAACTTTATTTATTTTTAATAATAACATTTGTTTTTCTCTAACGAAATACACGTTTGCAGGAAACCGTACGTAGCTATCTCTGCGCGAAAAGTACACATTATAAGCAATGAGTGCGAAAGCTTATTCAGTTCGTGCGGGTGCTGTGCTGTGTTCCTTTCGAGCGCATGAAAGCGCGCTGCTTTGGGTTGGCCACTTATCACATGGCGGGGGACAATGGCGTTTCCTGCCCCGTGCCCCTTGGTGCCCCCCGGTGCCCTGCACGCCCCGTGACCTCGCTCTTCTGTACGCCCGGCCCGCCCGCGGCTGTGGCCCCTCCCTTCTCTGCAGCAGATTTATGCCAACTTGCACTGCCCTGTAACACTAGGCGACATTACTTGGCGGCTCCAGATGTGGCTCCTCTCGCTTTGCTTGCTAGCTTATTTTGCACCCTAAAAAGACCATTGTTGGTATCAGAACGTGCGCTTAGCTTAATCCCATACTTACTTCGAACCACGTAAAATTACCTTGTGCTAAGTCAATGTTCTTGCACACTGCAAGAACATTCCTTGGGCCAAGATCACGCTATTTTGGGTGTGGAACAAAGTTTGGCCATCTTGTTCGGGTAGTGCCAATTTTTTGCATTCTTCCCGGAGAAAGGACACAGAATTTGCCGTTCGAAGGCGCCTAAATTCGAGCCATTCAAGTATCCCAAAAGTGATTGCCCCGACATTTTCAGCGCTGGCAGGGCAGGTCAGTTGGGATCAGGCAATATACAGTACAGTCATGGTCGCCGCACATTCCTTTGGAGAGCGATTTCACGCGAGTAAAGGAGTTTAAGCGCGGCCCGACGCAGGCTTTCCTAATGAAGTGTAATGCTTGCGCTGCGGGCGGCAAGGTTGTGTAAAGAGACACATGGCGGAACTTGCGTGGGGCGGGGCGAGGCGAGGCGCAGTTGGGCGGGGCGGGGTGGTCTTTGCGACCGATCTCCCTCATGGCCCTGGGGCGTTTTCTTCATAGCAGCTGTTGAACTTGCGGCTGCTCAAATAACTTGCCAGCTTTAACTCAAAACTCAAAAAGCTACTCCCATCCCCGTGGCCTCAACTATAGTCGAAATCTTTGAAATTTCATGACGTTACGCAAATGACTTTGAATGAAAATGATGTTAAATTTAATGACTCTCTTAAATTCATGACGATGTAATTGAATTCAATGATAATGCCATTACACTGTAGTGAAATGTCACATCACTCTACAAATTTGTTACACGGTAACAAGATTTCATAACATGCAAGGTACTTTTCATTACACAATTCTTAAGAAATTGGAATTGGCCTTTGGGCCACCAAGGCTGCATTACACCTAAAAATCTATAATACCTGCTAACTGTTTGCTCAGATGCGAATTATTTTTTGCTTGTACTTATTGCAGCATGAAGGCTTTTCCGCGGTTCCACCATCCATCTCTTTGTAATCAAAGTGGCATTCCATCCCCTTCATTACGTTATGATTGCGTCTTCATTGCCGCAAAAGAAAACCCCAGGAGGAAAGCGGAAGCCACAGCCAGCCGTGACCTGCTAGGCTCTAAACTCTCCGCGCCCTGTGTGTTTCTCGGAAGAGTTTCCCTTGCCCTTCCTTGTCCCGACTCTTGCGGTGGCGCCGCAAGCTAAAGACAATAGAATTATAAAACTTCCCTGCGGTATTGGCTGTGTGCGGCGTGCGGCGGGGCGGGGCAGGTCGAATGGCGGTGTGGCGTGGCGTGGCGTGGCACGGTGAGGCGTTGAGGTAGGAGGGCCTCGTGAGGGATTGCGACTTTGCAAACGTAAATGGGAAAGGCAGGCATCGGCACTTGCAGGTTGAGCACGATCAGCGTGAGCAGCGAAGGCGGCACTCGCTTGACTCTTAGTTTGTTAATGTTTTTGTTTTTCCCTCGTTTAGCAAGACTCCTTGCGCCGCGCACAGCGCTGCTAGGGCTTAGGGCTCAGGCCCTACTCGATGAGCAAAGTTAAATAAACGCAGTAGGTTCTCAAGGGAAAGTATCTCTCAAGGGCAGTAGTTGGATCGACTTTGAAACTAAACGCGATGCGAATCGCTCCGCCCTCGCCCCGCTCCGTCCTGCCCGAGCTCATGAGCCCCGCGCCCTTCGAGGGCACGACTCGGGCTGCACCGAGCTGCGAGTCCTCGAGCGCCCTTCAGACCTTATGATTTCTACACATGCCGGTCGGGCCACGGAACGCTGCTAATAAAGGTTTGCTGAGACTGCACACTTGACGTGACTTGTACATGACATGCACAGAATTAGAAATCTTAACATTTGGAGCGGTTTTGCATTTTGTTGTAGAATTTCAAGCAAAAACAATTAAAGCTACTTGGCCATTTTTTTAAAAAAATTATACTCTTGTAATTTTGATAATATACATTTAGCTGAAAACTACGTCCCCATACATATTATGTGGGACGATGGATGCCACGATTCTTGTATTTTTAGTCCGGGTCGTTAGACATTACACGATTGAGCGTGACGTCATGGCGGCGGCTCCTCAGTGGGACGGGAGTGCAGCGATAATCAATACGGGACCCCGGCGGCGGCCCGCCCTGGCCCCGGCCTGGCTATGCGACCTTGTCCCCGATCCCACCCTGGTCTCATCACGACCTTGACAACACGATACCTCGGGCCGGGCTGGCCAGGTCGGGCATGCCTCGCGTTGGGTGACCTGATCGACTGACCTGCGCGACCGCCGCACTATTGGCGTCTCTCGTCATGAACCACCAGGCTCGGACTGGCCAGGACATTTCGTCAGAAAAATATGCCGGGGCCCCGGCGGGACCACGGGATGCGGGGCGGGCCCCGCACAGCAGCTGCAGCTGGTGAAAATAATCAAATTGCCGGATTGTGAGCGGGTTACAGTAAAATTTCTCAAAACTAGATTTTATAGGCCCGCTGTCGCAGGACCTCTTTGAGTCGCTTTAGTAATAATTGTGGAAAGGAAAACTAGCCATGACTCTAAAATGAAGATCTTACAAGGTGTTCTGCACGGCAAATCTGAAGTCTGTGATTCCCAGGTACTTTTTGCCGTTTCCAGGCTCGAGTCTGGAAACGGCAAATTATTTCCAGACTTCACCTGGGCGCGCGGCCCTTGTCCCAGGCAACGCCTGGGAAGCGGCTCTTTTCCAGACTTAACCTGGGAGAGAATTACCGTTTCCTGCCCCTCGCCTGGGAAGCCGTGGGCAAGCGGCTCTTTCCCAGACTCCGAGACTTGCCCACGGCTTCCCGGGCGAGAGGCTGGAAACGCGTATCTCCGCCTGCCACATACAGGTGTATTTATCCTCATTTTTGCCAGCTTATCTTGCAACACTGCCTGCGAACCACACTGGAGGGAATGTCACATATACGTAAGGTCCGAGGGTTCCTATACGCGCTCATCATAATCAGGTAAGATAGGAATTTTCACAGAAATTTCGCCATCCTGGAGGAACTAATGTCTCATCTCAACCTCGGTACTAAAGGATATTTTCACCCCTGCTCGTGCGCGATATCATTTACACACTTGGGTTTTCATTGTGCTGTCAGTGCATTTCTGATACTCAGGCCATGTGGACCGTCCATTACTTACCTAATTTATCTCACGCTTTCCTTCCCAGTCTGGCCCAGCCACGCCTCGCCAGACCCTTCCAAGCCCAGCAAAACCCCGCCAAGCCCTGCCACCTGCCACTCCCTTGCGGTCTCTGCCTTTTGTACTGCAGCCAAGATTTCTCGGCAGTCTCAGCGGGTTTTCCGTTTGCCTGTGTAGCAGCGGCAGCAGGGGCATGGTCTGTCGGCCGGTCGAAACAAGGTGAGGAAGCTGAGAGAGAGAGAGAGAGAGAGAGAGAGAGAGAGAGAGAGAGAGAGAGAGAGAGAGAGAGAGAGAGAGGGGGGGGGGGGAGTTGCGAGTCGCAATTATTACTTTCCTCCTTCTCAACCACGTCTTCAATAAACCGCTGAAACATTTCCATATGTCAGGCAGGGGTGTAGGAACAATGGGTAAATGTACAGTCAAGGTGACATTGTAACACAAATGATGTTTCTAGCACTTACTGGAACATGAAACCGGACAGATTTCAGTCGGGCATCTTTGACTTCACCATGAATGCCCATGTCTCGCCAAAGCACTTGAAGTTTTTTCAGGTTTTTCATGTGACTTTCCATTAGATCTTGATATACAGCAGATCTGTTCAAACAACGTTCAGATATAGTATCCAGAACTGCAACTAGTGTAGCGACATAAGCAACAACAAGTTAGGGCATATCCATAGCAATCTACGACGTCTCTAACTACTGATAAAGTTGACGGAAGGGAAATCGGGTAAGAGAAAACTGTACTTGCACACTGTAAAACGTTTTCTCCCCCGAAAGGATATGAAAAGAATACAAGGGAGAGGTGGACAATAATCAAATAGGCTTTAAAGCGGGAAATGTTGGGTTGGGCTAGGCGGTTACAAACAGCGGGTAGAAACTCCCTACGCCGCGCGCGTCGCAACCTCTCCCGAGGCAGGAGGGCTGTCGGGGAACAGATCTGGCGAACGAACGGAGCGGCGAACCGAGCAGCGAACGAACCGGGCGAGCGAACGGACGCGCGAATGAACAGAGGCGCGAGCGAACTTGCGACGTTGGCGAGTGAAAACATTTGCTGACAAAACACTACCGTTTCCTAGCGCACATCCCGGCCCATCCTGCATCACACGAGAACTGACAGAATGGGGAGGGAGGGAGAGCACATGAGAATGATAGTGTCTTCTGCGCTTTTTTCTTTACGGCATGTCGCCGTTATGTGCTGCTGCCGAAAACACGTTTGCAAAAATGTTACTACGGGCGAGACAAACAAGAAAAGGAGGGAGGTGTTTGCGCAAGCGAATATGCGGAAATGGCTTGTAGGCGAGGCTAGCGCGGCTGCCAGCGGCGCAAATGTCTATTACCGGCCGTTCTTCTCGCTCCCCTGTTTATATGAGATGAAACGTCACGGTAACGGAATGGTGTCACCGACTCGGTAACGCGGCTAGGTGAAAAGTCGAGGAAAATAAATCGGAGCAGCCCTGGCAGAAATGCGGCACGGGGCTCAGCAAATGTGTCGGATGGAGAGGAAGGTAGAGAAGCTGGTCTTGATGGCTGAGGTGAGGATTTGCCCGGCCCAGCCCCGGCCACGCTGCTGCCAGGTGCACCGTGCTCTCCCCGCCGACTTGCCCCCCCTGGAGTAGCAGCACCGCCCCTATAAGACTCCCGACGGCGCCTGGTAATTTATTCCTAGCAACGGCTAGACTCCATCTGGGCCATTTCTCGGCCCGGCCTCCCCCCCCCCCCCCCCCCTTCCAGCCCCACTAAGGCCCCCGCCTTCTCCTCTTCGCTACGTGAGGCGAGGCCAGACGCCAGCCCCTGCTCCTAGTGGACCGAGGCGAGGCGGTCAGGACCGGCGGGCCGCGATCGCCCTGGCCGCCTGGACGAGCCTTGGTGGCCCCGCGCCCCAGGGGACATCGGCCTTCTCCCGGGGGCCCTGGGGACCAGGACGAGCAGGAGGAGGAGGCTACCAGGAGCAGGAGGTGGCCCCCGCCCTGGCGCGGCGGGTCCGGCAACCGAGAGATTATACCTCTCCCACCCCGCACGGCCGGAAAGACGCGGGAAATTGCCGATAACCACCGAACCGACCTAGCCTGCGTGGGTCTCAAGGTCGGTGCTGGCGCCTTGCTAGCGCAAGTGGGTTAGAGTGAGTGAGTGAGTGTGTGTGTGTGGGGGGGGGAGAGAGAGAGAGAGAGAGAGAGAGAGAGAGAGAGAGAGAGAGAGAGAGAGAGAGAGAGAGAGGGAGAGAGAGAGATGGGGAGGGATAGGGGATAGAGTGTGGGGCATAGAGCTAAAGAGAGAGCGCTTGCAAATTCGTTTGTTTGTGTGTGTGTGTGTGTGTGTGTGTGTGTGTGTGTGTGTGTGTGTGTGTGTGTGAGAGAGGGAGGGAGGGAGGGAGGGAGCGTGCAAATCCGCCTGTGTGTGTCTGGTGGCCCCTCTGCACGGTGTCCGGTGGGGCGCTGGCCGAGGCCTCTGAACGTGACGTGCACCCGGCGGGGGCGCAGGGATGGAAATGGATGGGGCGCAGCGGTCGGGGCGGGCAGCTCGCCGTCGGGGCGGGGCGGGGCGGGGCACCTCCGGGACGTCCAGGCGGCAGGGCACCTGCTGTGTGTGCCCTCAGGTCACCTGAGGGAGGGGGGCCCATCGCACGTTATATGGCACACTGGTCCAGCAGCGTGAGTGTGTGTGTGCGTGTGTGTGTGTGGAGAGGGGTCTGACGATCCATTCCCCAGGGGTGTCATGACAGGTAGTGATTACGAGCACGAAGGCGCGCCTGTTGAGTCTTCGCTCTGTCTGCCAGCAGGCTGCCAACAGGCTGCCAGCACGCTGCCATAGAGGCTTGCCAACGCTGCCAGCAGCTGGCTTGGTTGTACGCGCCGCTGCGCGTCCAGCACATCTCGGTAGTTAAAGGTCCGATGACCGGGGGGGGGGGGAGCACTGCCCCTCCAATTCTCTCGCGCTATTTGGTGGTAGCTGCAGGCAGCAGTAGGACTGCATCAGGACCTCTTACAGGGCCGGGTGGTGGTGGTGGAGAGTCCCCCCCCTTTTTCCTCTCATTCTCTCTCGCTCGCTCGCGGGTGCTTGGTGTTGGGGGGGGGGGGCTCTCTGTTGGTAGGCCCCTCCTGCTGCCAGGGCCGTGATAACGATGTCAACATGACGTCACTATTCGCCTCGATAATTAAGCTTCGTTAGCAAGCGCGGAGGGGAGGGGAGGGGAGAGGCGAGGAGAGTCGTCTTCAGCGCCTCTTCCGAAGCTTCCATTTTTTCCCCGCCCCGCGCGCCGCTCCTCCACATCTTTAGCCCAGTGGTGACCCAGTTCGAAGCTGCCGTGGTTCACGGCTGCCCTGCAAACCTGACAGCAGAGGCTGCGCTGCTGACGAGGGGGAAACAAATTCTGAATTTTATTGTACAAGTTTTGTGAATTTTCGTGAGTTTTCGTGAACTTTTTTGTGTGTACATTTTTATAGAGATTTTGTTAATTTTAGCTTGAATTTTACGTAGTTTTGTAAATTTTCCTGAATTTTTTCTAAGTTTCCACGGCTGATTTTGAATTTTAAGGTGAACAAATATATCTGAGTAGTTTTCCACTAGACTGCATGCTGCCCTTGCTGCTTCTGGTATTGCTGCTTCTACCTGCTGGTCCTTGTTGCTCCGCACCGCGGCCTCATGCCTGCCTATGGGAGCCAAACTACAGAAACTACTTTGGCAAATTAATTACCTGGAGCAAGGCGGAGGCAGTGCAGCAGGGGCAGCAGGCCGCAGGTGCATGGCTCCTGCTTGCGCGCAAGTCGCGTTATTCATTTTAAAATGAATCGCCGCATGAATGGTGTTCTCCCCCTCACGAGCCCTCCCACCCCCCACCTCCTCCCGCGCCAATATGCCAGTCTCAGGGAAGGACCAGGGTTTACTTTGATCTTCACGGCAGCAGCTCAACCACCGCGGCAGCTGTGTGCTGTGTGTGTCTAGTGTCCTCCTCGCCCGCAGAGAGCGAGCAAGAGAGAGAGAGAGAGGGAGAGAGAGAGAGAGAGAGAGAGAGAGAGAGAGAGAGAGCAGCGTCATCGAGAGTCAAGAGCAGTTTTGGCGAAGGGCATGCCATCAAGGCTAGGCGCCGGCTTTCGGATTGAGTATGTGACATTATTAGAAAAATCAATAAGCCTCGCCCGGGTCTTATAAGGTGAAGTACGAATCGGAACGGTTGCGCAGGTGTTCGCTGGTTGGCGGCCCAGCAGCGAGCCGAGTTAACAAACACTGTTGAAAACGGTCCGGCGAGAAGCCTTCTCTCCCCCGAGCCTCGGGCTCTGCTTCGCGCGGCGGTGATGGTGATATTATTTGATATGGAAATGGCGGTGTGTTTGATCTCGACCCGGTCGGTGTGTACCGTGTGGAGGTTAATGGGGTGGAGCTGCTACTGGGCCCCACCCCGCCCCACCCCGCCTCGCCCCGCCTCGCCCCGCCTCGCCCCGCCCCACCCCGGAGCTCTCCAGCTCCGGTGCTGCCACCGCGGACCCTTCCGGTCCGGAGCCTAGCCCTCCGAAACCGGAGGAGGAGGTCGAGCCGAGCTCTAATCGAACAACGATGCGCGTAATGCCGTCACTAATGGAATGGTCAGACGGAAACGCCAGCAATTCGATGAAGAGTCTGGTTGGAATAGATTGACAGAGGGCGGGGCGGGGGCGGGGTGGAGTGGGGCTAGGACTCTCCGGGGACTTAACGGGTCAGGCGTCTAGGACCACTAGGGTAGGGAAGGCCTGATCGTGGTCAAAAGGGGGACGGCAGACATGTCTGTCGATCGAGAGAGAGAGAGAGAGAGAGAGAGAGAGAGAGAGAGAGAGAGAGAGAGAGAGAGAGAGAGAGAGACAGGAGGGGAGGTGGGGACCAGAAGAAAGGTGGTGACAGCCGCGCGACGCCACCAATCAGTGAAGTTAATCTCTGTTTGGCTTTACCTAACAAACCCCGCCGCGCCGCCGGCCTGTCCCGCCGTCAGACTCGTCGCCAGCAATTAACGTCCTGGGGAGCGAAGCCGGCAGCATGCCAAGGGTGGTGTGGAAAAAAAAAGTGTTACTGTATCTGACGTATAGGCTTAAATCGTGTTAAGAAATTTAGAAGCAGCCGTATCGAAGAATTAGTTGCGGTTGTCGAATGTTAGCTGTGACAACTAGGCCCCAGCTGGATATTTCAAAGGCGTCTCTTATGCTAGACTTTGACTTTCTCACGTTGACTCTTGCTGAAACGCATTATCCTCGAATTTGCTCTCAGCTGCAGTAGCTTAAAAAGTTGCTCGTCGCAGCCGACACGCAAGCTAAATTAATTTACGGTACGGACTTAATCTTTTATTTTTAATTATGTGACTTTTTAACTATGTATTGTTTTTAACTTACATCCAGCGTTATTTTTAATCACTCCATGTGGCATGTTTCATCTCGCGCTCTCCCTAACGTGCTTATCAGCCCCTCCATCTCTCTCTCTCTCTCTCTCTCTCTCTCTCTCTCTCTCTCTCTCTCTCTCTCTCTCTCTCTCTCTCTCTCTCTCTCATTCTTTCTGAGGCCTAGCGGGTATCAGGCGCGGAGATGGATGCTGGTGTCGCCAAGGCTCAGAAAATATGAGGGAAGGATTTTTTTCGCGTGAAGGTGCGGAGTGTGATGGTGGATAGGGGATCGGGGGAGGGGGAGGGGAGAGAAGGGGGGTAGGGAGAGAGGCCAGTGAATAACGTAAAGGAAAGGCGACGATATCCAAAAAAATGAAAAAGAAAAAAAGAGCGTGAGATATCTGCTGAGCGCCTGCAGGGCCTGCAGCGGGGTGTGGTGTGCTCTAGGGCGCTTTTGGCAGTGGGTCAGTGAAACGGCTCAATCCAGCCGACCGATCTTGATGGATTGGTCCTTTTCGGCGGACATTTCCCCATGGACCCCATGCCCTGCTCGAGAGTCCGGCGCGAGGAGCCGTGCACCACTGCTGTGTGGAGGAAAAAGGAGGCAGGAAGCGGTACAAACAAAGTGGAAAGGCAAATTATCACGATATTAGTTTTTCAAAAACCTTGAAAGTTTGAGGAACCTACACTGTAAAAAAGAAAGCCGTCATTCTTACGGTGAAATAACGGCATGGATTTTACAGCATACGGTGTACGGTACAGCAGAATTAACAGTTCCATGCCGTGAAATAATTCGATTTTACAGTACGGCACCGTTAATTTTGCCGTAAGGTGCGGCCTTATGTAGTAAAGTACGGTGTGAAATTACGGTGTGATACTGTAAACTTACTGTACCATGTGCAGTGAAATAACTGTTTCAAACCGTCAAATAATTGGCTGTGTAAAACCGTTGCAAAATAGTGGTTTTTCCTTACAGTGTACGGAATCTTAGCCCTTAGCCCCACTGTTGGGCTTCCCTTGCCGACACTGCTTCACTATAAACAAAAATATGTTTGTGGGTGCACGATATCTTTAGTAATTTACCCCCCACCCCCCACCCAAAAAAAACAACAAAAAGTCGTACAACGGCATGACCTTGTACACTCTCGTTATTCTATGTCAAGTCGATACGTGGTGCTTGTAAATTTACCATCTTGAATTTGTACTTGTATTATATTTTTCATAAAAAAGTTTCCTGCACCCGCTGGTACCAAAATGAATTCTCTCACAGTGTTTCCTCCAGGTCAGTGGGTTCGGTCCGGCAGGCGGGGCCGGCGGGGCCGGGGCGGCCGGGGCGCGGGGTCTTCTTGCTTTGTTATCACCGGCCCCTCCGCTGCCACGCAGCGCGCCGAATGAGATTAGCCGCGGGATACGTCTGGCTTCACAGCAGCACGGCGGGGAGGCGTGGCGTGGAGCCTGAAAACAGTATGTCTCGTATGCAAAGTAGCCTCTGCATTGCATCTGATGTCCACTGTGTGGGAAAAAAATCGAAGGTTTACCGGAAAATCTTCCACGGTGTGGCGTCGTAAAATTGCAATTTACGAATCATAAAATTACAAGCACCACCTATCGACACGAATTTCAATAACGGTCAAGCATGGCTTGTCGTAAATTTGCAATATTTTCGTAAATGGTAGTTTACAAAATATCGTTAATCAACAAAGTTTATTTTCGCAGTGGTCCCTATGTCGAGGGTATGACAGCCAGTTTATGCTCTTAGTGAAGCGTTTCTACGGTGATTTAGTGTTATAAAATACAATCTTGGTACGAAAATTTGTCTCCTGGTAGAAAGATTGCTTTTCTGTCGGTGATTTTGCTGCTGGCCGCTGTGTGCAAAGGTGAGCAGCGAGGACACGGACGTTCGAGGACTCTGCGGACAGGTGGGTCCGCAAAGTTCACGGCTGCACCGGGGACCTCGGTTTTTATCAGCTCCCAATTTTTTTTTAAAAAATATAAATAAATAAGTGGTACAGACAACAACGAAGAGTGCATCCCTCATTCAATCGGGAACTCCCATAAAAAAAAATGTTCGCCTTGCGAAAGGAATTGAAGCCGACTCGTATGGACTCATGCCATATGGCCTTACTGTCGCTATGATAATTCGAAATGTGGCAACGCGAGGTAGTGTGTACACTCTAAAGTTCTTACTAACAAATTTGCTTACTAACTACTTAGCGCTTTGTGCTGTCATAAGTTATGAAGAAATTCTTTAGTGTAACTAAACTTTTTCTAGTATTATAATTACGGTGAAATTAATTACTACGAAAACGTTTAGTATTACTGGATAAAATGTTAGTAATACTAAAAGAATTTCTTCATAACTTATGACAGCACAAACGCTTAGTAGTTACTAAGCAAATTTGGTAGTAAAAACTTCAGAGTGTATGCATGTGTGTGTGTGTGTATGTATGTATGTATGTGTGTGTGTGTGTGTGTGTGAGAGAGAGAGAGAGAGAGAGAGAGAGAGAGAGAGAGAGAGAGAGAGAGAGAGAGAGAGAGAGAGAGAGAGAGAGAGGGGGAGGTGAACTGGATAGACGGGAGAGTTGAGGACGTGCGTACGTAAGTCGTTAAAAGTTTTGCACGCACAATGTGCGTCGCACATCACTTGTAAAGCAGTGCCATTCTCACCTTTCCACTTTACACGAGGGAGGCAAGCCTTTTTACACAATGACTAGGTAATATTATCAAAATCCCTTGGGCATATAAAACAGTTGACGTGCGTTTCCCTGCGATTTTTGAAGGCAACGAAAACCTTTACACTATAATGTTTGGACACAATGGGTGATATGCTTTGATTTACTTTGTCAAAATTGTCGACGAAGTGGAAGAAGGCAATACGCCTGAGTGTGTTTCTTGGAAAGTGGCGAATTTACAGTTTATGTACCCTCTCTTTCCCGTCGTAGACCAAGTATTGTATTATTTTGCACGCGTTGCTCTCGATTTTTATTTGTGTTCTGCGGCCCCACTGGGCGCCGTCATGCCCCGCCCTCACTCCCCCCGCCCCACCTCGTCGCTAACAAGCTTGTCATACAAGCGTAACCAGAGATGAGCGGCGCAGCGGGCGGGTGCACGGGCCGAGGGCAAGAAAGTCCAGAAGAAGCAATTGGGAGGGGCTTCTCCACACTGTGTGTGGTGGCCATTTATTGTTTTAAATAAACGTTGCTCAAATTTAAATTGGGGAGGGGCGGGGAAGAAACGCTGCAACAGCAGCAGATTTAAATATGTCTCCTCTCGTTCTTTCCGCTCTCACCTAGCCTCATGCGGCACCCGTACTACTTTGCTCTCTCTCCCTTGTTTGGCGGGGGGCTTCGAGTGGCTCCTGCTCCGCTTGGCTGATAAGGACCGGGGCGGGGCGGGGCAGGGCGGGGTGGGGCGGGCCGCGCGCGCCCCTTGCGCCTACCGGGTCAATAGAGGTGGCTGTCGTCGGGGCTCTTGTCGGCGCCCAGCGTGATTGTTATGTGGCCGTGATGGTGTGGTGGCCCCGAAATAGAGTCAATTGACATTTCCGCCTGCTGTCCGGGCGCGGGGCGGGGCGTGGAGTGGCTGGGCGTGGGGTACTGCCTCTATATTTTGTGATTTTGTGATTTTTGACTTTTTTTTTAAAGTTTGGGATTGATCTTTTGGTATGAATAACCTATTTTCCCACAACGTTTCCTTGATCTGACAACTCTAAATCTTTTAAGTTTTCTGTTTTAAATATTTCCATTTTTAAATGTTAAATAATGCGGTAAAATTCCCAAATTCGTTAAATTTGAATTGGAGACAGTTTGAGAGGTCGGATTGAACTCTCATACTCGCATTGTAAGGGAAGCGATGCACTTTACTAAAGAAAATTACACCACAACTAAGACCATAAAATATTGGAAAATCGCATAGAAAATGCCAGTGTGGGCGGAGCGAAGCATCGGTAGAGGCGGGAGCGGGATCGAGCGGGATACACGAGGGTGGGATTTTTCGGGGAGTTGGTGATGAGAGCATTCTGTGAGTGTGCGTGTGTGCGTGTGCGTGTGTGCGTGTGTGTGTGTGTGTGGCGCGTGGCAGCTGCGACACAGCCTCTCTCACTTCCTACTTGTTAGCTGAGCGGGCGCGGCGCGGGCTTTTGATGATGCAGCAGTAGCAGAGGCCCGGAGGCTCCCCGAGCAGTCCTTGGAAGCCGTTGTACGCGCGCACCGCCCCGCCCCTCGCCCGGGAGGAGGTAGGCAAACTCGTACGGGGCGGGTGGCCTACCTCCCCGGGCGTCCTCCCCTAGGCGCAAACAGAGCGGGTATAGGGGGAGGTGCGGGGAATCGAAACTTGTTCGGAGTGGGGCAATGGAAAGAAATAAGGCGGAGTGCCTGCCTGAAGAGGAAATGGGGGGACAGGGAGAGGGGGGGTGGGAGAACGCGAATATGCGAAACGCGTCGCGGCACTCGCGGCCGCAGCGGAGGGAGGAGCAAACTTGCAGCCTGATTAGCATCTTCAGAAAAATTGATTTCCTATTTCCCGGCAGACACATTTTTATGTGAGATGGCTGTTTGCGCTTAATGCCAATACACTGCAAACCGAAGTGTGTATTTAGTACACATATACTGGCGTGTACTTGCAAGCTCACACATATAGATGTGTACTTGCCACACTACACACTTATTTGGCGAGTACTTGTCATATTACACACTTAAATCTCCACAGATATATGTGTGTACTATGTTACGTCCACGCCAAAGAAGTGTGTAGTATGGCAAGTTCACACCTTTAGGTAGGTGTGTGCTTGCAAGCACTTACAAATATGTGTGTACTAAGTACACGCTTGGGTTTGCAGTGTACATGAATAAAACGGATTATTTTTTAAAAAAATGGCAGAGGAACTGCTCTTTCCTCTTGCTGCTAGTCTTGTAAATTTTTATATTGTTTCCTTCTGCTGCGAGCTTTTCTGACTCGACCTGACTCGCTTGAAAATCCCCGCGTTGCTCTAGTTTCTCTGAAATTTGCAAGATTTGGCGCGAAAGAGATGCGGCTGCTGGCCCCCGGCTCCGCTGGCCCTGCTGCCGCGGGGCGGGGCCGGGTTGGGCGGGGCACTGGGTGTTTAGCGAAACGAGGTTGGGAGGGGGCGTGGCGTCGGGTGTCGCTGAGGGCTGCGGGGGCGTGGGAGCCCCTGCAGGGTCCCCCCCGCGGGCTCCTGGTGCTGGGCTTGCTGGACGCGCGCCAGCAGCTGAGGAGGAGCTTGTCTGAGGGGGGACACGCCGCCGGGTGTCGCTGAGGGCTGCGGGGGCGTGGGAGCCCCTGCAGGGTCCCCCCCGCGGGCTCCTGGTGCTGGGCTTGCTGGACGCGCGCCAGCAGCTGAGGAGGAGCTTGTCTGAGGGGGGACACGCCGCCGGGTGTCGCTGAGGGCTGCGGGGGCGTGGGAGCCCCTGCAGGGTCCCCCCCGCGGGCTCCTGGTGCTGGGCTTGCTGGACGCGCGCCAGCAGCTGAGGAGGAGCTTGTCTGAGGGGGGACACGCCGCCGGGTGTCGCTGAGGGCTGCGGGGGCGTGGGAGCCCCTGCAGGGTCCCACCCGCGGGCTCCTGGTGCTGGGCTTGCTGGACGCGCGCCAGCAGCTGAGGAGGAGCTTGTCTGAGGGGGGACACGCCGCCGGGTGTCGCTGAGGGCTGCGGGGGCGTGGGAGTCCCTGCAGGGTTCCCCCCCGCGGGCTCCTGGTGCTGGGCTTGCTGGACGCGCGCCAGCAGCTGTCTGAGGGGGGCACACGCCGCCGGGTGTCGCTGAGGGCTGCGGGGGCGTGGGAGCCCCTGCAGGGTCCCCCCCGCGGGCTCCTGGTGCTGGGCTTGCTGGACGCGCGCCAGCAGCTGAGGAGGAGCTTGTCTGAGGGGGGACACGCCGCCGGGTGTCGCTGAGGGCTGCGGGGGCGTGGGAGCCCCTGCAGGGTTCCCCCCCGCGGGCTCCTGGTGCTGGGCTTGCTGGACGCGCGCCAGCAGCTGTCTGAGGGGGGACACGCCGCCGGGTGTCGCTGAGGGCTGCGGGGGCGTGGGAGCCCCTGCAGGGTCCCCCCCGCGGGCTCCTGGTGCTGGGCTTGCTGGACGCGCGCCAGCAGCTGAGGAGGAGCTTGTCTGAGGGGGGACACGCCGCCGGGTGTCGCTGAGGGCTGCGGGGGCGTGGGAGCCCCTGCAGGGTCCCCCCCGCGGGCTCCTGGTGCTGGGCTTGCTGGACGCGCGCCAGCAGCTGAGGAGGAGCTTGTCTGAGGGGGGGACACGCCGCCGGGTGTCGCTGAGGGCTGCGGGGGCGTGGGAGCCCCTGCAGGGTCCCCCCCGCGGGCTCCTGGTGCTGGGCTTGCTGGACGCGCGCCAGCAGCTGAGGAGGAGCTTGTCTGAGGGGGGGACACGCCGCCGGGTGTCGCTGAGGGCTGCGGGGGCGTGGGAGCCCCTGCAGGGTCCCCCCCGCGGGCTCCTGGTGCTGGGCTTGCTGGACGCGCGCCAGCAGCTGAGGAGGAGCTTGTCTGAGGGGGGACACGCCGCCGGGTGTCGCTGAGGGCTGCGGGGGCGTGGGAGCCCCTGCAGGGTCCCCCCCGCGGGCTCCTGGTGCTGGGCTTGCTGGACGCGCGCCAGCAGCTGAGGAGGAGCTTGTCTGAGGGGGGACACGCCGCCGGGTGTCGCTGAGGGCTGCGGGGGCGTGGGAGCCCCTGCAGGGTCCCCCCCGCGGGCTCCTGGTGCTGGGCTTGCTGGACGCGCGCCAGCAGCTGAGGAGGAGCTTGTCTGAGGGGGGACACGCCGCCGGGTGTCGCTGAGGGCTGCGGGGGCGTGGGAGCCCCTGCAGGGTCCCCCCCGCGGGCTCCTGGTGCTGGGCTTGCTGGACGCGCGCCAGCCAGCTGAGGAGGAGCTTGTCTGAGGGGGGACACGCCGCCGGTCAGTAACACCCAGCAGGAAAAAAAGAAGAAAAAAAAACTTATTGCGTCCATAAGGCATCCCAGGGTTGTGGAGCCTGCACCCACACGCGGTTTCAACATCAACAACAAAAATGGTTGAGATAGCTGCTTTTGTTTTCACAAACATGTGTGGGTTGCCTCAACTATATTTTGAGTCGTTCCTCCTGGCCGACCACAAGGTGGGTTGCATGGTGCATCACTTAAGTGTCTATCTTTTTTTCCTCCCTTTCTTTTTTTATGCACAGGGTCTCGTGAGTTATTCTGCAGTTCAGAGGCGCGGTGAGTCTGCCGCAATCTGAGCGCGTGTTGTGGCTGTGATTGAGGGCGCTACTGTGTGTGCCTGTGCGTGACTGTGTGTGTGTGTGTGTGTGTGTGTGTGTGTGTGTGTGTGTGTGTGTGTGTGTGGTTCCCCATGCAGAGTTATTGATAAGGCCTGGATGTGGTGGCTGGTCACTGTTCTGGCCACCATACTGCTATGCATTTGAAAAACAAGGCAATCTCTCTCCCCCCCCCCCCTCCTTTTCTCTCTATATACCACCCTATCTCTATATGCCACCCCTTATTCCTCTGTTTCCTTGTCATTTTCCTGTTTGTATGTTCGCACGGAAAAAAATACATTAGTTGTCTCAGCTATAATATGTTTGCTGATATGCGGGTAAGCTAAGATTTCTTTTGCTTCTCTGAGTCCTGACAGCTAAAGCATTTGCTAGAGCAGCAAACATTTTGTTGTACGAGGTAAACTATTAAGTTTAACAACAAAACTTGCAAGCTGTTTCATCAAAATACTCGAGCTAGGACAGCTGATGTTTAGCTGTGACAGCACATATGTTTTTATTTTTGTTTGTTTCTGCCTGTTAGTGTCTTTCTGTGTTTTTCTGTCGGTCTGTATGTTCGTCCGTCCGTTAGTTCACCTGTTCCCCTCTCTCCCGCTCTCAGTCTTCCGTCACTATCCTCTCCCCGCTCAATCTCTGCAGTCGAGCCGCTCTGGAGTGGCAAGTCCCCTCTAATTGGCCGGCCGCAGGACCGCGGGGCCGCGCTCCAGCGCGCTGGAGATGCCGCGCCGTTGAACCGAACAGCTCCACACACTGCCTGCCTGCCTGCCTGCTCCTCTTTTTGATGGAGATTGTCGCGTCCCCATTGTGTCAGCACCCGCGCCACCGGCACGCCGCCAGAGCAGCATTCGTTCAATTGTCCTCACGCGCTGCGGTTCGCCGGTGTGTGTGTGTGTGTGTGTGTGTGTGTGTGTGTGTGTTTTGTGTGTGTGCGCGCGTGCGTGCCCCGACTCACTGTGTTTTTTGCTCTACGCGTTTGGAATCTGGGGCGATATATGTGCGTGTTCGCCACGTGCTGTTGCTGTCGTCGTGCCCCTTCTGAATAAACGCGAGTGATTGTGTGCGGGGTTAGCGCCCGTGCAGAGTTCTCCTTGCGGTTTGCCTTTTGCGCTTTCCCTTATTTCCGGATCCGCATTCCCGACGACAATCCCCTCTTCTATTGCTGCTCAAACGGCGGCGCCATTGGCAAATGCGCCCGCCCCGCCCCGCCCCGCTGCTCCCGCAACAAGTCGCCTCTAAATAACGGGCCTGGAGTTAGTGCTCTGGATCGAAGGTTCCGAGTGAATCTCCGACCGGGCTGGGGCCCCTGTAGGTCGTAAGAGGTCCGCCCACATCTCCTCCTCCGCGGGTCCGCCTCTGCGCCGTTTAACTCCACCCGGCCCGCAGCTAGCGCGCCTCCCGCCTGGCCACTTCGACGCTTTGCACAGCTTCTCCAGAAGAAGAATGGTGCCGCCTCGCTTCCGACTGTGTGCAGCTGCTGGGGGCTGGAGGGGGCAGCGGAGCTGGAGGGAGCTGCTGGACGTGGTTGCGGAGCTGGAGGGAGCCCGCCTGGAACTGGAATGACCTGCTGGAGCTGACGGGAGCTTTTGGAGGAGGCTGCGCAGCTGAAGGGAGCTTCTGGAGGAGGTTACGGAGCTGAAGGGAGCTTCTGGAGGAGGTTGCGGAGCTGAGGGGAGCTGCTGGAAGAGGTTGCAGAGCTGAAAAGAGCCGCTGGAGGAGGTTGCGGAGCTGAATGGATTTGCTCGAGGAGGTTGCAGAGCTGAAGGGAGCTTCTGGAGGAGGTTATGGAGCTGAAAGGAGCTGCTGGAGGAGGTTGCGAAGTTGGAGTGAGCTCCTGGAACTGGAGGGGCCTGCTGGAGCTGGGGGAAGATGTTGGAGCTGAAGGGAGCTTCTGGAGGTCGTTACGGAGCTGAAAGGAGCTTCTGGAGGAGGTTGCGGAGCTGAAGGGAGCTGCTGGAGGAGGTTGCGGAGCTTAAGGGAGCTCCTGGAACTGGTGGGACCTTCTGAAGCTGGGGGGAAACGCTGGAGGGGCCTACTGGAGAAGCTACTGGAGGTCAGCTGGAGGGAGTCCAGGGAGTGTGACCTTGACGCTCCGCTGCTGCCGCCGCTGCCTCTAAGCCCACTGGCTTTTCTGCTTGGTCTCTACTCGGTGCCTGCTGTTCTAGAAAGCTGCCCAATTTAGCAAAAACAAAATTCACGAAATTTTTAGTCATTATTTTTCTTATTGTCTGAGGGGAGGGGGGAGGCGATGGCACGAGAAGGTGGAGCTAATTTTACTCGGCAGCCTTCGACCTCGCTTCGCGCGCTCTGCTTGCCCTCAAACTTGTTGGTGCGCTTGTTGTACAAAAGAATGAGTAATTCTAGCCCTCTGGCCAAATTTCAGCCTATCCATTACCTCCTCATGCTGCTGCCAGCTGGGCGGCCCTTCCCTCCTCCTCCTCCGGCCCCTGGGTGGGGTGGGGCGGGGTGGGGCGGGGCGTTCCAGGCAGGGCCACTCACGCCGCCGCTGCGCTGCACGCGAGACGCGCGGCTGAGACGGGCGAGTTTTGCGCAAACTAGTTGATTCGCGAGAAAAGTTTGGCCGAGTTTCGATCGGGTGGTTGCTCGGCGCGCGCTGGTGTGTAGGGTGCAGCTCAGCGCGAGCCAGGCGGGGAGGAGCCGAGGTGTGATGTGGGTGGCACGGTCGTGTCCGCGTACCCTCCACAACGCACTCCCTCGCTCGCTCACTCACCCACTAACTCACTCTCCTTCTCTCACACTCACTCACACCACTGCTTGGCTGCATAAAACGAATGCAAACATTGACTGAGCAAGTAGCCCTCCTCTTTCAGCTGGATCCGGCGGCTCCCACCTGACACCTTTCTACTCTAACCCCCCGCCCCCTCCCTCCCCTGCGGCGCCAGACCTGCTCTTCCTCGCTTTTCACTCTGAATCGCCAATGAGAAACAGGTCGCTGTCCGTGGCGGTAGTTCATCCCCATTCATCCTCAAGTCCACCGCTGCTGCCCCGGTAATATCCCCGACGGTACGGCCCGCTGTGGTTGGGGGTGGGGTGGGGGGTGGGGGTCCCTCGCTGCCCTCCGCCAGGTGGGGCTTACCCGCCTGTAGGCCAGCCCGTACATTTGCTGTCGAACCAATCGTCGTCCCGTTAAATCTCCCTTTCCACCCTGTACCCTCTCCTCCATTTTGGTACACTGTGAAAAATACTCGTGAGAATTATTGGAAAATGTATATATATACTCAATATACAACTTCCAGTTGCATTGTTATGATTTTTTTGTTTACACCATGCGTCGGCTTGTTTTAAACCATGACGAATTTGCTTTTGCTAATTTACGACTGCGCTCGTACAATTTACTACTCTGTGTCGTAATCACAAACAACGAAAAAGTCGTAAATTTCAAAAAAAAAAAAATAATTAATCCTATCCTCCCTTTCTAGACTCTGCCTCCCTCCCTCTCGCGAGCCCCCCAGACCCGACAATGTTGCCAGATGAGTTGACAAAAATTCCCACTCATGTACTTGTATGTCAGGTAGACAGGGATCTCCGCCTGCGTACTGGGCAAACTATCAACACAAACTGTGCTTTTTACTGAGATAACCGTCTACTTCGTGGTATTTTTTGCCTACTGAGGAGGGAACACCGTGCTCTGAAATGACACTATTGTCTCCGTGGCGCCTCAAGTTGCTGCACCGCGCGCCTTGTTGACCCTTTTAACACCACCGGCGGCAACCTCGTGGGCGCACGGTAACTACACGAGTACTCACCCCAGTAGTGTGTCTCACCGCACCCACATCGCCCCGCCGCACCCCGCCACACCCCGCCGCACCCCGCCACACCCCGTCACACCCGACCGCACCCCGCCGCACCCCGCCACACCCCGTCACACCCGACCGCACCCCGCCGCACCCCGCCACACCCCGCCACACCCGACCGCACCCACCCAACCACCCTTTCCTCAACGCTCCCCACTTTCGTATCCGTCACGACGGCGCGGCGCCCGTCGCGCGCCCGACCACTGAAGTCAGTCTCTCTCTCTCTCTCTCTCTCTCTCTCTCTCTCTCTCTCTCTCTCTCTCTCTCTCTCTCTCTCTCTCTCTCTCTCTCTCTCTCTCTCTCCCCCTCTCCCCCTCCCCCTCCTTATCTCGCACTTACTCGCTCTTCAAGTTAGGAGTGTGGGCGTGCGACGAGTATCTCAGCGTCACGAGATCATTTGAGGCGGGGCGGGGCGGGGCGGACTCCGCGCTGAGCTGGCACGTCCGGGCGGTAGGGAGAGGCGAATAGCTAAATAGCTAACCCGGCCACGAGTTGTGCCCGCCCCGCCCCGCGAGCGGCGGACTGAGCAAGCCCAGCTCGCGCTACTTGGGATAAAGGAACACTGCAAACCCTCAAATCCATTCCTCACCCAAAATGGGAGGGGATACTCTTCCGTCCTTAGTTGGACTGATAATTTTTTAACCTCACTTTCCTCGACCGAGATTTTTTAAAGCCTCGCTCTATTTGAGTAAAGATTTTTTCAGCTTTACTTTATTGGAGCATGAATCCTCGCTATATTCGAGTGAGGTCACAAAATTCTTTTCAAATGGAGCGAGGAAAATAAATCTCTCTTCAGATAGTAATAAAATTGCCCTCAAGTCCTGACCCATGCAGGAGCGAGAATAGTGACTCGTACTGTTGTGTTGCCAGAAAAGTTGGGAAAACGTGACTGAAACAAAGCGTAGCGAAGTGGGCTGCATCCAGAGGAGCTTCACTCAAAAAAATCAATGTACACGGTAAAAACAATGTCTGATATTTTGAGGAAAAAGGGAAAACTTCGAGGACCTTGTTACTTTAAGGAAAACTCCTTGGATTTTGAGAAAGTCTACTCAAAGTTTGTGGAGATTTCCCTTATTCTTTGAGGAGACTTCCTCAAAATCTAAGGAGTTTTCCTCAAAGTATACAAGGTCCTCAAAGTTTCCCCTTTTTCCTAAAAAAATCAGACATCGTTTTTACGGTGTACACTATAAAACAAAAACAGTGAATCAAATCAGATGAAGATCAGAAAAAAAATTCTGAACAGATCCGAAAAAATCAGGAAACAAACATTTCAACAATCACAAAATATTAAATCAAAAGGTAAAAATCAAGAAAAATCAATTTAAAAAAAAAAAAAAAAAAAAAAAAAAAGAATTCTGGAAAAAATCATTGTACGCTTGAATTTACAGAGAACGACCCCTCGCGGCTGCATCCCCTTCAGCTACTTCGCTGTGTGTGACCTACTTGTAGTGTCGCAGCCTCTTCTTTTCCGGCAACACAGGCAGTGCTGTGTCTAAAGCAGCGCGTGTGCGACCGACAACACCGCGCCGGACCAGACCGACACATGAGGACGGACACGGCGACACAGCAGCACCGCATGAGGAAAAAAAGGGAAAAATGATGGCGTTCCGTCCTGCTTGATGTTACTGGAGCTCGCGCTCCCTACTGCCCGCTACACATGGGGGTGGCGTCCCCTTATCCACCGCCCTCACGATACACGATACCCCACCCGCCGCAGGTGAATCGCACGCCACGGTGACTTCAGGAATCAATGGCTTGTTCGGCCCACTGCTCCCCTTCGCCCAATTCTCTTTCTCTCTCTCTCTCTCTGGCTCTCTTTCTTTCTGTCTCGATATATCTCTTCCCCTCTCTCCGCGGCCCTGCTGCTGCTACTTTCGTCTCCTCCCACGCGCCGCAGCCGCGGAGCCGTGCCTCAAAGACGAACAATATCGCCGCCCCATGGCGTTGGCGGGTTGTGCGCGCGGGGCGGGGCCGGCCCATAGCGTTAGCAGAGCGGAGCTCATAACTTCCCTCCAGAGCCGTATCTCGCTCGCAGACCAGACCGGTAATCACCCGGCTGGCCGGCGGGGCAGAGGGCCTGGGCTATAGGTTCGCAGTGCTCTCGTGCGCCCTAGAGCAGCGCAGCGGCGCGGAGGTGAGCGGCCGGAGCGCTCTCTCTCTCTCTCTCTCTCTCTCTCTCTCTCTCTCTCTCTCTCTCTCTCTCTCTCTCTCTCTCTCTCTCTCGTCTTTACGATTGAATCGGACGCGCGCGCGCGGCGCCCTAACACTTTGCCTGTGAAATGCCGCGCTGCACTGCTGGCGCTTCTCCGCAGGGTGAGAGTCAGTGACGCGGGGTACTAGTTTTCTTGCGGTGTTCTGCGGCGACCTGTATTCTTTATTCTTTTAATTTTTTTTATTCATTTGAATTTGTTTTCTATTTCTCAGATTTTTATGTAATTTTCTTCGTGATTTAATTATGAATTTTTAAAGATTATGTTTTTTTTTGTTTTTTTTTTACACTGGTTTGTTGACGTTATCATCTTCTCGAGAGGAGGTGTACAAATGCCTCAGGCTATTTGTTTCTCTGTTTGGCTGGGGGGGGGGGGGGTTAAGATGCCCGCAGTCATCTGTACAATTCCACAGGGGCTACGATACCACTACAGGAGTAGTGATAGACGGAGGTTACGGCGGTGGTTAGTGATGGTGGTGGACTTTGCCTAGCCACCTTACGTACACATATGCGTTCTCTCTCTCTCTCTCTCTCTCTCTCTCTCTCTCTCTCTCTCTCTCTCTCTCTCTCTCTCTGTCTGTCTCTGTCTCTGTCTCCCACCAAGAGTCAGGTGGATGTGTGGTGGCAGGTCAGGCCTTGTCCCCTAGGCGATCGGGACGGGTATTGCCCGTTGTGTCGGTGACACTATAGTCCCGTACCCGGCGTGGCGGGCCGCGTCTGGGCGCGCTGTGGCGTGGCTCGGCGGCTTGACTTATGGGCGCCGTGTGGCTCCGAGCCTGATCGGCCCGTTATTAAATTTTTCGCCGCGTGCCGATGCCGGCAGGACAGAGGACAGGGCAGGGCCGGGCATTTCGGGGGGGACGGGGTCTAAAAGGCTAAGAGTAGCGGTTGCGAGTAGATGTATACGCTCGTTCGTTCGGTTTTTGCGAGTGCAACTTTTGTCAGGCTATCAGGGGTGTCGGCGGGTGTCGGCTCTGTCCCCCTGCTGACGACCCGCCGCTGCCGTCTTCTCGTCAGGCGCCTTCCAGAAGCCTGGCCTGCCGTCATCTTATCCGCATTGGCAGGCCGGGGCGGGGCGGGGCGGGGCGGGGCGGGGCGGGGCGGGGTGCGCCGTCCCTCTGCGGAGCCCCTCGGCAGCGGCTGGTGACAAAGTGAATAAGAATGTGTCGAGGCTCGGCCCCGCCCCGCCCCGCCCAGAGCAGAGGTCTGCCGGCTCGGCACGGTCGCGAGTGCGACAAATCTCTCGGGGGGCGACACTTTGTGCGGCGGGCCGTCGCCGTCGCCCCGCCTGCTGCCCGGCCGGCCGGCCCCTCCGTCTTATTACCGATCTCATTTGAATTTGAGATGCGCGCTGCCGCGCCACGGCTGATCTGGCCTGCTTGCTCCAGGAAATAACGTCCAACTGCTCCAACCGTAACGTCTCGATCTCTCCCGCCTTATATAGCCTACGTGTCTCCGCGCTCTTTACTCCCCTCCCCCCCCCTCTCTCTCTCTCTCTCTCTCTCTCTCTCTCTCTCTCTCTCTCTCTCTCTCTCTCACACTCTCTCTCACACACCCTCTGTATTCCTCTCTGTTATTCTGCACGAGAGGCGTACAACTTTTGACTTTTTCTACCGTATTTCGCGCTCTCTGCCGTATCCGGCCAGGCCGATATAGTTTCGTGGCCAGACAGACGATCACGGTGCTCTGCTATACCTTATCCTCGGCCAGGGTGGGCGTGGGGAGTGGGTAGGAGCAGGAGTGGAATTAATTGCCAGGGCGACATTGGGCCTGACGTGGGTCTGGCAGGCCGGGGGCCGGGCGGGGGCGGTGGTGGGGCGTGGCAGGGCAGGGCAGATCGTTTACGGTGGGACATTCGCTTCCTGAGATTTCGAATGAAAGCCGCTTCTCGCTGTTTGTGCTTTCGTACTGATCGGGAAATCAACCCACCAGCCTAGCCCAGCTTGCTTGGACCCGACAGTGTGTTGGGCGGTAGGGAGCCAGGCAAGCCAGGTGGTTTTCACAACAGGGGAATATTGGAATATTGTGTTCAGAGATGCGCGGTAGGACTACTCTGCAAATCTAAGTGTGTAGTAGTTTGCACCTTAAACCGTTAAACTAAAGTTCTGCAGTTATAAGTGCAGAACTTTTTTTGTTCTTTAGTTACAAGTGCAGAACTCTTTAGTTCTACACTTGTAAGTGCAGAACTCTCTAGCTCTGCACTATAAACTGCATAGAGAGTTCTGCAGTTGCAAGTGCGCAGAACTAAAGAGTTCTGCAGTTACAAGTGTAGAACTAAAGAGTTCTGCAGTTTTAACTGTAGAACAAAAAAGTTCTGCCACTTATAACTGCAGAACTTAGTTTAAAGTGACAAACCACTACACGCGATCCATACCTTATGTGATGTTTATTCGCGGGTACAATAAGAAAAAGTTTAGGCCAAAAGGTTTTTTTTTTTTAAATTATTATTTTTTTAATTTTTATTTTTTTAAATAATTTAAATCTTCCGTTTTGCTGCGCTCAAGGCTTGCCGCGCTTCTACGTGCCCCAGGCAGTCAGGGCCGATAGGCCTGCCTCCGGCTTGTATCGTGGCGGCGGGCCGTGCTTTATCACGACCAGCGGCGTCCTTGTAGCCGGATGGGACGGGTCCATCACATCGGATGCTGCTGTGTGGGGGTGGGAGAGATGGCAACTGGGCCAAGTGGCAAGCAGAGAGAGAGAGAGAGAGAGAGAGAGAGAGAGAGAGAGAGAGAGAGAGAGAGAGAGAGAGAGAGAGAGAGAAGGATTGGGGTGGGGTACGCCCCCCTCTCCCCCCCCCCTCCCCTCCTCTTCCCTCGTCTCCTCTCCAGTTTGCGCCTGAGTTACCACGCGGCCCGATCAGTTTGTTGTCCGATATCTACTAGTGTCTGTCTGAGACGTCCGGCCCGGCCCGGTCGCGCGGGTTCCGCTGGGACGGTCCAGGGCGGGCAACGAGAGGAAGGCGGCGGCGGAGAAGAGCTCCGTGGGGCGCGGGGCGAGTTGGGCAAAGAGGCAGACCGTCGTCATGTTTCGCGCGGCTGAGGAATGTCGCAAAAGTCTTGTGGGGGGGGGAGGGGGGAGGAGAGGGTCGGCGGTGCTAGTACCGCTCAGACCGCCTGGCGCTCCGCCGCCGCTCCTCAGCCAGCTGACGCAGCCAGCCAGTCCAGACTATCACGTCATCTGCTAAACCAGGAAGTGACTCTGCGGTAAAGTGGGGACGACGGCGGCGCGGGGCGGCGCGGGGCGGCGCGGGGCTGCATGCTGCAGCACGTCGAGGCAATGCGCAGGAAGTGTGCCGGCAGAGTGGTTGGGGCTGGAGTACCCAGTGTGCCAGCCAGCGCGGCCAGCGCTTTGAGTTGTTCGGCCGCCCACTCGAAATTTTTCAGAACTTTTTTTTTTACACGCTGGTATACAGATTTCTGTAAACATGCGGTATTGACGCACAATTTCGTGCCCAACTATTAACGAAGTAAGCTGACTATAAACAATGTCGTTCATAAGTTGCACACAAAATAACAGATCATGGTTATAGAAATATGTAGCTGCGTATTAAAAAAGTTCATAAGAATTTAGTGTGAACACAACTCCTAGCCCTGTCGCCCTTAGACCAAGGTCTTACGGACATTATTTGTAACTTGAGAGTTTTGTACTGTACATCTTAAGCTTCATGCATTTTTAATACAAGGGTGCGGCCAACTCGAAAACAATCGTGTTCACAGAAAGAAATATGTATTTCTGAGAAATTACAAGAAATACGTGAAAGATACAGGGAATTCCAAGAGAATTCTAGGTAATTCACCTAAATACTTATCAGAAAGACAAGAAAAATACCGAAAAATGTATGAGAAATACGAGAAATATAATGTAGGTGTGCACAATAAAAATAATTCAGTTGGCCGCCCCTCGTTTTATTACGTGTATGTAAACCTGCTGTAAATTTTATCAAAATCGCTCTTGCTTGATTTTTCTGTCCCATTTGGCCCATGTGGCAATGTAAAACAACTGACTATAACGTTTCGGCTGATATTATAGAAGGAAACTCCGTTGCCTGGTAATAATTGTGAACAGCTTGTTGCCTCCTCGCCTTTGCGTTGGCCTGCAGCTCGCTGCCTCTTTGGAAGACAAGGCAAAAGCCGACTCTAAATAAAGGGGTCCGCCACGAGAGAGATCTGGGGAATGAAAGAGGAAGTGAGAGACGGCGAGTCAAGAGAAGGCGCGGAGCGCGACGGAGCGAGCGTGCTAGAGAATGTGAGGAAGACGGGGAGAGAGAGAGAGAGAGAGAGAGAGAGAGAGAGAGAGAGAGAGAGAGAGAGAGAGAGAGAGAGAGAGAGAGGGATGGGGGGAAGAGGATCCTGAGGATCGGACCGGGCCAGCTGACATTGTTGACAGACTGTGTGTGCCGTTACGTCCCAGCCAACCAACCCAGGGTCCAAGCCGGGGGCCGCTGACTGGCCCAGCCCGCCCACGCACTACTTGATCTCCGAGGCGGCCCTCCCAGTCGCACCCCGTCCGCGCCGCGTGTCTGACAACTCCTCAGGCCACGTCTCAACTGTCTCTGATAATGAAATGACTCGAGGTCATAGACTAATGGTTCGTATTTGTCATAGCGCGTCTTTGTCAACACAAATGTGTACATTATTGTACAGTTAAATTAATGTAAGCCTGCCATGTACACTTTAATAGAAGTATACATTACCATGTATGCTTTGATAAATGTATATGTCTATGTATATATTTTTTCAAAGTGTACATGGTATGTAAACTGAGAGCAAAATGTGTTTTCTTTTTACAAAGTATACAAGGGTATGTTTTCATTTATTAATGCACACTTCGGCATGTACACATTTATAAATGCATACATGGTATGTATATATTATTTGAAGTATACATGCCATTACTTTATTTAAAGTATACAATGTATACATTTGAATTGACAGAGTGCCATGATGGGGGTGGGAAAAGGAGTAGGCGTGAAGGCAAGTGGTTGGTGAGTGGGAGGGGGTTCTCTGCCTCACAGCCTTATCCGCGAGGCGGAACCGCTTGTGTCTGTACGGACGTGCCGGCCGGGCGGTGTGGGGGTTGGGGTAGGGCGGGGCGGGGCGGGGCGGGGCAACCTCGACTTGTTCCTTTGTCCCTTCCGCGCAGGCCCTTTTCGCGCTCGACTTCAATTCTTTTGCTTTTTGCGCGCCGCGACCGACCCTCTACACGCCTACCGCTGCTGTCTCTATCCTTTTTGCGCGGTGGGGACTTTTGCGGGTCGCGGTCGGGCCAGGACGGCATCGAGAGGGGAGAGCAACTCTGAATTTGGGTGTACAGATTTCGATAATTTTGTGAAATTTACTGATTATTTTGGTAAATTTTAGGGTAATTTTTCGTTGTTGCAATTTTTGCTTAAATGTTTCCGACATATTTTGTATTTGATTTTTTTTTGGTGCTAATTTTCCTGATTTGTTTTTCTAAATGTAAAATTTTCTGAATTTCTTTGAATTGTTCTGCATTTTTTGATTATTTTTTGAGCAATAAGGTGTACAAAAATTTCAGAGTTGTTGCTCCCGTCCAGCATGCAGTGAGCGGGGCCTGCAGGGCCTGCAAGGCCACTCTACCGCCCGACCCTACTGCTCCGCCCCGCACTGCAATCCCAGTATAAGCTGATAGTTGTATTAAAAATCTCCAGACCTCTGCACTTTTTCGTCGCGAGCCAGGCCCCTTCTCCTCTCAACGTCGTAATAAAAGTGGGTTGTGCACTCTGGAAATTTGTGGTGAGTCAGCGAATCGGAGAGAGAGAGAGGGGCGGGGAGAGAGGACGTAACTCGGATGCATAAAGTAAAATGGTGGTGCCGAGGGTCGGGCGCGGCTGCAGGGATCCGCACTGCTTGTGATTAGCTCTTAGTTGCCGCGTAAAGCGAGACAAATGGCGGCCGTAGTAAAAGAAAAAGAGACCACGAGCTACCGATTTTACGAGGTTGGGAATGACATTGTAACGCCCTAGTGCGCGGCCACGCCGCGCCACGCCACGGCGCCACGGCCCGGCAGTAACTTTTGTAGGCCGGCTGCAGTGTTTAGTCTGCTGTGATGACAAAGGCCCGGCCGGCCTGCCCCGCCCTGCAGGCATTTTGCAAGCGCTAACTGCATGCACCACCGTTCCTCCCCTCTCCCGCCACCTCTCTCGCTCGCTCTATTCCTCCCTCCTTCGGCTTCCGTATTCCGCTTTCCTCCCTGGGAGAAGGTAGAGGACGGCGTGGGACGCCGGAGTGGGTCTGTAAAGGACCTCACCGTCCTCATCTATCTTTGTTGATGCCAGTCTCCATTTCTTTTATGCCGCTGAGGTCGCTCTCGTGGCCCCGCCCCGGCCCCGGCCCCGGCCCCGGCCCCGGCCCCGGCCCCGGCCCCGGCCCCGGCCCCGGCCCCGGCCCCGGCCCCGGCCCAACCGCTTTTGCGCTTCCTTTTCGTTTCGGCTCAGATTATCATCGGCCGACCGCCTTTGGGCACTAAATCACGTGGAGCCGGGGCGGGCGGGGGGCCCCGGGGGCTAAATGAGCAGCCCTGCAGCACTCCCCTCAGCTGAGCGGGGCGGCAGGATCACCGATCAGGAGGTCGAGGCGGCGTGGAGTTGATCAACAGTCACGTGTTGTGTACTTCGCTGTATCGGTTTTTCCTCTTTACCTTCAGTCTTCATTTCAGCCCGAGAGGGGGGTAACTTTGTAAAACCATTGTGCGGCCCCTAAAAGATTTATTTTAAAAATCAAAAACAAATTTAAAAAATCGAAATTTAATCAAAATCAAATCAAGAAGGAAGTTAATGAAAAATCCGAAATACCAAAAACAAATGATAAAAAACCTGAAACATTAGTAAAAGGGTTAAAAAATAACAAGGAAAAAAAAATCAAAATTTATATATTTTTTAAAAAAGGGAGAGAAAAGTTTGTCATTTTCTCGAAAAATAAAAATTACCAATTAAAACCACAATCACATCATTTATTTTATTTTTTAAAAAGAAAAACAGATCAAAAGTCAAAAGACTCAGCGCACACATTTTGCATGAGTAACCCCGCTCCCCCCTCGCATTTATTCCCCCCCTTTTTAACATGAGGACCTTGTGTTGCAGGTGTCGCCAGGATAGCGGGAGCGGGCCATGAACGAGGGGTAAACAACTCTGAATTCGGTGTACAAATTGCGTGAATTTGAATTGAATTTGTCTAAATTGAATTGAATTCGTTTTGAATTAGCTTTGAATTTTTTGAATTTATTGCAAAGTTTTTTTTTGAAATTATTGTGATCTTTTTGTGAATTTACTTGAATTCGTTTTAAATTCGGGGATGCCCCAGAAAATACACGCACATCTGATCCAAATTATTGTCTCAATTACATGATTAAATAGGATTTTTAGTAAATTATTGTGAATGATATCTATTTATTCCAAATTATTGGAAATTAACTTGCAACTGCGCAAAATAATCACAATTATTTCAATTATTTTTTTAAACTTTTCAGAAACAAATTTTGCTCTGCAATTGAAAGGGTGGCGTGAAAACATGGAAAATTTTTGCGGCAGTAAACCTCCCGAAGGAGGTTGCGGTTCCCGCCAGGCACAGGGCTTTAACCCCCTGTGGCAGCCAACTGCTTCGGTGTTCCATGGGAACCGGCGCTTTGCTGACTGCGATCCTATCGCGCAATTCGACAGATTTGATCCCCGTACCACCATTGGCCTACCCCTAGAGGTACGAGCGGTGTCAAGGGCGTTAGACTTCCTGATCCCAGTTTCAGAGGCCTTACCTCAGAGGGGTACGCGGGATTCGAACCCACAACCCCGAGTGCCGACACGTAGCCAGAACAGGAAGCGACCCAACGCCCAGAGCCACCGAGCCAACGGCGGTGAGACGTGTTTAACTTCTATTTGACCTGCCATCCAGCTGCGGCCAAAGGGAATGTCAAGCGCTAAAAACACTTTCCCAAGTGGGAGTCGAACTTCGGACCACTCGGTTCGGTGTTGCGCGCTCTACCAACTGAGCCACGACGCTACGATGTCTGTCCAGCACGACGGGTTCGAGTTGTATTTGCCCTGTCCTCCTGGCTGGTGGCTGCAGGATACGGCAAATACGACTCGAACCCGTCGCACGGTACAGTCATCGTGGCGTCATGGCTCAGTTGGTAGAGCGCGCAACACCGAACCGAGTGGTCCGAAGTTCGACTCCCACTTGGGAAAGTGTTTTTAGCGCTTGACATTCCCTTTGGCCGCAGCTGGATGGCAGGTCAAATAGAAGTTAAACACGTCTCACCGCCGTTGGCTCGGTGGCTCTGGGCGTTGGGTCGCTTCCTGTTCTGGCTACGTGTCGGCACTCGGGGTTGTGGGTTCGAATCCCGCGTACCCCTCTGAGGTAAGGCCTCTGAAACTGGGATCAGGAAGTCTAACGCTCTTGACACCGCTCGTACCTCTACCTCTAGGGGTAGGCCAATGGTGGTACGGGGATCAAATCTGTCGAATTGCGCGATAGGATCGCAGTCAGCAAAGCGCCGGTTCCCATGGAACACCGAAGCAGTTGGCTGCCACAGGGGGTAAAAGCCCTGTGCCTGGCGGGAACCGCAACCTCCTTCGGGAGGTTTACTGCCGCAAAAATTTTCCATGTTTTCACGCCACCCTTTCAATTGCAGAGCAAAATTTGTTTCTGAAAAGTTTAAAAAAATAATTGAAATAATTGTGATTATTTTGCGCAGTTGCAAGTTAATTTCCAATAATTTGGAATAAATAGATATCATTCACAATAATTTACTAAAAATCCTATTTAATCATGTAATTGAGACAATAATTTGGATCAGATGTGCGTGTATTTTCTGAGGTCATTCCTTAAATTCGCTTGAATTTGTTCTGAATTCGTTTTGAATTCGCGTGAATTAGTTTTGAATTCGCGTGAATTAGTTTGAATTAGTGTGAATTTTGAATTAGTGGTGTACATCAAAATTCGGAGTTATTTACCCCTCGGCCATGAAGCTGTCCGTGTCCGCGTTCCGCGCCCAGGCGCACGCTCACAAGAAGATCCTGTCCAGCTCCTTCCACCCCACGCTCAACTATGGGTCAACCGCCACCAGCAGCCAATTCGTCTTGCCCGCGACACAGGTCAGTAGAGTCGGGTCAAGTCTGTTCTTAACGAGAGGGAAACATCTTTTGTACACCTCGTAATTTAGGAAAATTCGGAAAATTTTGGAAAAATTCGGAAACACTCAGAGAAATTTAAGAGAATTTTAGGAAACATTCAAGCAAAAGTTGAAAACAAAACAATTAGAAAAGATATTAATAATTCAAAGAAATTTACAAAATCTCTACACCAAAATTCAGAGTTGTTTCCCCCTCAGTTCTTCTCAGCGCAGCGTCAGTAGTGTTGGCTGTTGGGCGTGGCAGAGCGCCTCGCCCGACATCTTCTGTCTCTCTTCCTCCTCTAGTTAGAATCAGGTGGGAGGGAGTGAGACAAAGTATGTCGGACTTAGGTCTTGCCAGCCTTGAGTTGGGCGAGCGCCTGTCGTGGCGCGGTTAGGCAAACCCGCACGACCTCGGGGCGGAGCGGGTGGCCTACCCTCTGCCGTGCGGGCGCTTTAGGCGCTGGCCCGGTGGCCCCGGCCCCCGGCCCTGGCGCCGAGCCTCTTCGCGGCCCATAACGCGGCACGAGTTCTGTTTGCGCTAGATTTAGACGCGGAGCCGTGCCGTGCCAGGCGGCGAGCGGCTGGTGGAGCGGAGCACACGATGTGCGGGAAGTTTGCTCTCTCTCTCTCTCTCTCTCTCTCTCTCTCTCTCTCTCTCTCTCTCTCTCTCTCTCTCTCCCTCTCTCTCTCTCTCTCTCTCTCTCTCCCTCCCTCCCCCTCTCCCTCTCTCTCCCCGCCTCACTGCTCTCGGCTCGCACGTCACAAAGTGGGCTAGGCTCTCTCGCCATACCGCCTCCCGCCCCGCGCAGAACCTACCTTATTCCTCTAGGGTCTCCAGAGGGTCGCCTGTCTTGTCGGTGCCAAAGGGTCGCCATACCCGCGCGTCTCTCGGAAGAGGACTCATCTCTAGTCGCGTCCATGCCCCCTTCAAAGTATTTCGCCTCTTTATTGTTCTGGTCTACATTGTCGCCGTGTTAATTGCGTTCTCAACGTCCCCAACCACTCATTCTATCTCCGCGGGATTCTTTTGTTTTCTTTTGTTTTTGTTTCGGTTGAAAGGCTTACTGTTTGTTTGGGAGCAACGGGATCTCGAGGCCGCCCCCCGCCCCCGTGGTGCAAGCCCTCCGAATGACTCTGAGAAAGATTCCCGCGCCCGGGCTTACCCCAACCTCCGCCCCCCACCCCCAATTTTTCCTTCGTCCTTCCTCTTGTGCCCCGTTATACTCCCTATCTTTGTCCCCCTCCCACCCTATCCATCAGCACTCGGAATGTAAGGGTGATTGCGATGTTGCGAGTGCGGCTGTCCGTGATGGAGCAGAGCTGGGCGGGACGCTGATCCCCGAAGCCTTGCGGGCGAGTCGGCCGGGGAGTGGGCCGGGGGGTGAAGGGGGCGGGCGGGGGAGAGGAGGGGCTGCTTTGTTGCCACAGGGCGCAGAGGTCGCCCCCGCTCCGGACGGATCCCTCGCTGCAAATAAGGTGTGTAGAATGTACTCGACCTCCTGGCAAATGTCCTGTCAATAACGGGTGGTCCGGTGCGTGCAATCAGTAGTTTGATTACAAACCATCTCATATTCGCCATGAAAGGGAGGAGGGTGGAGGGCGGAAATTGAGATTTGATCCTGATTTATTAGAGGTCAATAAATGGGCTTTGGAGCACCACTACAGTGAACCAGCTCTCGAGAGCCACAGGACCTGAACTACTGTTATTCAATTACTGTGACGTCACATTCTATTTCATGTGAAAACTGTCACATTCTTCTAGTAGTAATTATTGTCACATTCTTTTGAATGTGACTGTAAAATTCATCCCACAAAGTCCTGTCGATTCACGTTCAAACGAATATTCACATATGTGATATCACACTCTGGACAATGTGACAGTTTTCACATTATAAAGGATGTGACGTCACAGTAATTGATTTACAGGGTGTGAACCCAAGTATGCAACTGCTAATCACTTGTAAGTGTGCAACTCCCATGGGAGTTGCGTGAGAGAACTACAGTTTTACATATACAAGTCTTAAACCCAGTGTTGAGCATTGCGAGTGTTTAACTGCACACCTGCGAGTGTTGAACAGTTGCACACTCGGTTTATCAGTGTGCATGGCCTGAAGTAGAAATGTAACAGTGAGGAGAATCTATCAACAACATTATGACACAGTGAATGACAAGGGATAAGGGAGAGTGGGGCAGTGTGTAACAGGGGCAGTGTGTAACAGAGGTCCGTAATTCAAATATGGCGCGTCCGAAACCGAATCTAAATGTGTATATTATATCTTCTGGTTGACTTAGTTCATTTGCAATCGAGATAGCCATGGTCGAGAAGGTGTCATGGTGGTAAACGGGCGGCAAAGTTAGAATCACCCGGTTTTCAGGTAAATTTCGTACTTTCACGACATAATCTTTTTGGGTTGAGGTCTATTGGTTACAAACTACACCCAAAATATTTTTTGTTTTCGAAGCATGTAGCTTTACACTTGCAAAATGGTTGTTGCCGCTAACAGAACCTCGAAGTTTCTCGCCCTACGAGGCCACTTACAAGGCAGTGTACCTTGGGGCACTGTGTAACAGATGGTAACAGAAAACTCTGGGGCAGTTTGTAACAATACGAATGATCTTAGTTGGTCATGTCAGTGACATACATATGCTCCAACAGTCTCATAAAAGCAGTTTTGTCCGTTTTTAGTTAATATTCACAAAATATACAAAATAATTGTTATGCTTTTCCATTTTTGATTAAAAGCTTACTATTTGCAGGAAAATTCCATTAACACAAAATTAATTTTGTTGAAAAATACTACTAACAAATCAGCAGCTACCAAAGGAAGCAAGCAGAAGCTGTTTCCTCCCTTTCTAGCTGTCTTCTGATCTCAATCATCCCCTTTGTTACACACTGCCCCACTGTCGTTACACACTGCCCCGGGGCGGGGCAGTGTGTAACAAATGCAGACCTTCATTCAACAAGCTCTAGGTCATACACAATGCGCTCAGTAATCCATTCGAGCAACTTCCAGCCTCGGTAAAGGTCCAATCTAACATTTTATCTTTATTTTTCCCAAAATGTCTGCATAGTTTGACTGAAATAACCAAATTCCAAAATCCGTTACACACTGCCCCACTCTCCCTTACTTTTCTTTTCGATTGTTGACGGTCACCAGGTGGTGCTTATGAGCTCTTTGAGGTAGAAAGCGTGGAGAATGGAAGGGTGAGACAGAGAGAGATAAAGGGAGTAAAGGGACTCCTGATTGATGTCGGCCTGCGCACGTGACGTGCTGCGGGCGCCTCTTCACCTCGAGCACTTGATGTATGAAGAGAAGAGCCGCTGGAGGGGGAGCTATAAATACCAAAGAGGGAGAGAGAGAAAGAGAATGCATTGCTAGCTCAGTACTCGTGCGGTATACATTGAAATTTATCGCCGGGTTGGGCTGCAGCAGAAGGGATTGTGTAACACGTGCGTCAAACTGGCTGCGCACGTGCTGGAAGGCCCCCCCCCCCCCCCTCCCCTGCTGCCGGTTGTTCCTCTGCCGGCTCCGCCGGGCTCCACAATACGACTCTACACCGCGCTGCTGCACACTGAGTGCAGCCACCCGATCCGTTTGTTTTATTGTCCTCCCTCCTTTCAAGTTTTTTCTCTCCTTTATTTCTTGGTGGGAGGGGGGCGGCGGTTGGTGTTGGAGAGGTATCGTCGTAGCACTGTAATATCGTGCTTTTCCTTCTGTCCTTTTCATCATAATTTCCCGCGGGAATAATTTATTTTGCAGACATGAAGTCGAGGGCAAGTGTGGAACGCCAGTCGATTTCCGCGTCGGCCGCCTCCCCCTCCCCTTGGAATTTTATTTGGAGTAATTGAAGCCTGGATGGGAGCGGCCGTTGTGTTCGCCGCCTACGCCGCGCTCCACCGCCCAAAATGCCTTCGTCCCCCCTCCCCTCCCCCCTCCCCTCTCTTTCCCACATTTTGGTGGAAAAGTGTCCCGGTATTGTTCGGTGCCCGATCGGACATCGAAAATCGAATGGAGAGGTGGGACGCGTGCGCGCGACGAGTGGAAGCAGTGTGTGTGTGGAAGTGCCCTCTCTCTCTCTCTCTCTCTCTCTCTCTCTCTCTCTCTCTCTCCCTCCCTCCCTCTCCCTCTCTCTCTCTCTCTCTCTCTCCCTCCCTCCCGTTTTTTCCCTCCATCTTCTCGAAGCGGTCCTTCTTTCCGATGGAACACGGTGTGAAGTCTGTGTCCCGCTTGGAGCCAGGCTGGGCCGCAGGCGCGCTCCGGGGCGCTGCTGAGTGTCGAGAGGATAGATCGAGCTGGAAAATTGACTTGTGTCGGGGGAACCGGCGGCGGTCACAGTGTTTCACTGCTTTCCCCTCCAGTGCCCCACTGAAATAGGTTGTTTTCGACGTAAAGTAGTAAAGCGAGAAAAATAAATAATACACTCTCATTTCCTTACGGATGCGCTATCTCCATAATACGGAAAAATTTTTGCAAGCGTAATATGGATCACAAATCATCTGTAATACGGATAAAATCATTCGTAATATGCATAATTTAATGCATATTACAAACATGCCTTCATTCATAAAGTATGGACCAAATTCACCGTAACTTACGGATCAAGCAAGGTTTGTAATATGGATTAATTAATCCATATTATGGATGATTTTATCCGTATTACAGATGATTTGTGATCCATATTACGCTTGCACAAAATTCTCCGTATTATGGAGATAGCACATCCGTAAGGAAATGAGAGTGTAGAAGAGATTATAGACAACGATATTTTTTCCGTGTATCTAAAGTTCTTTCTACTCCAGAACTCGATGCGAATCAGAATACGAACCTCACCGCGCCCGCTGCCGCAGGCCCGCACACAGCATGCTTCGCCACCCCGCCCCACCCCACCCCACCCCGCCCCGCCCCGCCCCGCCACGCCCCGCCCCGCCCCGCCCCACCCCGCCCCACCCCACAGTGACGTGTGACGCCTGACATCCCTCTCTTTTCATCCCTTTTCCGGCCACCACCAAAGCGTTCGGTCGCGGCGAGCCAAAGCTTTCATATGAAGCAGTATTTCTTTTTATTTTTATCTCTTCCCGGAGTGCCGCGCCGCGGGTGCCTCCCCCCCCCCTCCCAGCGGTGCTTCTCGCCCGGAGAGAACGGAACTGACTAGAAAGAAAAAATGAAATTGTGCGTCGTCCAGCGTGGCGGAAACGTGCCGGAACGGGGCGGAGTAGAGGGAATTATTTAAATTACATTAGTATTCTTGGCATATGACCTATAATTAAAGAAAAAAATACATGATATGTAGAAAGTAATCAAGGTAATATCTAACTTTTTTCTGCGCGATATGGTAGTGCTCGTTCTTGTGCGACTGTATGTGGGGACACCAGCGAGCAAGATTTATTTTTTCTGGGCGTGCACCCACCGGGCAACATTGAAGGTGAAGAGGCGAAAATGTTTTCTGAGTTCTCAATTTTTATTCCGACGGTCGCGTGGTGTGGGCTGAAAGCCAAAGCGGGCGTAAAGCACGTGTCTCCTCGTCTCCTCTCAGCGCTGCCACTCGCCTCCAGGCTTCAGACCCCTGGCTCCCCACGACCTCTGTCGCCCAGCTTCTCCCCACCTTCGTTATTCAACGCCACTGAATTGATGGTACATTTGAGAATTTTGTTAAATGTAGTGGTGAAAAGTGTCAGATTGCGTGGCTGCGGCGGTGTGTCCGATACTATGAGGTCTTATGTAAGAGCAGTAGGGGAGGGCGGAGGGGGGCAGTAGCCCTCAAGAAAAGTAAGAAGGTTCCGCGCCCCCCGCCCCCGACCCCCCACCCCACCCCACCCACCCACCCACCCACCCACCCACCCACCCACCCAAAGAAAAAAGAAAAAAAAAACTCTCAAACGAAGGTCAAAGTTCTTCGTGAAGATCTCTCGAAATTTCATCGGAGTTGAGACATATATAAATACTCTGAAGTTTGAGCCTCCTTCCCCTTGAGAGGTCCCACGTCTCGTTCCGAAGGCATCACGTTTGCTCGGCTTCCTTGGCGGGCCGGGCCGGGCCGGGCTGTGCCGGGGTGTGCTCTGTTGACACTGTTCAGCCTGCTTGGGGGCTCTGCCCCCCCCCCTCCTCCCCGCACCTTGAATAATGCCCCTTTCGTCCTTTTGTGTTACGTGTTACCGCCACTGCAGCCGCTGCCGCTTCGCACTCTGAAACACTGGTAAAACAAGTGTTAAATATTGCACGTCAATTGACGTTTAAGTTCAAGTTTGCATTTTCTCAACACATTGTGACGTTTAACTAGGTTAAACGTCGATTGGTGTCTAAATTTTAAACACTTCCGAAAAGTTCCCATATGGTTTCTATTGATAAAATAGAACTGTGTGCGTCCAAGTGTTCAGAATTTAAACGTTTGGCAAACTTTTAAAATGTGTTCACCATGTAATGTGCAACATCATAACTTGCACACGTTGGTGTTTAAATTATGCACACTTGTTTTACCAGTGAAGGCTTTCGGTGAATTCCACCGTAAGACGCGAATGGTGAACCTTGCACGAGGGGTAAATAACTCCGAATTTTGATGTACACCACTAATTCAAAATTCACACTAATTCAAACTAATTCACGCGAATTCAAAACTAATTCACGCGAATTCAAAACGAATTCAGAACAAATTCAAGCGAATTTAAGGAATGACCTCAGAAAATACACGCACATCTGATCCAAATTATTGTCTCAATTACATGATTAAATAGGATTTTTAGTAAATTATTGTGAATGATATCTATTTATTCCAAATTATTGGAAATTAACTTGCAACTGCGCAAAATAATCACAATTATTTCAATTATTTTTTTAAAACTTTTCAGAAACAAATTTTGCTCTGCAATTGAAAGGGTGGCGTGAAAACATGGAAAATTTTTGCGGCAGTAAACCTCCCGAAGGAGGTTGCGGTTCCCGCCAGGCACAGGGCTTTTACCCCCTGTGGCAGCCAACTGCTTCGGTGTTCCATGGGAACCGGCGCTTTGCTGACTGCGATCCTATCGCGCAATTCGACAGATTTGATCCCCGTACCACCATTGGCCTACCCCTAGAGGTAGAGGTACGAGCGGTGTCAAGAGCGTTAGACTTCCTGATCCCAGTTTCAGAGGCCTTACCTCAGAGGGGTACGCGGGATTCGAACCCACAACCCCGAGTGCCGACACGTAGCCAGAACAGGAAGCGACCCAACGCCCAGAGCCACCGAGCCAACGGCGGTGAGACGTGTTTAACTTCTATTTGACCTGCCATCCAGCTGCGGCCAAAGGGAATGTCAAGCGCTAAAAACACTTTCCCAAGTGGGAGTCGAACTTCGGACCACTCGGTTCGGTGTTGCGCGCTCTACCAACTGAGCCATGACGCCACGATGACTGTACCGTGCGACGGGTTCGAGTCGTATTTGCCGTATCCTGCAGCCACCAGCCAGGAGGACAGGGCAAATACAACTCGAACCCGTCGTGCTGGACAGACATCGTAGCGTCGTGGCTCAGTTGGTAGAGCGCGCAACACCGAACCGAGTGGTCCGAAGTTCGACTCCCACTTGGGAAAGTGTTTTTAGCGCTTGACATTCCCTTTGGCCGCAGCTGGATGGCAGGTCAAATAGAAGTTAAACACGTCTCACCGCCGTTGGCTCGGTGGCTCTGGGCGTTGGGTCGCTTCCTGTTCTGGCTACGTGTCGGCACTCGGGGTTGTGGGTTCGAATCCCGCGTACCCCTCTGAGGTAAGGCCTCTGAAACTGGGATCAGGAAGTCTAACGCCCTTGACACCGCTCGTACCTCTAGGGGTAGGCCAATGGTGGTACGGGGATCAAATCTGTCGAATTGCGCGATAGGATCGCAGTCAGCAAAGCGCCGGTTCCCATGGAACACCGAAGCAGTTGGCTGCCACAGGGGGTTAAAGCCCTGTGCCTGGCGGGAACCGCAACCTCCTTCGGGAGGTTTACTGCCGCAAAAATTTTCCATGTTTTCACGCCACCCTTTCAATTGCAGAGCAAAATTTGTTTCTGAAAAGTTTAAAAAAATAATTGAAATAATTGTGATTATTTTGCGCAGTTGCAAGTTAATTTCCAATAATTTGGAATAAATAGATATCATTCACAATAATTTACTAAAAATCCTATTTAATCATGTAATTGAGACAATAATTTGGATCAGATGTGCGTGTATTTTCTGGGGCATCCCCGAATTTAAAACGAATTCAAGTAAATTCACAAAAAGATCACAATAATTTCAAAAAAAAACTTTGCAATAAATTCAAAAAATTCAAAGCTAATTCAAAACGAATTCAATTCAATTTAGACAAATTCAATTCAAATTCACGCAATTTGTACACCGAATTCAGAGTTGTTTACCCCTCGACCTTGCAGCACTGGAGTTTACAGTGAATTTTCACAGTGAGCCAGTGAATATCACTGCAAGCGACGTTGAGTCAGGTCGCATCACCTTGGATTTTTGATTACTGTGTCACTCAGTGTGGCTTGCGGTGAAACTTCACCATAGCTTACTTCGAAAATAACGTGAGCTTTTATTAGTCCGCTTTCTCCCATCACCTTTCTTTTTTTTCTTGTCCTTCCTCCTTATTTTCGTTGGCCGCTCTCTGAGACGAAATATAATTTCCGTCGCTTCCTTCCCTTACAACCCCCTCCTCCTCAAGCGCACACACCGAACCGGGGCAGGGAAGCAGCCGTTCTCTCTCTCTCTCTCTCTCTCTCTCTCTCTCTCTCTCTCTCTCTCTCTCTCTCTCTCTCTCTCTCTCTCTCTCTCTCTCCCTCTCTCTCACTCTCTCACTCTCTCTCTCCCCTTCCCCGCCCTCACCCTCTCTCCCACTTCTTAGGGTTTCGAATCTAGGAAATTTTTCATAGACAAACCCTGCCTACTAGGCAACCTGCCACACAGTGGTGTCCGAATGTTGCCTAGTAGGCAGGGTTTTTATAGGAAAAATTTCCTAGATTCGAAACCCTACCACTTCTCTCTTGTACCAGTACGCTCATCCGGGTAGAACGATTTGCGGTTTTTAGTGCATCAAAAATGTATTTTTTAAATAAAAAGAAGTCCAACTTTGGTTCTTATGAACCCTTTTGTTTTTTGGTTGTTAGTCCTTTATGCAGTTTTCTTGCAAAATATTATTCTGTAAGAAATCAAGCACAAATAAAAGCAACGGCGTCAAAACTGCAGAAAAGCAAATAGTTTAAGACAGCTGCTGTCGTCTTCCAGTTCCGAGGGCAGTTTATGGAAATTTTTGGTCAGCCAATACACACATTTTACCAAACTTTTCACATTTGAAAATAAGTTTGCAGCACTGGAAACCTATTTTTACCTGATATTGTATTTGAAAGTGAGAATTTAACCAATTTTTCTTCGTGTTTCGTGTTCTGTTTTTATTTCGTTGGGACACTTCTCTGCTTCTCTCACTAACTCTGTCGCCTAAGAAGTGGTGACGGTCTTTGCCTCGCCGTCTTCGTAGAATTTTTTTTTTTTTTTAGAACCTTTAATTACTTTTCTTCAGAGAACGTGTCCGGGTGGGCGAGAGGCATCTTCCCTTGCCTACTATCCGACTACCGTTTCGTTAATTCCAAATCCTTTCTTTTTCTTTCTTATTTTTATTTTTTCTTAAGATTTATTTATTTAAAAAAATGCAAACAGATTAAACGTCTAAGAATTCCTTGAGAACCTTTCTCTTGCTCGGGACGTCTTGCTTGCCTTCCGCTCCAACTTGGTTATTATTGTTCTTGTTGAAGTTGTTGGGCGTTTGTGGCGGCGAGCGGATTCTACCCGGACTAATCCCGAATCAATAAGTTTGGCCGGTCCTTAAGCCTCGCCCCTTGGCCCCGTCGCGCTGAGCTGCCGAAGCTACTCGCCCAAGTTATAATGAGGTCATTGCTGTAGTAACGCCATGAGGACCAGATACGATACGCCCCAGTTAGCCCTACGTGACGTGCCTGACCCCCTCCTCGCTGCCCTTCCTTTTTCCATCTCCCTCGGTCCTCCCTCTTCTTCCGGATGTATGTGAATCTGGTTCCGCCCGGCCTTAGGCCCACCACCTGCCACCAGCTCCTCCGTGACGGTGTCCTCTGTAAGAGCGCGTAATTTGAACCTACTTGGGGCGATGGCGGAATGCGTCAGACCGGGAGAGTGAGTGAAGTGAAGCGAGAGAGCAGAGAGAGAGAGAGAGAGGGGGGGGGGGGAGGGCAGGAAACGTGACTACTCCCACCCACGGCCACGATCCGCCGCGCGCCTGCCGAGAACGGATACCAACCACTCACGCTTCGATCTTTCTCTCTTCGCTGGAGCGCGAGAGCCTGGTGGAGCGTGGCTCGGCGTGGCGGCAAGCGTAGCGGCCGCGTTTTACACCCAGCAAAGCGTGTTCTTGTATCGGGCGCAAAATACTCGAATCGAATAGAGTGCAAAATACTTGATAATATTTAGTGACATTGTAGTTGAATGTTATTCTAGCACAGTTTTCGTTTACCGTACTACTAAAATAGGCTTGGTTTGAGAGTCAAATTGTAATTAGGTATTTTAGGTTCACGCTTTTCCGAGCGCGTGTGTATGACACGCAGACTTTTCGCTTTTCCTTTGCTTATTGTGTCGCAGTGGCCCTCCCTTGGGGCTTCTCATTCTTTTCATCGAGTCTTTCTCACATCGCGGCGACTATTTGCCTGAGTAAATCTCAAAAACACTTAACGCGCAGCGATTGATGAAATTGGCGACTGCTCTCTGAAGTTCCCCGTTAGGTATGGCTAGCGCTGGTAAATATGCTTTGGGTGAGATTTGCCCTGCCTTGCCCGATGGTGTGCGGGGCAGGGCGTCGTAACGTAACGAAACGGAATTACAAACGCCTTAAAACGAAAATTAATTTCCAATTTTCCAAGCGTTTTTGAAGCGTTTTGGAAATTTTTTCTACGTTTTCTCACGTAAAACGCTTTCAGAAAGCCCAAAACGCTTTAAAAAGGCTTGTAAAATTGGAATTTAATTTTCGTTTTTAGGCGTTTCTAATTCCGTTTCGTTACGTTACGACGCCCTGGTGCGGGGTAATGAGTACCCCGCCTGCCTCAGGACGAGGGGGTCGGCGCGAAGGGGCCGGGTGGCAAACATCCGACTGGTATTTGACGAGGGGGCGTAAGGGGGGGAGGGGGTAGCTGGGTGTGTCGTGGCGCGGCGTAGCGAGGCGTCGTCGAACGCATGGTCGCACCCGTCCGCCCCTCCTGCTTTCTGCGGCCTCGATAGGATCAAGTGAACGGTTTCATCATCTCACTCCTCGTGTGGGGTTGACGCGCGACACTCTGAAATCACACACACGCGCGCGCACACACGCGCACACACACACACACACACACACACACACACACACACACACATACATACACATACACATACACACAGGCAAAAACGCACGCCTGCGACGAAAAAAAAAATCAAAGCGAAACACTTGCAGATAAATGATTTATTGGCAGCGGAAAGATGAAAGGCTGCAAGCCTTATTCTTGACCTCGTTCTTTCACGGTTCTGTACTAAAATTTTCAGAAAGTCCTTACTCTCTCGTCTCGTCCCGTCAGCCTGCTGTCGCTGTGAGAAAATGTCGAGTGCCGAGTGCGGGAAATTTTTCCAAAACAGAGGTCGTTCAATTTCAAATCCAGATTGTAAATTAACAAGCACTGCGCATCGACATGGACTTGGAATCGAGTAACGAGCCAGGGTGGGTCATACGATTGTGCGACATATTTTGCAAATGATAAATCATAAAATCTTTCATGCATCTACAATCCTGAAGCATCGTTCTGTCAGTCCGTCCATCCGAGCAGTGCACTTCTTGCGAGTAAGAAACAACTCTGACGTTTTCGTAAACATTGTAATTCAGATAACTTGAGAAAAAATAGGGAAAATTCAGGAAAATTTCAAAATTTGGAAGGAAATGCAAACTGAAAAAAAAAGTAAACAAAAATCTCGTTAGATCCACAAAAACCCAGAAAAAGTCATGACAATTCATAAAACCTCTGCTATACACGAAAATTTAAAGTTGTTTTCCCCCTCGACTTCGGGCCGCTGCTGCCGCCTCCCCTGTGCTGTCCCCGGCCCCTCTGTCTCTGTAGCTGGAGGCAGGTTCACGGCTACAAACAAAGGCGTATGTGCCGGGCGGCCCTGCAGACGGGCGGGCGGACGGGCAGCCAAAGAGGCCTTACGCACGTTGGCTCGGGGCTTGCGTAACCTTCTTGGCTGTGCAAACAGACGACCTGGCCCGAGCGACCCCTTGAGCCCTCTGCGCGCTGCTGCTGCTGTCCTCTTCATACTGGAGTTGTGGGGGCGGGGTATAGGTAGAACGGGATAGGGGTACGGGGAGCGAGCGGGAGGGAAGGAGATGGCAAGATGGATGGAGGGAGGGGAGGATTCGCGTCCCCCCGTCCCGAGCGAACGGGCAGGAGGCGAGGCCGAGGCCCTCCTTGCCGTAAATGGCTGGGGATGGTTGTTATTACAAGTTTCGTCCGTTGCCAGCATCGCAGATGACGTCGAGGCAGGGCGCCGCCTATACCCGATTAAGGACCGCAGCGCGCAGCCCCCTTGGCATTCGCCGTGCGTAGCGCGCCAGGCGAGGATGAGATCCGGCCTCTCATTTTTCACGATGTATGAAAGGAGGGAGGAGTGTGTGTGTGTGTGTGGGGGGGGGAGGGAATTCTGCCGGCGCACGCTCACGCGCGTTATCCCCTCTTCTCTCCGCTTCTCCCCCAGAAAAGTATCATGTTCCAGATATAAGGCTGCGGGAGCACACGCGGCGCAGCCGTGGGGCGGCCTAGAGCGACTCGGACCCGCTCGGTGTGAACGAGTCGCACCCTTGTCCATTATCTACGCGAGACAAGCCTCTCCCTCTCTCCGTCCCTTACTTTCTTCCCTCTCTCTCTCCCGTTTCTTCTTACTTTCGCGCAGCGCCCGCCCACGTCCCGTGTGCACCGCGGGTTTACGGTTGCAGCTGCCGTGAAACAAAATGTGAGTCGTCAAGTGAGCTTAGGCAGGCAGGCAGGCGGTCCCTCCCAGCGCCGTGCCAGCAGCCAGCAGCACTCGGCAGCGAGGGGAGAGAGGAGAGAAAGGAAGAGGAGGAGACTGCATCCGATTCAAGGTCCCCGATAATGACGTGGTCGCGAGTGGCGCGTCTTCTTGCGGCTGTGCAGCAGCACTGCGCCTCTGGCCCCTCTCTGCCTTCTCTCTCTCTCCCATGCTCACCCATCCCCCTCTCTTCTTTCACTCTCGCTTCCTCTCTCCTCCACTCCCTGCGATTCGTCTCTCGTTCTCTCTCCCATGCTCACCCATGCTTCACCCTTATTCGCCCGCAAGACGACGCGCCGCTTCTTGCAGCAGCCAGTCATTCTCCGCGCGCGGAGCTCAATACAAATCCCAGGCACTACTACTTCTCTTCTGCCATGCATAGGAATCCCAGCCTGCCTGCCTGCGCCCTGGCACCCCCCCCTCCCCCCCCCCCCGCTCCACCGGCTCGAAGGGAACGCCTCTCCAGCTCGGAACGCCCTGCGGCCCGGACCGCCTGGCTACGCCGCCGCCTCCGCTCAAGGCTCCATTAACTCAAAAACGAAAGGCTCAAAGGATCTCCATGCGAGGACTCCTTCAACTACTCGACGCGCGGCGACGCCTTCCCCGCCACGCCACGCCAATGCAATTTGGGGTCCCTTTCTCCCCGCCCCGCCCCGCCCCGCCCCGCCCCGCCCCGCCCCGCCCCGCCCTGCCCCGCCCCGCCCCGCCCCGCCCCGCCTCGCCTCGCCGACTGGGTTAGATCAAGGGGCCGGGGATGCGTATCGAGGGGGCGGTGGGGCGCGGTGCGGCTGGCGCGGTGTAGGAGGACGGAACAGATCCAGACCTCGTGCTCGATGAGGGCAGGATTCGAGTGCGAAACAACTCTTACATTGTGGTGTACACATTTTTTGAATTTTTATTAATTTTTACTGAATTTTTGTGAATTTTTATTGATACTTGTGAATTTTCATTGAATGTGTTTCTGTATACTCGCTTGAATTTTATTTTAGCCATTTTTTTGTGAATTTTTCTGAATGTTCCTGATTTGTTTTCTAATTGCGAGGTGTACAAAAATTTCAGAGTTGTTTCCCCCCTCGGCAGGATTGTGTATCTCTGTCTACAGTCGCTGCACAAGCTTTTGTGTTAGTTCGCGCACGCGCGCGCGCGTGTGCTGAGATGAGCTTTAAGTCGCTTTATCGCTGTGGCAGGATGGATCAAAAATACTTAAATAGGCGAAAAAAGTTTTAGTTTGATTATACGTGCGAGGAAAAGGAAACCATATGTTCTCCTATTCGTTGCGAGGCACGTCTGTCTGGAGGCTTATCGGTGGTCTGCAGCATCGCCCCGGGGTGGGGCGGAGCTGGACGGGGACGGGGCAGGGCGCGGCGGGGCGGGGCGGGGTGGGGCACGGCGGGGCGGGGTGGGGCACGGCGGGGCGGGGTGGGGCGCGGCGGGGCGGGGTGGGGCGCGGCGCGGCGCGGCGGGGCGCGGCGGGCCGTGTCTCAGCAGACAGAGGACGTTAAACCCCAGAATAAAAGGATAGCTCAGGTAATCCCGTCGCGCTATTGTGCGCCCCTCGGGTCTACCTGCTGGCCGTGCCCCTCGAGGGTCTCCCTGAGCCTGAGCCCCCCCCCCCCCCTTCCTCTGGGAGGGGAGGGATCAGGATCAGGCGGGGGCAGGTGGAGACAGCCGGCAGGATCAGGATCACGGCGTGCCGCGGGGCGCGGGCCGTGAGCCAGGTGCAGGCCGCACTGGAGGCCCTCTACACTGGAAACCGAAGGGGGAACAACTCTGAATTAAATTGTACTGATTTCGTGAATTGTTGTTAACTTTTTGCAATATTTCTTGAATTTTTCAAGAACTGTTGTGTATTTCTGTGAATTATTCTGATTTTTTTTCCGAATTCTTCTGTATTCGTTTTTCTGAATTATTACGTGTTCAAAAAGTTCTGAGTGATTTCGCCTTCGGGAAAAACTAATATGACAGGTGTCACGTCACACCATGGTGTGCACGCTGTGCTATCTAAATATATGACACAGTACGGCTGTACATCCTGCGGCTAGCATGGAGAGACTCTGTCGAGGAGGGTCAACTCTCCTCGGGCCTCTGACCAGTCACAGTCACATCCAGTCATTTTCTGGAGACATCCAGTCAAGGCGAATAAAGCAAACCAGCCAGTCGCAAAGTTCCCGGTGGAATACTTCAAAAGTTGTGTAAAAAGTATAATCGCGGAAAACTCGTGACTTGTGTCAGCAACAACTACAACTTGTGTCAGCTGGTACAACTTTTAATTTGTATTCTAATGCATGTATTTCGTGGACGAAACAGAAATACTAAAAAACGATGCGATATGATGTCAGGTTTGCTTATTGACACCGCTATGGTGGTGAGGCTGGGAGCGTGGGGCATTGTTTGGAGACGTGGTGTACACTGTCAGAAAAATCTTACCAAAGTTCTCAAAAGGTACGATAATTTACTGGTCAAGTCCTTGCCTGCTCCGAGTGTACTTGGCCAGTATGGTCTTTTGGGGTATAAAGTATACTACCTTATCTTATGATTACTGTACTTCATACTTAAAAAGGCAAGGACTTGACGAGTAAATAATCGTACATTTCACGTGCACGGAGAAAACGGCGTCTTGGTTTCCAAGCTGTTTTGGAAACACTAAGCAGCTCTTATGGAGAAAATACACAGGATTTCCGGGGCTGCTTGAAAACCAAGGCGAAGTTTTGACAGTGTATGACAGGGTGTGGAAAATTTTACATGGTGTGGCGTAGTGTAAACCGATGGTCGCAGGAGACCTCACTTGGACCGTTGTGATGGGCGTCGCTGATCGCGGTGAAGCGGCGCGGGGCGGGGAAACGGTTGGCACTTAAGTTGGCGCTGCTTCGGTTGGCCCCGGCCGCCGGGCCGCGCAGAGGGAAGTAGCCCATCAGCCCGGATCCGGTTCGGTAGCGCCACGCCACGCCACGCCGCGCCACGCCACGCCACGCCTCACGGCGCTGCCGCCGCGGTCGCGGTCGCGCTGTGGGGTGGGGCGGAGCGGTTCGTGGGTGTGCGTGCGAGGAGGGGGGGGGGAATCACTCATACAAAATGTGTGCAATGATTTATGATTTTATTGTTTGCTTCGATTTCTTTTTAAATCTTTTGTTTTGATTTTTTCTTTTCATTTTTCATGGAGAATTACTGTCACTTTTTGAGAAATTTTGATCTTTTACAGCCATTTACTATTTTTTCTTTTCTTCAATTTTATTTCGATTTTTTGTTTATGTTTCTTGATTTTTCTGTACCCTTCTTCTTTATTGAATTTTGATTTTTTTTTCTAAATGAGTTTTGGGGGCTGTACTATGATTTTTCGAAGTGAGCCCCCTTTGTTAGATGTGTGTAACATGTATCCCCATAGCTGTTCGCGCGTAAATCTGTAAGCGCCCTCCGTCTGCACTGATGCGTGACACATAGAGCGTCATCATCAGCGGTCGGATCTCCATCGCTCTGGTCTCCCCCCACCCCCCACCCCCGGCCCCCGGGTCCTAATGGCCGGTCCGACTGACACCGCTGGTGCGACTCTCTCCTCGGCGGCACGCGGCACGCCCGGCTGGTTTTATTGAAAAGCCATTAGTCCCCTGGTCTGGTCCGACCCGACCCAGAGCCTCTCTCGCCGCTCGGCCCGTCTGCGAGAATGTTGTCGCATCGCACTCGCATGCCTGTCTGTACTGCAACATGAGAGGAGGGCGCCCGGGAGTCCCAGCTCCTACTTTTAAAAAAAAATAAAAAATAAAATAAAATGTGTGTAGACAGCGTTTGGGTCGCTAATTTGTAAAATCACATGCGCTTGTTACCTGAACAGATTTTTCGCAAACCAATAACACCTGTTCACTGAAAACTTCCTTGTTGAATCCAGGCAGCTTGCAAGAAAGTGTGTACGACGAAAAACGGAGGAGTAGTTTGGTGTTAAAGACCGACCCAGGGGTCCGTAACTTAACATAACACACATCACTTGTTAGTTACAAGAAAGTCGAAAATAAAATTTTCAGTTAAGTTAAATAACGCAACGAATTGGAATTGGTTATTCGCATAACGTTTTAGGTGTAACCAATTACTTTAACGTTAAATGCCACTTTCACTTATTTTGTGACTGATACCGCACAGACACGAAAAAAGAAATTCCTTCTCTGACACATGTGTGTTAAATCTATAACCTGTTACTTTACATCGACAGTGAATACGTTAATTCTATAACTGTTATGTGCCATACTACGCGTTATCAGTGAACGGGTGTAACAATAACGGTTAACTTAACGTTAAGAGGTGCTTTTGTGATAAGTTACGGACCCCTAGACCGACCCCTAGACCTTTGTTAGTTACTATCTGGAAGCTCCGCAGGCCTAGGAGGGTGAATACTTATCTCAGCCTGATACGTTCTCCCCTACTAGTATTGAATGCCGCATAAATGACTTTTCGAACAAACGCTCTCTGGGGGCCTTGCGCGTGCTCCATGCCTCTGTATGGAGGAAGGTTCTGAGGTTTTTATTGAGCTGCCAAAGTTGACAATGAAATGAATTGTTGATAGGCGCGGTGTAATGCGACCAGGTCGCGTGACGCCTGAAGTCGAAACTCGAGCCCGGGAATAACTCTAGTCTCAACCGCGTGAATATTTCACGTACTGTGTGCTACTGCCTGGCCTGGCATGTGTTAATGTTGGAAAAGGATAGTGGCTGCGGGGAAAGAGGGGAAAAGATGTTCCGTTTCGATTATCAGCTTGCGGCCTCGACTGCCAATTTTAGCCTTGATGTCTACATTTAGCATTCGAGGGCGTCGAGTGAGAGAGACAGCGAGAGATAGAGGGGGAGAGAGAGAGAGAGAGAGAGAGAGAGAGAGAGAGAGAGAGAGAGAGAGAGAGAGAGAGAGAGAGAGAGAGAGAGTGTGTCTCGCAGCCGCGCCACACGTCACGTCCCCTATCGGAGCCACGCGGCGCCGCCGCACTCCGCCCCGCCTCCCCATTTCTCGGCCCGGGTGGTGGAATTAGCTGTCGCCCCGAGCAGGTTACCATTCCGGTCGCGATCGCGTAGAGTTTGTGTGTCCCACACTCACTACTGTACTTTTGGCCGCACAAGCCCACTCCCCTTGGCACCACATGAACCAAAGCGGTCAACTTTCTTCGCACTCACGGTAAAAATAGTTTCTTCTATTTCAAGATCTGTCTTAGATGTCCATTGGTATTCTCCATAAGTTCCAAGAAAGATCTTGAAATACAAGAAACTATTTTTACCGTGCTCTACTTTATTTGCCACTCGGCTTGCACCGCTCTCTATATCGCTCGAGCACCAAAAATATATATATATATATATATTTTTTTTGGTATATATATATATATATATATATATATATATATATATATATATATATATATATATATATATATATATATATATATATATATATGTAATGAAGTGCTCACTACAACGTATGAGTACGGAAGAAAACAGCCACTTTTCTTCCCTTTTTCTCATATTTCTGACATTTTCGATCTCTCATCTCGCTCTTTTTCTCTTACTTTCGCATCTCCTTTCTCTCCCTCTCTCTCTCTCCCACCCCGCGTGGCTCTACTCATCGGCTTGCCTCTTTTGTGGATCCTCTGCGGCACCCAGTCCCTCCCCCTATAGGCCGCGGAACGTTTCTTGGGTTCTGCGCCCCCCCCCCTCTTCCCTCAGCAGACGGTCCCGGAGTGGACTTTGATCCCCGACAGCAACATGAGCCCGCGGGAGAGAGATTGTGTGAGTCTGCGCCGCTGAGCGCGCTGAGCTCGGGCCTCGGGTGATGGGACACGGCGCGCCGCGGCGGGGCTGGGTTGGGCGCGATGGCTGAGGCAAGTCTTCCTGCTGCGTAGAAATTTCTGTCATCGTGTGAGCGCTAGGCTGACACTACCGCCCCCTCGCACCCCGTGTGGGGCTGTGTGTGTGTGTATGCGCGCCGCATCGAGCGTAGTGGCCTCCTCGGAGCTCTAGAACCCCCCTGCCCCCGCCCTACCACCCCCTGGGAGATGAAATGTTGTCGAGAGAGATTTGAATGAGAGGATTAGGAGGGTACTGCAAGAAGGGGAGAAGACAAAGTCGCGGGATCTCTCTCTCTCTCTCTCTCTCTCTCTCTCTCTCTCTCTCTCTCTCTCTCTCTCTCTCTCTCTCTCCTCCCTCTCTCACTTTTTCTCCGTCTCGCAGTGTTGCCGTTGCATTGACACAGACAGCACTGACAGCCACCCACGTCGGCCGCCTCGGTCCGCTCGCCAGGGGAGTGAGGGGTGGGGCCCTGGGGGAGGATTAGCCCGTATTGGGACTCCTAAATGGCGGGGGTCTTGGGCTAGGTCGGGTCGGGTCTGGTGGGGCCGCTGTACAATGGGTTGACCGACAGCGGCCCGTGGAGCGCCCGGACCGGACCCTGCGCAATCAATATCCCTGTGGTCGCAGGACACCCGGGCCGTGGGTGTGCTGCTGGACGTTGAGCACTACCAGCGCCACTAGCACCACCAACCACCACCATCATGAGCGCTGCTTCTACTACACCACCATTACCACCGAACACCATTATTGCATACTCTGCAAATCTTAGTGTGTAGTTGTTTGCCACTTTAAACTGCAAAACTAAAGTTCTGCAGTTATAACTGCAGAACTTTTTTGTCCTACAGTTATAAGTGCAGAACTCTTTTAGTTTTCTAGTTCTACACTCGTAACTGCAGAACTCCTTAGTTCTACACTTGCAACTTCAGAACTCTCTATCCAGTTTTTAGTGCAGAACTAAAGAGTTCTACACTTGCAAGTGCAGAACTAAAGAGTTCTGCACTTATAACTGCAGAACAAAAAAGTTCTTAACTTATAACTGTAGAACTTTAGTTTTGCAGTTTAAAGTGGCAAACTACTACACACTTAGATTTGCAGAGTACACTAAAAGCAATCACCTACAGCACCAGCTTCACGGCTTCACGAGGGAGAAACAAAATTGAAAGATTCAATTCATATGGTTATCCAGAAAAAAAAAATCAGAAAACTTTTGGAACATTTGGGAAAACTCAGAAAATTTCATAAAAATTCGGGACAAATTCAGACAATTTTCAAAAATCTGCAAACTAAATCACAACAATTCACAAAGTCTTTTCACCAAATTCAGAGTTGTTTTCACGTCGCATTTTCACAACCAGCACAACCATCACCACTTTCGCTACCATACTACTACCACGACCACGACCACGAACATCGGTATTCCGCGCTTGGTCTTCCACAATATCCCCCCCCCCCCCTTCTTTTCACCGCCGGGGTCCGAGAGGGGGGGGGCGCATATCACTGCGTTTTTACGGCCCTGGTTGGGGCGTGACGCGCCGCCCTGGCGGTGATTGCCATGTCGCTTCGATGGCCGCTCCGCTTGCTCTGCTTGTTTCGGCGCGCTGGCAGGGGACATTTGTCAGGCTCCCCGCCGCCCCTCGCGGCCTGCTGCTTGTGTTCCCGCCAGAATTAACGAGACGTGCGGGGCGGTGCTGGTGCTGGTGGTGGCTGGCTCAAGATGCTGTGCCGTTGTCCGCCCTGTCCTTGTTAGTGAAGCCGGGCAGAAACGTTTCGGTAATTTATTTATTTTTTGTTTCGTTAGTATTTAAAACTTTACTTGCTGCGATAGGAAAGTTTCTGCGAACACCCCAGCATAGATGCGTGTGTGTTGCCTTTGTAGGCAGTCGCAGAGACAGTCCTACAGCAGCCCGTTTAACTGCGCCGCCAGTGGGAAAAATATCTTTGTCGATTTACGATTTATTTTGCAAATTGCTATTTACGAAATATGTTGTAAATTTACAGCAACCCTCTCTTGCTCGTGACTGGATTTTAAGTCAATACGAAGTACTTAAAATTTAATGACTTGTGATTGTAGTTTTGCAGGTCCACTTTGTGGACATTTTTTCTGTAAACGTACAACTACAGTGGCTGCTCGGGCTTCTGATTGCCTCCTTTGCTGGCAGTACTGCGGCTGGGCTGGTGTCGGACGGGCCGGGCTCTTGTACTCGTAATCACTTTACCTGGAGTACTTGAGACCTATTTCGAAAGTTTCTCACGGCCTCGCGGCTGCTCCCACCGCTGCTGCAGCCGCACATGTGCCGCGCAAACACGTCGGCGTGGAGTTTGCATGTGCATCGCTGCTCACCGGCCGCCTGATTCTCTCTCGCACCTCCGTCCTCGTCGAACTCATGGGGCCCTGCCATCCCCCACATAGAGCATCGCCATAGGTGCGACAAGGAGGGAGGTTCAGGAGCGATCTTCGGAATGAGGCGGCTGGACGTTCAGCCGATGAGCGACAGCAGGGGCGCGCTGCACGGTATGTGGCGTGCAGGTTAAACCACCCTTTTACAATGTCGGCCCACACCGGACCGGCGGCCGCGTTGTTCAGGCAACTTGTTAACAAGCGGGAACAAATTTGTATACGTCATCAAGTTTGTATACGTCATTCAGGAAAAAAGTCGAAAGAGTTGTAAAAAAAAAATGGTAAAAAAAATCTTACATAAAATATACTGAGGAAATCAAAATACTTAATTGCAAAAGTATGCGGACAGTTTTGAGAAAACTTACATTTCATTCGTCCCTAAAAATTCAGAGCTAGCTCCTCTTATTAGCAAAGGCCTACCCCGCATCGCATTTCGTTCTGTCCTCATTTCTCCCGCTCCTTATGACCGTTACTAGTGAATGTGACAGAGAGAGAGAGAGAGAGACGAAACCTCTTTGCGGAGTCAACTAACAGAGGTGCGCCGCACACCGCCGTGGCCGGCCACGCCCACCGTCCGGGTCTGGGCCGGAGGAGGCCCTTCCTCGCGACCTTATATATCGACTTGCCGCTGACATTTAAACTCTGTGCCTGTCCTGTCCTTGTTCCTACGGACCTGCGGAACGGGCCGCCGGCCTGCTGCCCCTCTCTGTCTCTATCTATGTGTGTGTGGTCGACCCCCACAGCAGGGCGATGCAGGGTTGCGTCAGGAGGGAACGACCGTTTCTCTCTCTCTCTCTCTCTCTCTCTCTCTCTCTCTCTCTCTGTCTCTGTCTCTCTCTCTCTCTTTTTCTCTCTCCCTCTCTCTCTCCCTTTCTCTCAGCCCAGGCGCGACGTAATCCCCGCGACCGCGACCCCCCAGCAAATAATAATCACCCCGAAGTCCCGGCCGCGCCTCGTCTGCAATAACGGGACGGTGTTGGGTACGCCCCCGGACCCCCCGCTCACGTCTCGGGGCGTGGCTGCGGAGCCCCTCCAGGCGCACACCTGATTGTGTTTCCGTGTGGCCCCGGTGAGGGCGCGGGGCGCTGCGGGGAAGCGCCGCCCGGGCCTGGCCCTGCGGACCCACCCGCGACCCCAACGGGGGCCCTGCTGCTGTTCTCAACCAACTCTCTCTCTTTTTTTTCCCCTGCGCCCTTCCCGTCGTGCTCGGCGGCGAAGGCAATGCGAGAATCGGTGCGGCCCAGTGACCCATCTCCTCTAGCCCAGCGGGAGGAAAGGGTAGCCCTCACAATGTGTGGTGGTGAAAGCTTATACAGTCATTTCACTGCCAAAGGAAAACAGAAAAAAAAAGTTCTTGGTTGGTGATGGTAAGACTTTTCACGAAGTCCAGTTGTAAAATTGCAATGGCAAATCGTAAAATTACCAGCACTACGTATCGTCTGGAAATTCAGCAACGAGCAAGAAAGGGTTGTTTTAAATCTACAACATATCTAAAATATCTCGTAAATCATAATGTGCGCGAAGTACGTCGTTAATCTACAAATGTATTTTTTCTCAGTGGTTAGCCACAGTGAACCATGCTGCATTGTTCATCCGGTTGATTTGTCACTGCAAGCTGCGGTAAATCACTGGAAATGTCCGAGTCATGTTTCTCGTTCCTATGCGGGTCAGAATTTGGAGGCAATTTTACTAAAGTATACTCTCAGGAAGGGTGATTTTTTTTTCATAGCTCTCTTTTAGAAATAATTTTTTGCCCGAAGAAAGTGAGGATTCTCTATTCTCTGTCAAAGAAAGTGAGACTAAAAAATCCTTACTCTAATAGAGCGAGTCTAAAAAAAATATCTCGCTCGAACAGAGTGGAGTGAGGTTTCACTCCCATAAAGCATGGAAAAGTAACCTCACCCATTTTGGGGTAGAAATTGGAATCGAGGGTCAGTGATATGTCACCTTATTTCGCTGCTGTGCTACAGGATTCACTGTTGCTTATACAGTGAAATTCACTGTGTGTGTGTGTGTGTGTGTGTGTGTGTGTGTAGGTGTGTGAGTGTGCACACACATCGTGCTTGGGAACCACGTGGGATCATGACGAATCAGATCCCAGCACCAGGGTCGCGGGTGTGTGGTTGCCCGTGCCCCGGCTGGTCCCACCCTTGCCCCGCCCCACCCCGCCCCGTGTCAGGCCGCCGCTGCTGTTTGGGGACCGGGCCGGGGTTCAGGGTGGCCCGGGTCGCGCACCTGTGGCCTCCGAAGAGCGCTCTTCTATCGCTCTGTCTGTCTCGCACTCATGGGACGAGCCGTATTGGTGCGAGAGAAACAGAGCGAGGGGAGCGCTCTTCGGAATCAGTCTGCTGCCTGTGCCCGCCTGCCTGCGGCCTTGTACCACCAGCGGCGGTACAGCCAGCGACACCCCCTGCCTGCCTGCCCGCCTGCCTGCCCCATGGGGTTACTACACCAGCCGAGCCGCGTGCTTTATCTCATGCAGTGTGGATTATATTTCCTTGCCCTATCTATTTTTATTATTATTTGAGATTTGAGCGCTGTGTCGTAACACAATGGAATAAAACATGCGTGGACCCCGAGGGGTCCTTCGCTTCCAAAACAGAAGAAAATCAGTTAAAAAACGTCAGAAAAAAAAAATTAAAAAAAATCGAGGAAAAGTCAGGAAAAAATCTAGGAAAATGACGAAAACAAGATTGGTATTGAAAGCAGATGATACCGCAAGAGAAATTGCTATGGGGTGCGCTTTGTGCGACAATTTGTGTGTGAACGCAAACGATGTAAAGGACGCCAGCAGCGCCGCGCCGCGCGCCTGCGGGATTGGGAGGAATTGGGGCTGGCGACGTGGCGTACCGAAGCGGTCGTTGGCGGGGAGGAGCTGTTAGTGTTACACGCGGACTGCGCTTCAGCCACTCAGCCACTCACCAGGCCCCCCTGGCAGCGCCGCGTCATATTATTGTAAGGTTACGCGATTGGTTTCTGGACTCGAGAGTATAAGCTAGCTGACACCTTAGTGTCTTGTACTGTTATTAAAGTAAAGTTATAAATGTATCATCTGCTAACAAAAACAACAAAAAAGCGGTGCACGCCTGAATTTATAGTGAAGGACCCCCCGGTGCACCCCACCCCTTCTGCTCTGACGCTGGCCTTGCACCGACCCATCTGCCGGCCCGGCGGTGCTCACTCCAAACTTGGACATGTGTTTGCACGCTTTTTTGTTGTAGGACCGCAGTCGTTCTGCTGTGTGTGTGGCAGCGCACGCGGACACGATCGCGACAACCAGAGCAAATAAAAGCGGAACGGAAAAGCAGCCAGTCGTTTTGGGGAGTGAAAATAATGTATTCAGTCCTGAAGTTTGGCAAATAAAAACGGAAGTCGGAGGGCTGTGGCACGGGAGGGGGGAGGGGGTGTTTGGGAGGAGAAACAACGATAATAAATGTGAACAAGCTAATGAAGTGTAGCGCCCCGCTGCTATATTTAAACAGGCGGCTTCGCTGAGACAAAGGACACGTGAATCGATGTGAGTCCTCGTGGCCACTTAAGTAACAACGGCTCGTCACGCAACCCGGAGGCATTATCGACAGAGTGGCAGAGGGAAAAACGAAGGAAAAATAAAAGAAAAAGAGCAACAGCGTGAAAATAAGAATCTGCTGGTTGGCTGGCTTTCCCTGCGCGGCGCGTTCGAAGCCTTTCCTTTTCCATATACACATGCCGGGCTGGTGGCCTGGGCCCGTTATTTCCACGAGGCTCGAGGGCTCGGCGGGAAGCATTTGACAGAAAGAGGTTAAAAGGTTCTCCTCCCGCTCCGCTCCTCTCTCCCACTGACAGGTGAGCTTCTCCTCCTCCTCGCCCTCCTCTCAGGACGCCGCACCATCCCCCCCGCGGGAATAGTTCACGGCAGAGAGAAGGACGCGAAGCGGGAGGAGAAACCTACAGCACCCGCAGTCGTGCCTACCAACTATAAAATTGCAAACAAACCGCCTGCCTGCCTGCCTGCCTCGCCCGAGATGTTTTTGTGCGCTACGGTGCACACATTAGGGGAAGGTATGGTATAGCGCGTATTGTTCGTGCTCAGCGATCATCAGCGGCAGGAAAACTCAGCAGGAGCGGCGAGCTTGACCGCAACGTATCTGCAGCAGGAGCAGCAGGGGGCCTGCGGAGGCGGGGCCGAACTCATCCTGCAGCAGCAGGAGCGGCAGCAGGAGGCCTGCGGAAGCTGGCCACAGCGCGCGCCCTCCCTGCTCCAGTCCCACGCTGCTCAAGTATTTATCTCACCGCCCTGCCGATATTGTTCACCCCGCCCCCGTCCACTGTGCCGTCGTCACCAATACTTTTCTCGCGCGCTTTCTGTACGGTGTCGCCAGAACAGCCCTTCCGTTTTTCTTTTCCCTTTTCTGTCGTGGCCTCGCCGGCGGCGCCTTTCAAGTATTGCACTTCGGGCAAGGTGAGAGGGAAATCCTCCGTAATTGGGCCCCTATAAGCGCCGTCGCCGCCTCCTCTGTCCTCACCTGCTTTAAAGGGTTCTTCTTGTTTCGAGGAACGGAAGCGGCAGTGCGATGCAAACCAAGTGCATCCGTCGCTTATTGCTGCCTCCCTTTCATCTCGTTTACATTGAATACGAGGCCGTTCATTACGTGGTTTAATTTCTCGCCGGTACGACTGAACTGCATATCATTGTTCCGTGTCACAGTCCCCCTTTGACATTGGCAACGTTTAAGTGTTTTCATGTTGCACTGAAAAAGACAAAGGTGCTAAAGAACACCTTTCCCTTGACCTTTCCTGCGGCGCTCAAGTCAAGGGCTGTAGGACGCTAAATCTTGGTGCCTTAGGAAAGGAGTTTATATGATGCTAGCCAGCTATGGCCTTAAGGTTTAACCAACAACACATTTAGCGCCTTTAAAGGTAGGAGTTATCGCCCTTTTTCCAGTGTACTGAAGTGTACCTTAACCTCTAGTACATACAAGAGAGTAGTGTAGATGGAGATGAAGCTCCGGCTGCCTCTTCAGCCTACCTGTGACACGTTGTGACACCTAGCGTCGCCAATTTTCGAGGTGATGTCCCAAAATTTATATCACTTACTCGGGAAGGTGTACTCAACACAATCGTGTCCCCACTTTTCCTCTCAGTTCGATCTTAGGGACCTACCGGCTAAGAAAGAACAGGATACAATCGCTGAGGACACCCGACGCATGGAATCCAATGTCTACCTACAGGGGCACGACGATGAAATGGCACCTTACGAAGAAACTATTGCAGCTATTCCATCGAACTGTCTGGCATTCGTGTGTTTTTTTATGCATAATAATATTCTAAAGTGTAGTAGGGTGTGCAAAAGCTGTTTTTGAACTAACTGCCCCTGTAGGTAGGCACTGGATTCCATGCGTCGGGTGTCCTCAGCGATTGTATCCTGTTTTTTCTTAGCCGGTAGGTCCCAAAGATCGAACTGAGAGGAAAAGTGGGGACACGATTGTGTTGAGTACACCTTCCCGAGTAAGTGATATAAATTTTGGGCCATCACCTCGAAAATTGGCGACGCTAGGTGTCACAACGTGTCACAGGTAGGCTGAAGAGGCAGCCGGAGTTTCATCTCCATCTACACTACTCTCTCGGTACATACCTTTGATAGAATTCAAGAGAGCAGTGATTTGCTGGTTGGTACAGACAAGTGAACACAAAGTATGACAACAGCAGTACAAGGAATCCTTCCAAAGGGTTGAAGACCTCAAACCGCACTTGGCCCACCAAAACTACGTCACAGGTGTTCTGTTCAAAGATTGATTTACCTGCCAGGAAATGAGTTAGTATTGTTTAAACAGCAAGATTAAATATGAATGTGAAGAAGATAAGATTGAACTGAAAACTTACCTCTAATCACCAAAATGGGATACCCATTAAAAGTAGAGCCAGCACCTATGACATCTTCATCTGTAGCAGTTTCCTAATTATGAAGAAATAATAACTATCAATTTCATAAAACATCAGGAGGACATAATGGCATGATAACAAGGTATACTCACAGGAAGAACTGTAAATAACTTCTCATCCAAATAGAGTGCTATCATTGGAAAAATAGCTATACATTTAGATTCAATAGACCGATTGGCAATGCTCTGACTCATTGCGTTGTCAACGAGACTCAAGATGGCTTCAACTTTTGATGGTAGAGTCACCTTCATTGACTCAGCATTGGAAAATTGATGAAAGAAGTCAAAAATGGTCTTCCATTGTTTTGAGACATTATTTGTGAAAACAGCTTCTACATCTTTTCCAAGGAGAGTTTCAGCATGTCTAATGAAGTGACTTTTCTGAAGCAGAAGCGGCCAGCTTTTTATAATAGCTGGTAGGTAGTTCTTAAGTGGCTTACCACGATTAATGCCGATTCGCTGGCTGGCATAGGTTGAAGTCATCAAGGTCTCTGCTTCGGGTCGTACATAAACTATAGCAGACACTGTGAAAAATACTCGTAAGGGTTACGGGAAAATTTTCCATGATAAATGTCGTAAAATTGCAATTTGAAATTGTAAATTTACAAGCACTCCCTATCGACTTGGAATTGACCGACGAGCAAGAATGGGCAGTCGTAAATTTACGACATATTTTGTAAATCAAAATTACAAAAAATGTAGTAAATTTACGAGGATATTTCTCGCAGTGGATTGGGACGGCAACACTTTGGTGCAACTTTCATTTTACTTTTTGCATACTTTTTGTGTAGTTTTTGTACACTTTTTGGACACTTTGTCCAGTCACTCTTTTTGGTACTTATTTCCATGCGGGAGTAGTCCGGTCACAGATTCTAAGAGTGAATACTTCCTCGCTCCTTCCCTTTGCTTTTCCACCCCAAATCCTCCTTTACGCCATTCCTAGTTCTTCTCTAATCAACCTGACAAAAGAAGAACAAAAAATCCAACTGACTGTAAAAAAATACTGAACCAAAGTACAGGACTGTGTACGGAAAACTGTGGTAGGCAAGGTACATCATCAAAGTACCTCATTCGTTGTAGCCCCCATAAGACATCGTGTTAAAAATAACTGTGAACCGCACTCCAAACACCGTACTCGATCAGGTACAGCATGATTAGGCAAATTGTCGACCATTCTTTACCGTACCAAACACTTTGGTTTTTTTTTCTGACAGTGTATATACGCAGGGGAACTTCGCTCAGTGTCCTATGTTTTCTTTTCTTTATTTTTTATACTTGTCCTATCGTTAATAGGGGCCTAAGCTCCTCCGGTCGCAGAGCCTGGCCGCCTCGCCTGACCCAGCACAGGCAGAGTCCTTGGGGATCGGCGCGGCGCCCCGCCGAGTCATTCATTAATATTCTTTAAGCGGGGGATTGAGGCGTTGTGAGGAGGGATGTGAAGCGCGACGGAGAAGAGAGAGGGAGAGGGGGGGGGGGGTCCGTGGAGAAAAAAAAATGGCTTTATGCTCGCAGACTGTCACTTCGGGGCGTTGCTTTGTTTCAGACTAATTATTTCAATGATGACGTCGCGGGAAGCGCTATCGCCACAGCGATTATTTTTGCCGTGGCTTAGAAAAGCGTCGATGCGACGGCCAGGCAGGGTCGAGTGATGCCAAAAAAGTAGGCTAAACGCGCTCAACACACAGCTGTGTTCAGCGGTCGGTATTCACGCCTGCCTACTATAGGCCATTCCTCTGCACTCGTGTGTACACACTGAAATATTATGTACTATTTTGCGCATAGTTATGTATGTCTGTCAGCATGCGTAGCTTATGCATTATTATTGTACATAATATGTAGAAATTTGTACATACACGTGTAGAAAATATGACATATTATGTACAATAATAATTCATAAGCTACGCATGCTGACAGACACACATAGCTATGCACAAAATAGTACATAATATTTCAGTGTGTAGATGTTGCCTAGTAGGCAGGCGCGTATACTGCCCGCTCCACAGAGCTGTGAGTTATTTGGGCGGGTTTTGCCTACTTTTCGGGCAGCACTTGGGCGGGGCGGGGTGGGGTGGGGCTGTGTGGGGCGGAGTACCCTGGGTAGAGAGAGGAAAGCGGTCCGCAGGCCTGTGGGCTGCCGAAGAACCGGGGAGAACCAGTGCCGCTCAGAGAGAAGAACGGAACGGGTTTCAAAAAATGGAACTACCCGTGCGATGGTCTCGAGAAAAATAAAAATGCACTGAGAGAAATGTTTCATTGCAGCCATAAAAAATTGTTCGATCCGTCCGTTTGGTCATGGGCATCAAATTTTTAGTCACAGCAACTAAACCATTGGTTAGAGCAACAAAAATTTCGGTTACAGCAACTAAAATTTTGATGCCTATTACTAACCGGGACCGACCGAACAAAATTTGATTATGAGTATCAAAATTTTGATGGCTGCAACGAAACATTTCTCTCAGTGTGGAGGGTACGTGTGCGGTGTTCACCGGAAAGAGAAGGGAGTCCCACAATTTTTGCTCCTTTACCCAGGTTCCGCTTTCGCTATCGGCTGAGGTCGGGCCGGGCTGAAGGTGAGGGCTGAGGAGGAGGACCAGGACCCGCCGAGCCGAGCAGAGCGCCCTTCTTGTTCCCGCGTTTGATTCATTGTCGTTCTTGCTGAGCCGTGTGGGATCCTGCTATAGCAGCTTTCGCCCGTCTACCCGCCACGCCCTGCCACGCCTCACCGCATCCCGCCACAGCCGGGAAATATATGAAACTTTGCGGGCCGACGTACAATGTGCCCCCAACATTCCTTGCGAGGATGAGGGCCAGCCAGCCCCCCCTCCCCTCCCTCCTTTACCCCCCCCCCCCCCTTTCCAGTCCCCATCACGCTATCGGCTTGCATGACAAATAGGGAGGGGGAAAAGGGGATGACTAAAATGAAGGAGCGGAGTAGAAAATCGCCCGATCCGCGCGTCGTACGAGAATTCAACTTCTTCGCTCCGGAAAGTCAAGTGCGTTCAAGTACTTACTAATTAGTGACTCCATACTTCCAAGTGTTTCTGAGATGATGCAAATAAACTTTATGCCGTGGTTGTTACGTTGATGTAGTGACATTCAGCTCAAAGACCACCCACGCGCATGCACTAGCGCACTTTCACCTCATAGAGGGAAACAGAAAGGGCACAAAGAGGGGAAATTATATTTTCTTCACTTTTTATTAAATATTCAGACTTAGAGCTATGAATTGTAATTCAGACTAGATGTCTGAAAACCATATTCAGAGTAAATACTAGTATGAATTTTCAGACTTAAGTATGTACTTTTGCTTCAGACAAAATTGTCTTAATTTTCAGATTATTTTTTAACAGTGTTGCAGCACATAACGTTTCGGAAGACTATTTTTATATCCGGCTCATGTCTTATAGCTGTCGCAGGCATTGTCTCGGTCGTATTCTCCTGGCGTGCTCGGTCGCCCGCGCACGCACGCTTGCACACGCGCCAATCCGGCTGCTTATTGATCCGTTCAATGTTTCATCCGGCCGAAAGGCGGCCCGTGGGTGCTGGTCAGGCCAGCCTGCTGGGCGCAGCCAGGCGCAGCCCGGGCCTGCAGAGCGTGCCACCGGCAGCGAGCGAGTGCAGCCCGTGTCAGTCTCAGCAGCGCACGGGACGCACAGTGGGGCCCAGCCCAGGCCAAGGTAAGGTCCCCTGGGGTATGCGCAATATCGAAGATGAGACCGATCGGGGGAGAGGGAACCTTAAAAACCGTTGTACCCCGTAAAGAATCATTTAAAAAGTCAAAACGAATTCAAAAAAAAAAAATTAGAAGTGAACAAGAAAACTGAAAACGAAAGGAAAAGGTCAGAAATGATGAGAAAAGAATTAAAATTATCAAAAAGTGATAGAAATTTTCATTATTCTCGTAAAATATGTAAAGAAATAATTACATTTAAAAAACATGAAAGGAAAAAAGTCATTCAACATATTTGATGGGTGATCCCCCTCGAGCCAGGGATCCGAAAGTAAGCTTGTTTTTTTTATTTTTTCTCTACTTCGAGTACTCTGTAAATTCAAATGTACAGTTTACACTCAAAATCAAGTATTTGATACATGGCATCATAGTTTAGATATTGTATAATGTATACCATGTCTGCCTCTGCCTTTATAAATGTATAAGCGCTCATGCATGTATACATTTTTTTAATGAATTTGTACCTTTCTATACTTTATAAAGATTACACAAAATGCCGTAATTTCACATGCCATATGCTCTTATACCAAAGTGTACATATGTATATACATGTGTACACATGTGTTCACGCATGTATCAAAATGTGAATGGCATCTTTGCATTATTTAAAATGCACCATGTGCACATTTGTGCTGACAGAGTAATGAGACAAGGGCTATGACGCTCTGCTTGAATCGCGGCCCCCGCCCCGCCCCGTCCCGCCCCGTCCCGCCCCGCCACGCCCTGCCCCGCCCCGCCACGCTGCCGGCAATGCGCTGCGCCCCTACTGAACGGAAAGTTTGGGCGCAGTGTCGCTGTGCGGCTCCTCTGCTGCCACCTCTCTCCTTCTCTGTCTCTGCCTCTCTCTCTCTCTCCCTGTCTGTGTTGTGGCACAAACTTCTGTTTGCTTTGGGAAAGTTTATTCTTTTTGCCGTCATCACTACTTCATTTGCATTAAATTATTATCATGATTCCCGACGACTGTCTGAGATGGCCGCCGCCGCGCCGAGATTGCAGGCCGAGAGAGGGGTACGACAATTCAGAGAGACTCGCTTGCGGAGCACAATGTGCTTATACGGGAAAACAAAATATTGTATGTCGCGACACAACCCACTCCATCTCGGCGGAGAAACAGGATTTCGTATTCCAAAACCGTACGCAAAACCTGCGACAACTCTTATTTAATTTTTGTAGGCTCCTGTGTCGCGTTTTCGTCCCGTACGCAATGCGCGATCCCACTACTACAACCGAGGGGTACCTCACTCTTTAAATGGGTGTACACTAACTGGAGGGTTGTATTGTGATTGGAAGGAAAGTTTGACCAAACTTTAAAGAAATCATTTTTTTTTTCTTTTTTTGACACCAGTTCGATATTTTGCAATTTTAAGGTGCTTAAAAAAGATTTTTGACGAAAAATTATGTGACTGGATTGTGATTGGAAAATGATTGGAGCTCAGTGTACACTGATTGAAGGGGGTGATATACCCCTCTTTCAAGGAAAACAGGTATCCCCACCTCCACCTACCCGCTAAAAGTAGTTTAAAGGTTCCTTGTGGGCAGTCGTAGAATCTAGATACCCGTCTGCCTCGCACAGGTGCACTGTGGTAAAACTAAGGCGTAACCGTACACCCATTTTTCAAGCGTACTGACTGAGATTAGGCTATTACGCTTGAAATCCAGAGTTACAGGTCTATCCGCTCCTATTTGTCCTATCTAAATGCATCGGAGGATTTCTTTCCTACGTTATTCATCTCAAGCGTAACCTCTTCAAGCGTAACTACCTCACGCTTCATTCAAACGTACAGTCACACCTCAGTTTTATCAGTGCATTTCTGTGATTTTTGTTTGTTTCTGGTACCACTGGATAGCTATGGAGGAGCAGCGGCGGAGAGAGGGGCAGGGTGTCAAAGCCTTATTCGCCTCCGCCTGGTAAATACAGCCGCTCAGGGTAAACAGTGCTGATGGAGATGAGAACACTTAATCTGTGGCCAGAGGGCGCGCCCCACCCCGCCGCACCTCGCCCAACCCCGCGCCGCCCCCGCGCCGCCCCCGCGCCGCCCCCGCGCCGCCCCCGCGCCGCCCCCGCGCCGCCCCCGCGCCGCCCCCGCGCCGCCCCCGCGCCGCCCCCGCTCCGTCAAGGCGAGGCACCCCCAGGCCGGTCCGAGCGGGGGGCGCTGATGGTGAGAAGTTACCATTCAAGATGTCGCCCGGGGGCAACCATTCTCTCACTTCCTGCACCTCGCTCCCGTCCTCCCCCTCTTCCTCTCTATATCCGTTGCCGCCTTCATTCCCCCTCAAAAATATGAAGAGCTTTGCTATCCGCCGAATTTTGCTGCCGGGCTCACATTATGTTGATAGCATTTGGGAAACAAAAACACTTTGACAGACGGGCGTGGAGGGGTAGGCTTCGTCACTGCGCTGACGCGATTACGTGCCGGCCGCGTGCCATCCCTTGGGACCCGAGAAGGAAAGAGGGGGGAGGGGGCACCTTTACCAACCCGTTCCCTCTAGTTCCCTGCCCGCCGCATATACGCCCGCGCCTCCGGTTTTGTGTGCAAGTTTTCCTTGTAGAATATTGCCTTTGTCAATCTGTCGCAACAGATTCAACTCGTGGCATGATTATTGTTTAGTTGCTCTTCTGTCACCTCTCAAAATCACACCTGTTGTAATGCCAGAGAAGTAGGCAAACAAGTAGCCCAAGCACCACGTACGAAAGGTACGGACGGATTAGTGCGGACTACGTACTAAAGTTTTGTCTCTGTACCTTTGTACGGAACACTGTAAAAGTCTACGAAGTAAAGCTTCGTATTACGAAGAAAACGCACCCTTCGTCACTGTGAGAAAAACCTACAATTTAACTACAATTTTTTTTACCGTTATTTCGAAGTACAATAAAATATTGTACTAAAATTGTACCCGGTATAGGGTAAATTAGTGATGTACGGCAACGAAAACCGTAAACCGTAAATTCAAAACCGTTGTTCAGTTGTATGAGGTACGGTTTTTCTCACAGTGGTATAGACTTCTTGTTGCCTACTTTTCTGGCAGGACCAAACATCTGTATGTTGCGTGTATAGAAAAAAATCACCAAAAGTCACAATAATTCAGGAAAATCTACAAACGTTTAGGTAAACTTGAACAGAAATTTCTGTCCAAAAATATGTAAAAATTAACAAATTGTGTACATCAAACTTCCGAGTTGTATCCCCCTTGGTCTCGGAAGCCCTGCTGCTTGCGGGGGAGGGGGGGAGGGAGTTGGACGACGACAGATGGTGTGGTGTGCGGCGTCCGGCATCCACACAGCCTCCGGGCCTTTCGGGTCCGTAGAGCCGCATCGCGCATATGGGGTGTCCTGTCCTCGGCGTGTTTGTCTCCCCTCCGCTCTCCACCTTACCCCAGCAGTGCACGATTGCAAACACGTACGCTTATGGAGACACAAGGGACACACACGGCGTGGCCGCCACTGCTAGACCTCTCCTCCCCTCGCGTTTCACTGATGTATGAAATGTATACGGAAAATATCCTTCTTTCTTTTGGGCAACGGAGCTGCCTTCTTAATTCGGTAGGGAACTATGTCAATTGTTTTATATGGTGTATCTTCCGGGACCTTAAAATCTGCCCAAGGGATTTTTATAACATTACCTCTAGTTATAGTGTTCAGTTGCTATGGTAATGCTTGACTTGTCAGCTAAAATTACCAAGAGAAGGGGATAGCTTTTCTTGGTGGGAGTTGGTGGAGCCGAGCCAACTCGGAGCGAAATGTAAACCTCTAAAGTCTGCGTTCAAACAAGCAGGCTCTGCTTCAGTAAACTGCACCAGAGAGAGAGATGCACCATTGGAATTCGCACGTGACCACCACCTTACACCCTTTTCGAAACCTACTTCATGTTTCCCGAAAAAAAGAAGACTGCACACACGAAAAGAAAGGTTTGCCTCCGAGCAAAGTTTTTAGCTCTCGAGCAACAAAATATATCTAAATAGACTCAGCTAATTTATTTAGCACCGGTGCAAATTTTTAGCTCTACAGCTTGCTAACAGCCAGCGGACTCGGGCAATATCTGTACTTGACGTATGGCGGTGCTCTTACGACCCTCGACGTATGGTCTTCCGTCATCGGTTTCACTATGGAGCCTCTCCTCATCCTTCAGGCGGTGCTGTAGCGAGCGAGTGGCGAGAGCAGCATCCCCGCCCGCGAGCGCTCTAATCACGAGGCGTCGCTGAAACCAAAACAGGCAGCGCCGGGCTTAGTCCATGTGAGCGGCGAGCACGGCGAGCTCCTCATGCATACGCATGAGACAGACCGTATAGCGTGAGGAGTAGTGGCCGCTCCGCTGCCACTCGGACCGTGCGGGGCGAGGCGGGCCGAGTGGACGAGGCACCCTTCACTTTGAATTCAAGTGCACGCTGATTTTTCTCATTTTTTTTTTTCTGTTTAATCGTGATTTTTATTTCTTGATCTTTACTGATTTCGTTTTCTTATTTTGTGGTAGTTTTATTTTCGGGTGCTACAATACACACAGAGCGACTTGTTTATCTTTCAAATTATGGGGGGAAAAAGCGGCATTGAATTCCTTTGAAATTTTCCTTATGATTTTCTCTTCATTTGCTTGAATTCAACTTAAAACTCCCATATTTGCTTATATTTTAAGATCCCTTGAAGGTGTTTTCCTATCTTTTTTCAGTTTTCTAATTGTGTCTTAGGTTTCTAAAATTTGGCGGCAATCACGTCGACTTATTATGATTTTTTTAAGGACAGTATTTTTCCTTTAAGAACTTCATTGAATCTTTTGTTTGTATTCCATTACCTTTAAAAAAAAAAACATTACTAATACCTTGTTATCATCCCTTGAAGCGGCCTCCCTCCGCTCCGGTCTGCCGCAGCATCCACGCCGTGAGCGCCCCCTGGACCCGGCCGGAGCAGCGCGGGGTAGCGCCACGACTCCCCCGCCGGGGCCCGCGGCCCGCGGCCGGCAGATGGCGCCAGGCGGGCGGCTGACATCGCTTGCCCCGCGGGCTGCGGCGCTCCTCTGCGGGGGCTCCGGGGGGGACCCCGGCGGGGGCCGAGGGGCCCGCGGGGCGGGGTGGGCGTTCAGTGCGCGCAGGAGCGGCGCTATGCACGTTGTGCCCGAGGAGAGGAGGCCGTGTCTGCTGCCCGCCGTCGCGTTGCTTTAAAGGGGGTGCCCTCCCCCCCTCTAGACGCGGTCCGCGTGTGTTCGTGTGTGTGCGCGTGTGTGTGCGTGTGTGTGCCCGACTGTCGGCGTGGTCCTGGAGTACGCCGCTGTCCAGCCTCACCGCGGCGATGCTCGCCGTGGTCGCGGACTAGCTTGCGCCCCGCGATGCGCCGCCCCCGCCGACAGCAGCCCCCCGGAGGCCACGCCGGCCCCGCCTACCCCGCCGACGACGACCCCGCCACTGGCCCCAGGAGGGTCCCGGCCCCTTCGGTGAACCCCCTCTGATCAAAGGTGAGGAGCAGGACTGCGGACACAGCGGCGTCCCTGCCGCATCCCCGGGGAGTCCCGGGACCCGCTAGCGTCGCGGCGGTCCGAGAGCGCACGGCAGCCGTCTCATTCCGAAGATCGCTCTCGCGCCTCCGTCCTTGTCGCACTCGTGACACCCTGCCACCCCAGACATGGGTCACCGCTGTAAGTGCGACAGGGACGGGGGAGGTACGAGAGCGTGATCTTCGGAATCAGACGGCAGGCACACCCTCGAGCCACCAGGGTCGAGCCGAGTAGGGCAGGCGCTCGAAGATACACCTGCCTGCAACATTTACGACTGCTGTCGGCCCTGTGTGGCCCTCTCCCTCTATGGCGACGAGTGAGGCTGCTTGAGGCAGAGCTCGGCCCTGGCATGAGCGCCCTACCCCGCCCCACTCCGCCCCACCCCGCCCCACCCCACCCCACCCCGCCCCGCCCCGCCCCGCCAGGGCGGCGCGACTCCACGTCGCCGTCTTGCCGTCACCCAGTTCGCTCCTCTCTCTCCACCGAATCTCCAAACTTCTCGCTGTTCCTCGCAGACGAGCAGGTAGCGGAGCAGACGCGGGAGTGTATATGTCGGAACGGGTAGATTCACTCGAACCTATAATTGCAGCGCGCGTGCCCGCTCTCACGTGATGTGACGGCTGAGTGACGGGCGACCGGGCCGGCCAGAAGTAGAAATGAAACGAGAGGAAAGAGGATTCAAACGTGGTCAGAAACCGCGCCAACACACTTTCATCGGAATGGGGGAAGGTCAAACTGTCCCCGTTTCGTTTAAGTTCGTTAATGAGTCTGCCAGACCGGAGCCTAGGACGGTAGAGATTTATGTTTTATTTTTTGGCAGTGTAGACGCGTGGGCGATGGGTTCGCGGCGCACGCGTTCTGGCGTTCTGGCTGCCTCGGGGTCGCCGAGGCAGCTTTAGGGTTTCACGCCCGACCGGGCCGCGCCTCGCGCCCGGCGTCGTGTGAACAGTAATAAGGCACCAGGCACCAAAAGAGGGAGAGAGAGAGAACGTGGCCCCCCTCTTTCTATCCTCGCCCTCTCGTTTTCTCTTTCTTATTTGATTATATTCTTTTCGGACTGCCCTAGTTCGTCCCATTACCCAAGGGAATGTGTGACTGTGCTTGCTTTGACAGTGCGGGCGCAGCCTGGGCGTTGAAGGTGGTCCTGGGGTAATTCAGTTAAGTGAGAGGGAGTGTTGTAAAATGATTACGGAATGCTGGGGTCCTTGGGGCGTGTTTGTTGAGCCATCATACGGCTAGGCTAGCCCTCGCCCCGCACCGCCCCGCTGCTGCCCGCACAACACAACGTCCAAGTTCAGCAGCGGGTGTCGGGTCGGGTCGGGGTTTGCGGTTTTGATAACACCAGCAGGGCTCGCGCAGGACAGGAGCACCCGCTTTGCCCTGCTCCATCTTCCTTACCGTCTCTCTCATCTCCCTTCTCCCCGTCTGCCTTTTCTGTCTTTTCTCTTCTCTCTCTCTCCCCTCTCTCTCCTCTCTCTCTCTCTCTCTCTCTCTCTCTCTCTCTCTCTCTCTCTCTCTCTCTCTCTCTCTCTCTCTCTCTCTCTCATCTCCCTATTTTCTCTTTTTCACCCCTTTCTCTGTTTCTATGCCTTTACTCTCTTATTTCTCGCCGTTTATTTCTTTCACTCCCTTTTTTTCTCTTTTTTTCCCCTTTCTTTCTTTCACTCCTTTTTTTTCTTTTTCTTTCCCCTTTCTTTCTAACACTGCCTGTTTTCTCTTTTCCTCCCTTCTCTCACTCTTTCTCTCCTTTCTCGCTCCGTTCTCATCCTTTCTCACCTTTCTCTTTCGCCCTCTCCCTCTCTTATCTCTCTCTCTCTTGCCAGTTGCCAGTTTTCCTCGTCGGTGCCCACTCGTGTTCTTACCTCTCTGATACATGAGGAAAGGTCACCGAATGTCGGCCGTATTCCTCAATTAAGTGTACAATAAGAGAGGAGACTGCGAGGCCACCGTCATAAACATATTTTCGTGAAGAAACACACGGCGCGTTCTCGGTGCGTTTGAAACAATCCGCCGCAGGCAATGCTCACCGGGAGAGAAAAACATCGTTATAAGTGGTCTAGTGGAGGTGGCCCTGATAATTGGACGTCTTACGTGTTGGAGGGGTCAATTTTTCAAAGTAAACAACTTTAAGTTTCTTAGGGGAAACACACTGGAAAACCAGGCGTCTTCAAGTATTTATTATCTACTCCATACTTCGAAGTATTCAGTAAATAGTGTGTATACGTTGACATAAATTCTGTGAATAGTGTATGCATGTCCCTTTACGCACTCATTCTGCCGAATACCTTGGCATGTACGCGCATAATTCCAGAGAGCCTAATTTTTCCAAAGTATTTAGCAATTAGTGTGTGCACATGGGCAAAATTCACCAATGTTCACGAAAATTTACGAAATTTTAAGTTAAATTCAAACAAAAATTCAATAAAAATTAACAAATATTCACGAAAATCTACAAAAATTTAAAAAGTTTGTACGCCAAAATTCAGAGTTGTTTCCCCCTCGGCGGGGCCCTTGGCGGGGCCCCTGTGGGGTGACACGCGGACGGCTCTTGAGGGGCCGCGGGCCTGCGGGGGGCGCCAGCCAGTCGCCCCATATATCATGTTCGACAGAAGCGCATTGATGGCAGCAGACATGTTGTGCCTGTCGTCACTCCCTCTCTCTCTCTCTCTCTCTCTCTCTCTCTCTCTCTCTCTCTCTCTCTCTCTCTCTCTCTCTCTCTCTTTTCTCCCTTTCTTGCTCCAGATCTCTCTCGCTATTTGCCCGTCCCGGGCTGGGCCGGTGTGTGAGGCGGTCGAGAATGAGAAACTGCGGCACTCATGTGATGAGCGCGGTGGTGCAGGCTCAGGAGAGAGTAAGTGGCCAGTCTGCTTCTGACAACGCATCGCGCGGCTCTCCCCGAGGAGCTGCAGGCCGATTCCGAAGATCGTTCTCGTACCTCCGTCCTTGTCGCACCTATGGCGCGTCCCCATGAGTGCGACAAGGACGGGGGCGTGAGAACGGTCTCCGGAATCAGACTGCTGGTGGAGTCCACTTGCAGAGCGAACGCACTGCTGGGGGCCGAGCCGTGCGGGCAGGGGGACTAAGCGTGCCCCAAAAATAGCGAGGATAGCCAATTGCAGCAGTCTGGACGGCAGAATTGGCATCCACAATGTGGTGGACAGTGATGAAGTCTCAAATGAAAAACATTGCAATGCAGTCCCAACCTTATTCTCAGATACGGTCCAGAACGTAAATTCAAGTAATCTTACCGGGTGTTTCTTTGAATGCGTAACAGTGTTGCGGGATTGCATGCTCACCAGAGCTGCAGGGGCCATGGCGCCTTACGGGCAAACGGGGTAGGCAAACCCGCAACACTTGTACGCATTCAAAGAAACACCCGGTACAATTCGACTGCATTTTGTAATTTATAGATTACTGTAAAAAAAATAGACACGGTCTGGTCTGTAAAATGTATTCTAGTCCAACCATAAAAATAAGTATACGGGTCCAGACATTTTTTTTTTTAAATTTCGGTATTCATTTACTGATATTTTTCTGAGAGCGTCACATAGGTGCAATCGCACTCGACTGCCCTTCTTGCCTCGATGTTTACGACAGAGGACAAGTTTGTTTTTTGTTTGCGCCTTCTTCTCTGCTCGCTTTTCACTCTCCAGGGTCGTGTTCTTATTTATCGAGCCTGATGTGACTGCGGGGCAGCGGCAGTAATTGGCAGTGGAGCTCTGACAAGAAATAGAACAGGGTGAGAGGGAGACTGTGTGTGTGAGAGAGACGGCGGGACGGAAATCCCCTCGCTGCGTGGAGGACAGGGCGAGGCTAGGACGATACGCGGGTGGTTTGGGCGGGAAAGCGACCGAATTGGTTCCCGCTTGGTTTGATCGTCCCTTTTCCGTTACCTCTGATTGAACCAAACGGTTTTTTTCTCATAAGCCCGGTTGGTACTCTAAAACTTCTGTAGATTGTGTTAAAAATCAAGACTGCTTGAGTTTTGGCTCTTTGAGGTTGGTACGTAAGTAGTTTCTCGCCTCAGTTATTGCCATCTTCGCGCAATAGAATATAGAATCGCAAACATTATTTCCTTCGAATAAGGTTTCTTGTTTCTCAACATCCCCTCTGACGCGTAGCTGTAAGGTGCTATTAGGCCTATTTTTCTTTTTTTCCTGTATTATCATTTTTTTTTTAGTGTAGCAACCCCATCCTTGCGGACAATGAGCTTATGCTGGACGATTCCCTTTTGACGGTGGGGACTAAAGTGGGGCGGCTGGCCCCGCTCAGGCACCATGACAAATTCATCGAGTGGGCGTGGTGGGGCCGCCACGGGCTGGCCGCTTCAGATTACGCCTCTTTCACGTGGCGTGGACCCTCCATGTCCGCAGAGAGAATCCCACCTGCGCTGCGGCGGCTGCTCTTAGAGGCGCGAGGCGCTGGTGAGAGCGCGCGGCCAGGGAGAAAATAGAAAAGTAATAATTTCCATTGAGCAGATGCGTTTCAAACTTAACTTTCAGGTCGGATATTTCATACACCCATAGCATGAGGATAACGGATCTGGTTTCAGGGCGTCGATTTGCACATTGAAACTGTGTTTCGAAATATTCTGTTAAACCCAATTAAAAATATATTTTTTTCCCTTTTTTTAAAAGACGGATAACAGACAATACTTATAAGGCCACTTATTTTTGCCTAAAAATTTATGCACATGTCTGTGATGGAATCCGTCATGCAACCCTGTCGGGACTCATGAAGTCCACGTCGAGCCGACCTGCGACCTGCACCGCCATCCATCCACGCTAGGAAACACACACACACACACACACACACACACACACACACACACACACACACACACACACACACACACACACACACGTGTCTATCGCAAGTGCCCAGCAAGCACACGAAAAATAGAGGGGGGGGAGAGAGAGAGAGAGAGAGAGAGAGAGAGAGAGAGAGAGAGAGAGAGAGAGAGAGAGGGAGAGAGAGAGAGAGATGAGAGAGAGAGACGGGGCGGAGGCAGGAGTGGGAGAGCGCCTTGTGGGGAAAGCATCTCATTTTTCGTTCCCCCTACAAAGTGGCGCCTCCTATCCCACTGGGCATGCGTTTGTCTGTGAGATGGAATCCCTGGCCGCAGCCAATAGGAGTGATAGTCTGCGGACCGCACTGCATCAGCTAATGGCTCTTCGGTGTCGTCTTGCTGATCCCACCCCGCCGATACATCACATTGCTCCTGCCACTCTCTAGCCTCTCTTGCTTTTTCACGTTACTCTTTTTTTTCTTCTTTCTAGCGATATTCCGAAGGCTTATGGGGCCCTATAGTCCATACTTGAAACAAGGATATCGCATCGCGTCGGCGTCACTGAGGGTATAAGCTTTCTAAAACCTGCTTATTAATGTTCTATGTATGGGAGAGAGGTGTGTGATGAAAGAGAGGAAGTCAGAGAGAGAGAGAGAGAGAGAGAGAGAGAGAGAGAGAGAGAGAGAGAGAGAGAGAGAGAGAGAGAGAGAAATGGAAGGGGGGAGGAGACATAATTCCTTTAAACAAAAAATGCTGTTATCATTTCTATATCACTCCTAGGATATAATTTATATTGACGTAGTAGCTTTGTGAGAATCATTCCGACATTTTCGGCACTGCATTGCAGGTCCTTTCGAGTCGCACGGGTACGGATGACTATCACTCTAAGTCAGCAATTAAGACATTCTAGATACGACGACTCACACTGGGCAATTTTACTGAATATCGCTCTAATTAAGAGATGTAAAAATTACATCACTCAATGCGGGCGACAAATGTCTTTTTCACAAATACGGAGTACTATCCAGCGAATCGGCCTTGAGAACGTCCTCAAGTTCATAAGATGTATCCTTTCTTTTTTTCTGTCTTCTTTTCTTCTTCTTCTTCTTCTTCTTCTTCTTCTGCGGCGCATTTATTGATCTATCCGTCTATCTGTATGTCGCCGTCTGTCTATCCATCACATTTGTGTGCTCGCCCTGCTCTTTGATGTGGTCCGAGAGTCCTTGCCGTTAGTGGACTCACGGGGCTCCGCTCCGTTGTGCTGGCGTGACGAGTCCCGCAGCCCCCGGCCCCGCACACAGTCGCCCTACATGCCGCCCCCCCCCCTCCCCCCCCCCCCGGCCACCCTTGTTTTCCAAATCTCCTCGCCCCCCTCTCTCGGTTATTTCCCTTTTCTTCTCTCAGCGAACACATACATGCGCGCTGCCGCCTGTTTGCTGTGCGCGTCCGTTGTGATGGCTGCGAATGAAGTGACTGATTTCGCCAGCAAATAGCAGCCCGCGTCGCTCGTATACAGAGAAAGTGGGTCGACCTTTTCACACGGCTATGGATGGCAAACCTGCCGCCGCCGCTGGCGACGCTGAAAGCTGAGTGCCATTTTTCTGCCGTCGTTACGGGCAAGTCCTTTTTTTGATAGAAGGGGTGGAAAAGGGGGGGGGGAATCTCATGCTTCAAGACAATGTCACTCCCTTGGGGGCCCCTCCCCTCCCTGGGTGCTTCCTCAGAAAATTCAGAAAACCGTTTCATCGCGGTACCCTGGGTTGGCAGACCGGCTTATTCTCTGAAACGCCCGGTCCACTCGAGTATAAATGTATACACCAGAGCACTTACGTGAATTCCCCATTGAACAAGTTCTCCTCTTTCCTATAATTTTTGGGGGGGCACGTTGTTTTCTTGCTGGGTGTTTGCATTTCCTTCTCGACCCACTTTCCACCCCGCGCGTGTGTGTGTGTGTATGTGTGTCTTGCCCTAGCCTTGGCAGAGGCCTTACAGGCTCGACTCATGCAGCGATGCTCTCGGCTCGGGCTGAAGAGTGTCTTTGCCGGGTAAACCCAATAAGAAGACAAGTGCACACACACGCGCGCGTACGCTCTCACGGCTTCAAGTGAACTCTCGTGCGCTGAGCCATAAGTGCTCAAGGTGCTGGAGGGCATGCAGTACTTGCCCGCTGACACGTTCGGGTCGGTGTCACCCAAGTAGCCCCGAGATCCACTCGTAGCCGTAAGGAAAAACGGCCGTCCTCTGCTGACACACTTTTGGCGCTTGTTCCCACCCTCCTTTCTTTTGCGCGTCTCCTTCTTACTCTCAAGCCTGCATTGGATCCGTGTCTTTATGCGAAGGCACGTCGAGATGCTGTTTTTCACGTGGAAAATAAAATGCTCCTGTATAGCTCCTGACTTATTGGAGCTGGGAAGTCTTGTCCTGTCGGAGACAAAAAGACCTGCCCGGTCGTGCAGGCCGGGGCCGGGAGGGCTCGCCGTGCCCGGCAGGCGTGCCACATTCCGATAGACAAATATAGCCGCAGGACGCGAAAACGGTGTTTGTCCACATCAACACGGAAGTAATGGTTTTGTTTATCTCGTCCGAAAGCGGAGCAGCGCGACTTTTTTTTCGGTCCGCGGAGGGGAAGGGATAGGGATTGGGGTGGAGCAGAAGGGAAGGGTTTATAGATGAGGGGAATGTAGAGGACGGAGGGGGGGGGGGGGGGTGGAGGCGGGAGGGTGGCAGAGCGCGTGAGAGGCGCGGGCAAGGAATAAGTGTGCTGCATAGCATAGGAGCCATTATAGGAAAGCTGAGGCAGCGGAGGAGTAGTTAAGAGTGCGAAATCACAATATACGTATTTATTTCCTCGTAGTCATAAACGATTTCAGTCAAATTTAAAAGAGCTTGTTTTTGCGAGGGCACAGTATGCATAAATGGTGCTTGGAAGTCCACTCTAAAAATGGAGGAATTTTGCTTCGTATTTAAGGAAACATCGTCAAAATCTGAAGTTTTCCCTTCTTAATCAAAAAATCAGACATTGTTTTTGACCGTGGGTACAAGGTTACGTTACGAGGAACAATTGATTACGATCGAATAATTTCTGAAACGAAAGTTGTCACTCCTCTCGCGCTTTGCCTTGCGTCTGATTACGCTATCTAAGCCTATGCTTCGCAGAGTGTCTGTTTTCTTTGTAAGTTACGAAGCAATTACTTTGCAGTTTACGAAGAGTGAAAAATTTTTGTTGCCCTGCAAAGCAAATAATTTGCAGGACTTTGACAGTGTACTGGGCACATTGTTTTTTGCACTTGAAATCCAAGTGTACGAATGAACATTCACACTCCTAGAAGTGTGCGACATTCGTACACTTGGATTTCCAGTGTGTTTTTTTTTTCCCCGCCCTGCATACAACCGGAAGTGAAGCGGACGGCCGTGTCGTACACACGTGCGGCCGCTTCGCTCAGCTCTGGCCGAACACATCCCACTGCCGCGCGGCCCGCGCGTGCGGGGCGTCACCGGGGTGAGATATATATGTCTCGGGCCGCGAGGGAGGGGCGGGGTGGCGCCAGGCTCTGCGCACCGCCTCGCCCCGCCCCACCCCGCCCCACCCCGCCCCACCCCGCCCCGCCCCACCCCGCCTCGCCCCGCCCGGCGTCGCGGCGGCGGCGGCGCGGCGCGCCCTGAGCAGGAGCGGAGCGGCTAGAGCGGCGCCCGCGCTATCCCTGCCTCCCATCTTGAATTAATTTCTTCCGAGGGGATGGATTTGGAAGTAGCAGCAGCAGGAGCGTGCAAGGCAGCAGCAGGCAGGAGAGGGATGGGGTGAGGCAGGTGGGAATGAGAGAGAGAGAGAGAGAGAGAGAGAGAGAGAGAGAGAGGGGGGGGGGAGGAAGGGATGAGAGGCGCGTCCAATTTTATGGACATTTTAGCTCTCGCCGCCGTTATCCGGCGCGGCCGGGCCGGCTCGGCTACCTGGCTCCAGGCTACGCGGCACGCGCTGTCACCTCCAGCAAGGAAGCCGCACCTTTTTTTATTCCTCTTTTCCAGCCTCTTTACCAACACCCTCTCTCTCTCTCTCTCTCTGTCTCTCTCTCTCTCTCTCTCTCTCTCTCTCTCTCTCTCTCTCTCTCTCTCTCTCTCTCTCTCTCTCTCTCTCTCTCTCTCCCTCCCCCTCCCCCCCTCCCCCCTCACACTCCCGCCCTCTCTCTCTCCCTCCCCCCTGATGTCCCCTCTCCTCTCTCCAACCTCGGCCAGACCAGACACGAATAAACTCCAGCAGACCGTGGTGATCGGCCTGTCTGTCTGGCGCAGCCCTGGACGCGCAGGCGCAGGCGCAGGTCGCCCCGGCCTGACCGGGTTGGGTAGTGTGCGCGCGCTGGGACCCCCCGGCTTTTGTTATCCGGGAAGCGGTATTATCTACTACACAATTTCCTAACACATTTTGTTGTTTTTTCTGTTGCATAAGCAGCAAGATGAAAAACTTACAGCAGCTTTATAGTTTGACCGTGAGCCGTCGGACGAGCAGGGGACCACTGCTCATGCAAAATGTGTACAATATATGTTTTTTTTTTTATTGTTTTGATTTTTCAAGAAAAATTTCTGTCACTTTTTGCTAAATTTTGTTTTTGACCACAATTTCTAAATATTTGCAATTTTACGGTATTTGTTTTTTTGTTCGTTTTTTTTCTTGATTTTTCGAGTTTTGGTTGACTTTTTTTTTGCGTATAATGATTTACTAAAGGTGACCCCCCACCGTGGGAGGTGAGAAAAAAAGGGCTCATGCAAAAGTGTCATGACGTTAATGCCCGTTTATGGGTGGTGACGCGAGAAACCGTGGACTGTCTGCCTGGGTATCAACTTCTTGTGCCGCCTGCCGCCTCAACATGGGCCTTGCTGGCTGACTGGCGGTTGGCGGTGCGGTGCGCTCCAGATTTGTTGTTCCTGGTTTTGCTCCGTTCTAAGCGGGCCAGAAAAAAAAATAACGCCCTGGCGCTGCTGGTATGCCGGCGGCGAGTCGGAACTGGGAAGGGCGGGGCGGGGCAGGCGGGGCGAGGCGGGGCGAGGCGGGGTGGGGCGGGGTGGCATGCCATGGAAAAACAAGGCTCCCTTTCCTCGCCGTGCCGCGCCAAGGTGTCGCGGGAGAGTAGAATCCTCCGGGCTGCGCTGCGCTGCGCCGGGCGGCGGCCGAGGTGCTGAGTGCTCAGCTGAGCGGATTTCAGTCGTGCCGCTGCTCGCCCGCTTTCCGCTTCTCGACCCACATCCCCATTTTCACTTCCCCCTGCCGCGCGGGGTCGCCTCGTGTGTTTAAACGAGGGAGTCTCATCACTGCAGTTTGGGCGCCGCCCGTAAACTCAAACTACAATACGCGGTAATCTTCTGTGAGGTGAACCACTCTCTCGCATGTGAAGTACGGAGCGTGCATACCTTATTGAACTTCCCCGTCCGCCAGCGGGGACCACGTCCGACCACGTCGTGATGGTGCATCCGCTCAGGCACTCGAAACTTTCTACAAAGAAATTTTTCGTAGAATACAAAGAATTCTGTGCAACCACAGTATACAATAAATTTTCTTGTACTACAGAAAGTTTTTCTTTGTACTACAATAAGGAGTTCTCTTGGTATTACAAAGATTTATCTTTGTATTACAAAAAAAGATTTGCTTTGTATAGGCTTTGTATTACGGTTGCACAGATTTTTTTGTAATACAAGGAATTTTCTTTGTAAGAAGTTAAGAGTGGGAAGGGGTCTGCGCGGACGGGCTGTGTAGTGTAATGGCATTCTCATCACGGACACCTTTACCCCCCCCGCCCCCCTCCCCCGCCCCTGCGCGGCCCACGCTCAATCATGGGACTCACAATGCTGCGGTCGGGGGAGAGGAAAGGAATATCGGCGGCGGGCAGGAGAGAGAGAGAGAGAGAGAGAGAGAGAGAGAGAGAGAGAGAGAGAGAGAGAGAGAGAGAGAGAGAGAGAGAGAGAGAGTGCGGTCTGATCACGTGATGCGGTCCGCACGTGCGGCCAGGACGCGGTGGTTGGTCACGCCTCCCTCCTCCCGGGGGAACGACATGTAACAAATCGCGCGATTCTCTCCCCGGTGCCACACTGCCAGCCCGCTGCGGTCCGGGTCCGGGTCCGGCTCGGGGGCGTGGAAGTGAAATTAAAACGAAGGCGCAGCTGAATGGCCCCGCCCCGCCCCGCCCCGCCCCGCCCCGCCCCGCCCGGACCGGACCGCGGCCGCCTCCCTGCTCGGCTCGGCTCGGCTCGGCCCCTCCCACCCGTTCTTTTGTCCCCATCAGGGACTACCACACCACTAGGAGAAACGTTTCTTCCTATTTTCCTCTTTATTTTTGCGCCGGTGTTGTGAAGAAGCGGCGGCGGCGGTGGTATAGACGGGGAGGAAAAAAAAAAAAGATGACGCCGAGTATTGTCGGTCGGTCGTTCCTGAAATAAAACAAAAGCCCGCACCGAATAAAAAAAAAAAGGATTAAATGGAACAAAACAAAATCGCTGCCGTCCCAAAAAGCTCGATATGCTTTTTTTTTTTGTCCGCCCAGCATTCCCCCGGGCCGGCTCTTTCTCACGGGTGTAAATCTGTCCCGGCGCGGGGCGGCAGTCAGCATCCCTAAGTGATAGGAACTCTGTGCCGGATGCAAACCCGCGAACAGCGTTGCCGACAGAGCTGGCTGTGAGTGGACCGAACACGGTGGAGTGGAGCGGGGCTGCGGCGCTGTATCCGTGTCCGTGTGAGGCAATTCCCTATCACACACTCTAAAGTTTTCACTACCAAATTTGCTTAGTAACTACTAAGCAGCGTTTTGTGCTGTCATAAGTTATGAAGAAATTCTTTAGTTTTACTAAACTTTTCCCTAGTAATACAGAACGTTTTCGTAGTACTTAATTTCACCGTAATTATAATACTGGAAAAACGTTTTGTAATAGACCTTTTCGCCCACAACTTGGCAACACCGCAAGTCGGATTTTATACTTGAGATAAAATGTATTTAGACTGTTTGTCATCAAATTTTCTTTTCACTGCTCGATTCCTCACAAAATATACTGTGGACAAGTGTTTTTAATATTTTGAAAAGATGCATGGATGACATTTTTACTTAAAATTGGGTTCGTGATCTGCGCTGCTGCCAAGTTGTGGGCGAAAAGGTCTATACTAGGAATAAGATTTGTAATACTAAATAATTTCTTCATAGCTTAGGGCAGCACAAAAGCCTAGAAGTTACCAAGCGAATTCGGTAGTAAAAACTTTTGAGTGCAACAGGTGTGTGTACGTGGCCTAGTAGGCAGACGCAGATGCAACCCGCTTTAGTCCACTCTGTTGGTGTTGAGTCAGTTGAGACAGTGTACACCCTAAATCAAAATCAGTAAGAAAAAAAGGAGAAAGAAAAACAGAAAATCGGGGGAAGGGGAAATCGGGAAAAAATCAAGAAAAAAATCAGTAAAAATCGAGGAAAATAGCGAAAATCGGAAATATCAGTGTACGCTTGAATTTATATTGAAGGACCCCTCGGTTGAGCCTTCACTGGAAAAACTAATGTGACATGTGTCACGTCAGTTGATGCGACCAGTTTTGGTCACGCCATGTGATGTGACATGAGTTTTGGTCACACCACACGTGATGTGACATTAGTTTTGGTCACACTTGTGATGTGACCTCGTAACAGGCAAAACATATATAAAATGTCACATCACAATCGCGACCAAAATCTCGGTCACATCAGCAAACGTTACCAAAAGCTCGGTCACACCACAAAACGTTACCGAAAGCTCGGTCACGCCAGCTCATGTGACATGTGTCACATTACATTTTCCAGTGTGCTCCCCATGGCGACTCGTGGCCTACTTTTCTGGCAAAGAAGATGAGAACGCTCTGCAGGGGGTTGAGGGGGCGGAGGTGGAGGCCTCCTTGAATCAATCAATGGATAGAGGTGACAGCTGCTGGGCTGGGGCCCGGCCGGCCCGGCCCGGGAGCGGACTACTTCACTTCTAATGAGGGCAGTCGTTTTGTACGGCCCGGCCTGCCCGGCTCGGCCCGCGGCGAGTCTTTTTAAGTCTGCGCCAGGCTACATGCGGCTGGGCCGGGTACCATCTCGATGTGCTGATGTGTGAGATAACGCGCCTCGATCGTGGGCTGAGCGCCGCGCTGCGGCTATTCCTATTTTTGTTGTTTATTCCTTCCTTTCTCTCAGTAAATTTGTGTTATGATAGTATGTAATGTATGTTTCTGATTGTTTTTTCTGCCCTTCTTGTCATTTAAACTCCGAAATATTCATGAATTTCCCTAGCTGTCCTGTAGGTGCTTGGCGTAAAAGAGCAGTTTAACGAAAGCCACGATGGTTTGTGGCGACTCACTGGGCGCCTTTTCCGCGCCCGTGTGTCGTCTGGAAGGGCGGGGCAGGGCCGGGCGGGAAGAGCAAAGGGGATGAGAAAAGTGCGAGTCAAAAGGGGGAGGGGGGGGGGGGGCGTTCGGGACAAATGGGGCAGCAGGCCGGGCTGGGGCAACTTTTGCAATTTGGTGCCTAATTCGGCCGGGACGGGGTGTTCGGTGCGCGGCGGGGCGGGGCGGGGCGGGGCGGGGCGGGGCGGGACGGGGCGGGGCGGGGCGGGGCGGGGCGGGGCGGGGCGGGGCCGGGCGGGGCGGGGCGGGGCGGGGCGGGACGGGACGGGGAGTGGCTCCCAGCGAGCGGCGGCGGGTAGTCGCCTCTCAAAGGGATGAAGAACGACCGTCGGAAAGTTGAGACACATTCCTATCGGATGGAACACGGCAGGGCGGCGTCCGGGGCCCGGGCTCCCGCGGCGAGTGCAGGCTGCAGCCAGGCAGTGGACTTGCTGACCTGCCATGCGCTGGGCGCGGCCCGGGCCTGCGTGGCCTTCAGCTGTGAGCCGGACACCCACTCAGCTCTTTCATTTCGCTCCGATTTCAAAATTTTGCTCATTTATTTTTGTGTACATATTCTTGTTCTTAATAATAATAATAATAATAATAATAATAATAATAATAATAATAATAATAATAATAATAATAATAATAATAATAATAATAATACTTGTTCGCCCGGGTATGCGGCCCTTGTTAGTCGCCCTCCGAGAGCCACTCAGGTAACTAACTACCACTGGGTCGGCTCGGGGCCAAAGGCACTCCAATCAAACAAATTAGGTCGACAAGAGGGGAGGATGGAGAGGTCAGCCCTTTCTGGGTGTTCTTCCGTGCTCCTCTTTCTCTCTCTCTCTCTCTCTCTCTCTCTCTCTCTCTCTCTCTCTCTCTCGCTCGCTCGCTCGCTCTCTTATGCCTGCTTTCTAACCTCTGTCTCCGTTAATATAAACAGCAAGTCCATGTGATTTCTTTCTAAAATTTACCTCATCCCGCGCGCTTTTGCAAAGTTCCCTCCCGTGCAGGAACAGAACGGCAGGGCCGTATTTTCTATGGCCTCCGGTGTGGGAGCCGCTGCCGGAGCCCGGAGGAGGAGAGCCCCGCCCCGCCCCGCCCCACCCCGCCCCACCCCGCCCCGCCCCACCCCGCCCCGCCTCGACCCGCCCCGCCCCGCCGCCCGCGCCGAGGAGAGGGCACCAGACCCGCAGTTTTCCTCGAGTAATTTGTCTTATTCAGCTTATCCCTGTGATGCTGCGCTCGCGCCGGGTCGCGTCTCGGGCCACACCTCTCGAATTGTGTGACACGACGTCGCTATTCTCCTCTCCTTCCGACCTCTGCCTCTTACTCCCCCTCACTCACTCACTCACTCACTCACTCACTCACTCACTCACTCACTTACTCACTCACTCACTCACTCACCCACTCACTCCCTCACTCACTCCCTCACTCACTCACTCACTCACTCACTCACTCACTCACTCACTCACTCACTAGCTCACTCACTCACTCACTCACTCACTCACTCACTCACTCACTCACTAGCTCACTCACTCACTCACTCACTCACTCACTCACTCACTCACTCACTCACTCACTCACTCACTCACTCACTCACTCACTCTCGACCCGCGTGACTTACCACGACTCCACGGTACGGTGCCTCCAGCCAGAGTCGTGTTTAGCCTCGCGTATGATTTGCTCATCTGCACTGATAACACAAATGTTATTTAACATCAAACTCGTGTGCTTTTCGAATTTGCGAATTTCTCACCTTTATAGTCTTTGCACGCTTCGCAAACGCCTATATATGCCACTCATCACGAATTAGTGTGCAACTTTCAAAATTTATATTGCTTACTGTAGTATTACTTAGACCTGTATGAGACCACGAGTGTTATAATATTAGCTCACTTGCCCAACGTAAATCTTGCACATTATGCAAGTGTTCAGAAAAGTTCAACACCGTGTAAGCGTAATAGTTAAAGCACACTTGAAGTGTGCAAAGCTGCACATTTGATTAATCAGAGTATAGGGACGGAATGCCCCGCCTCTTCTTCATCACGGCGTCCTCAAGCCTTACATTTAAAAAAAAATCTCTTACATTCGTCACGTTGAAGAGAATACTATCTAAAATAATTAAGTCTACATAAATATTTTCCACGCTGATTAACAAATATAATCAACACGACGGAGCGTTGAAGTGTGAATTACCGACTCGCCTCCCTATCTGCAGGACGCGCCGCGTGTAAATATGCGCGCCGGCCGTTAATTGCAGCACAATGGACTGTGGAATGCGTTCGGGGGTGGGGAAGGAGGGGTGGGGGGCGTGTTGCCTGGCCGGAGCAGTCCTCTGGTAATGAGGCGCGAAACACTATCGGGCCTGTTCGACGGGCGGACTGCTCTTGTAATGAGAGAGAGAGAGAGAGAGAGAGAGAGAGAGAGAGAGAGAGAGAGAGAGAGAGAGAGAGAGAGAGAGAGAGAGCGAGAGAGGAGGAGGAGGAGGATGGCCACAGTACCCTCTCTCCGTATACCGCCGCCCGCGCTTCACCCACGGAAGGTATTTCTGTATTGTGACGGGCATCAAAGCGCGACAGCCGTGCGATTTCGCTCCCTCCGGCCTCTCGGCCTGTCTCTATCTCTGTTTTTATTTTCCTTTTTTTTTCGCCCGGCGGTCGTGGTCGAATTCCACAACGCGAGGAGACGACTGGCGGTGTTGGCGGCCGTCCTACTGTAGGACATAGCCCCGCTCTCTGTGGGGCGGCAGGGAAAAGTCTCCAAGACGAAGGGAGCTCCCCGTCTCCCGAGAGATATAGAGGGGGAGAGAGAGAGAGAGAGAGGGGGGGGGGCGGAGGGGAGGGGAGAGCGACTGATTCCTATTTCTATTGATTGGGCTGGCGTTGTGTGCTGGACCGCGACGAACAGACAACGCGTCCCCAACTCGCTCCCTCCCCTCCTCGCAGGCCGTCCTGCCAGTCGGAGTTAGTTTCCGAGCAGCGGCGCGCCGTTCATGGCGACCGCAAACACGCACGCACTCTCACCCGCGCTGAGAGAGACAGAGAGAGAGAGAGAGAGAGAGAGAGTGAGAGAGAGAGAGAGAGAGAGAGAGAGAGAGAGAGAGAGAGAGAGAGAGAGAGAGAGAGAGAGAAGCGCGAACGCGTAAGCTTTGCAGTGGCAAACTCCCAGGGTGTATCATTGCAAAGCAATATCTACCGCATTGATACAGAGAGAGATAGAGAGGAGAGGGAGGGGGGGGGTACGCACGCTGTAGCGGAGTGGAGAGGGGGTGGGTCTGGCCGGAGAGGCTCTCCTTGCGGATGGCCGGGGTGTTTTCGGATTCAGCACACATGCCTCTCCCCTGCGCCGCCCTGCGCGTCCGACCACGCCGTCTCTCCCTGGGGATGGTTTGCGCCCACGCACGTGTTCTTCGCACGCGGCCGTATTACATGCCGTAAGAATTTTACTGACGTTTAACCAAACTGCCTCAATCGTGTTCTGCACTACTGCTGCTGTGCTGCAACACCGACGCAATTTTCGTGGTTTTTGTTGTAAATATTTCTGAAACTTTTGAATAATGGTGGACTTGGCGTTTAGCGCGGCGTGTGTGCGTTTTTTTTTCCATACATATTTTTTTGTTTTAAACAAAAGGAAGGGGCTAGCATACTAATGCCTGCGGTCGGTTCGGGCGCCGCGTGTGAGAAATCTTATTGTGCGAGCCGCCCCACCGACCGCCCAGGGAAATGATTATAATAATGCACCGCCGGTCTTTTACGGACAAGCAAATGGGTTGGGCGAAAAGCAGCCGTGTGAGAGAGAGAGAGAGAGGGACAGAGAGAGAGAGAGAGAAAGAGAGAGAGAGAGAGAGAGAGAGAGAGAGAGAGAGAGAGAGAGAGAGAGAGAGAGAGAGTTGAGAGCGAGGAGGGCGTGAGCGCGGAGAGACGCGAAATAAAAAGGTCGTAGCGGAGAGGGGGCGCCGTCGCGATCGAGGGTACGCCTCACCTCACGCCTCGCCCAGCTCCGCCCCGCCCCGCCCCGCCCCGCCCCGCCCCGCCCCGCCCCGCCCCGCCCAGCTCCGCCCCTGCCGGTCTCTCGCGCCGGAACGTTTCTTGAAAGGAGTGGTAAGAAAAAAATTTGAAAAGTATAGGAGTGTGGGTCAAGCGTCCTTGCTGATAATGGCCGAGCGGCACTAGAGAGCGTTTTTAGCAGAGGTGAAATTTAAAGAAATGTTTTTAAAAGCATTAATAAATTGTGCGTTGTGAAGTGATGTGTGTGAGCACTCTTGTCTCTGTGTGTGTGTGAGAGAGAGATGGGGAGTTTATTTGTCTGCGTGCATGTGTGTGTGTGTGTGTGTGTGAGAGAGAGAGAGATGGGGAGTTTATTTGTCTGCGTGCATGTGTGTGTGTGTGTGTGTGTGTGTTTGTGTGTGGCTATATGGCTGTGAGGGACGCTCCTCACTCACTCTGAAATATAGGTCATGATAGCCGTTGCCCTCAAAACACAGCCGCCGCCGCGCCAGCGGATGGGAGCGGCGGGGGCGGGGCAGGGGCGTCGGCCGGGGGGTTGCGAGGGTGATGCCGCCCCTCACCCCTCAACCACCACGTCCCCGCTGCACGCCACGAGATGTAACTTTCTCTCTGCCGTCACCCTCCCCACTACACCACACCGGTTGTGATGCCCTGCCTCCCCCCCCCCCCCTCAGCCCCGTACGGGCCACTCACTGCCTCTCGATCGCGCACATTTGTCGCGGTAGTTGTATTTTTACGATCGCCGGCCGGGGCTGTATGATTTATATCCCCTTCCTGTCTTTCCCCTTCCGGCCGCCGCCTGCTGCTGCTGCTGCTGCTGCTGCTGCTGCTGCTAGTGCTACCGCCGCCGCCATGGACTGATGCGGACGGGCGTGCTTGCTCCCGGCGTGTAGGGAGTGCAGCGCACAGCTGCCGGTCGGGTTGCCTATCTTGACTTGGGCGGGCGCATGCCTCCGACTGATGCAAAACGCGGACAGTAATCTTTTTGACTTTTGATTTATTTTTCCTTAATATATTATTTTTGAATTTTTCAAGAGATAAACGAAAATTTCTGTCTCATTTTGATGAATTTAGATTTCTTCTAATTGTTTCTGACTTTTCTCATTTGTTTTCAGTTTTTTCGGATTTCTCTGTAATTTTCTTCTTGATTTTTTTTTATAGTTTTATTTTTCAAATAATATTTTAATCCCTTATAATTAGTCTTCTTCGGATTGCATCGCGCCTCTGTAGCAGCGTGCATGGGAGGCACAGCGGCTGCGCCGCGCCGGACCGCCGGTGCACGCTGAGCGCCCGGCGCGTAGGCAATGCCACTCGGGGCTGCGGCCCCGGTTGCCTAACCTCTCTTGTGCGGGCGCCCGGTGCACGCTGAGCGCCCGGCGCGTAGGCAATGCCACTCGGGGCTGCGGCCCCGGTTGCCTAACCTCTCTTGTGCGGGCGCCCGGTGCACGCTGAGCGCCCGGCGCGTAGGCAATGCCGCTCGGGGCTGCGGCCCCGGTTGCCTAACCTCTCTTGTGCGGGCGCTCGGTGCACGCTGAGCGCCCGGCGCGTAGGCAATGCCGCTCTCGGCTGCGGCCCCGGTTGCCTAACCTCTCTTGTGCGGGCGCTCGGTGCCTGGCGAATACACGGATACACCGCGGCGGGGACGGGTCGGTCACCCGTCTGAGTGCCTGGCCCGGTCGCCCGCTACTCCCAGCTGAGCGAGCGCGCCCCGCGCGTCCTGTAAACCGAATTGAACAACGCCGTGAGCGTGTATAGCGGTCGTGCCCGGTGCGGGGTGAGGCGGGTCGGGGAGGGGGGGGGAGCGGCAAACCCCCCCTGATCGAGTTAGCAGTTGGCAACTGCCGTCCCGGCCCGCCCCGCCCCGCCCCGCCCCGCCCCGCCCCGCCCTGCCCCGCCCCGCCCCGCCCCGCCCCGCATTGACCCGGCCGGGGACGCGACGCGGCGCACTGGTGCAGCCCGAACTTCTTGACCGTGCGACGGGGGCATCGCATTAACAGCTGCTGCAGGCGAGTTGGGTCGGTAGCCGACCAGACCACACTGCTGACCGGGCGCGCTGTATAGCTGCTGTCGCTACAGTGCGGTCAGCAGGGCTGCCAACACATACGCACCCACGCTCGCGAGAAAGTGCGGCTAAAAAGTTTTTAGCAGACGATACGAATGTATCAGCGTGCTTGTACTGTCATACACAGCGAGCAGCCTGGCAGCCTGCAGAGAGCAGCACAGCGAGCAGAGAGCAACCGTCAGAGCAAGCAGCTATAATGTGGCATAATGTTATTCAGGGGGGAAAATGTCGGCGCGCGTGCTGTACCGCGCCCCGACAGCTCCACGCCACCTCTCACGCCGCAGGGAGGGCGGCCGGGCCGGTGCCCCCTCCCGCCCCGCAGCTCCCCCCCCTCCCAGCCCAGCGCGACTGCGCTCCGCTTCCCTGCGGCGCGGCGACGCGTAGAGACATCTAACGTGTCATATGCTTTCAAGTTCCGGTCCTCCGGAACTTTTGGTCACGGTCGCGTGGTCTGTTTTATTATTATTATTATTATTATTATTATTATTATTATTATTATTATTATTATTATTATTATTATTATTATTATTATTATTATTATTATTATTTTCAAAGTTGGAAAGATAGAGTCGAGAGAAAGGGGACCTTTTTGCCTGTGAATATCTCCTGGGCAGGGTGAGCGCCCCCCGCACCCCGCGGTGCCCCCGCACCCCGTGAAAGCACCGAAGCCCTACCGGGGCAGAACGGGCCGGGGCGCGGTGCGGGGCTCTGTGGGTCGCAAGGGGCCGTTTGCCGGAGCATACCTGCCCAGAGAACGGGTAGAGAAGGGATAGACGACATTTCTGTTTCGATGTAAATTTTTTTCCCCTCATGATGCCTCTTTCAAAGGAACATGACAGCTCACAAAGACCCCATCATCTTCACGCAGAGCATCAAAAAAACTTTTTAAGAAAACACATTACAGAACGAAAGAGGGGGAAAAAATGAAGCGTCATTTTAAACTAGCTATCATAATTTAATATGATTAAAAGTTACCGAAAAATGAAAAAGAAAGCGATGTCTCCCCACCACACCGGACCGCCAATGTTAATTCTCTCTCCTTGCCGCTGCCGTGAATGAAGTGGGCTCGTATTCGAGGTGGTGAAGTGGAGGCGACAGTGGCGTGGCCGCCCCGCCCCGCCCCGCCCCGCCCCGCCCCGCCCCGCCCCGCCCCGCCCCGCCCCGCCGCGCCTGTCGTCTTGACTGCCTGACGCCCCAGCCGCGCCACGCCACGCCACGCCTCGCCACGCCACGCCACGCTCGCGCGCTCGATCGATTTATGCAAATGAGATGACGCGGCCCGACCCGGCGACTCGCGCGCGGCCATGGACCGCTGGCTGGGCTTCGGGATACTCTGCCGTTTTCTTTACGGCCCCGCCCCCGCCACCCCCACCTCTCCTCAACCCTTTACTCCTCTTTTGTTCCGGCCCTAAAGAGGCCTCCCGCTGCTGGGGAGGGATGGCGGGAGTAAGGGAGAGCTGGAGGGGTAATTTTTCTCGAGGATGTTCAATGAGATTTCGTCCCCTCCAGCAAGTTGGAGGAGTTGCCTCTTCAAAGAATGGTCTGCGGCGGTCTGCGGGTTAGCCGCGCGCGCCGTGGTGGAACGCGGTGGAGAGGCTTCTTTGTATTCGTCAGCTCGCTGCACTGCAGGATGAGGTGCACTGTTGCGCCGTGACGTCTCAAACGCAGCATCCTCTGCGTGCAGCGCGGCCCCTGCTGCGGACGGCTCATAATAAACTTATTTCTATTGTGCCCCGTACAAGAGAGAGAGAGAGAGAGAGAGAGAGAACTGTAAAAACCTTGCGAAGAAATGCTTCGCATTACGAAGAAAATTGTTCGTAAGCTGCGAAGCATTTGGCTGCTCTGTATTGCGAAGCATTTTCTTCGTAGTGTGCGAAGAAATTTCTTCGCAAGGCGGGGCTTGCGAAGAAAATACTCCGTATTGCGAAGCCTTACGAAGCAGCCAAATTCTTCGCAACGCTGCGAAGAATTTTCTTCGTAAGAATTTTACAGTGAGAGAGAGTACTTCGGGTGATGGAACTTTGCCTCCGCACCCGCCAGCGAGAGGCGAGCGAAGCACATTGGTATCTCAAAACTATCGCTTCCATTGTGAAAAATATCTTCATAAATCTAAAATATTTCTTACTGTCAATAAGTGATTTACAGCTCATGCTGTAAATTTACGCCTGGAGTCGTATAAATTTGTCAAAGAAAAACACTGCACATCCCGTATGTGTCCACAACAGATGTCGTCATGCCATATCACCTGACCTGCCATAATAAAGTCTGGGGCGGGTCGAAGCAGCATGCGAGCAAGTGCACGAAAAAAAAAAAATAATAATTCGCCTCAGAGCAAAAAAATTATTAGCAGGTACACTGTAAAAAAATCAGTCTTACGGAGCTTGTCACGGTGTTCCGTACCCTAGGTCGGGAAGGGAGTACGGAAATTTACCGTACTTGGCCACCGTACCTACCGTTATGGGCTAGCATAGGGAAAGAGGTACGGAACGCCGTTAACAGTCCGTACTCAAAACGGAAACCGCCGTAAATAAAGTAGCGGTAACATTTTTGTACCTTGGTACTGCACCCAATTTTTTTTACATGGGCTCTTATGGAAAGAGGGTACGGAACCGAATGTACGTAGACACCGTAATCTAAATAAACGATATATTTCCGTACGGGTGACCGTGATTTTTTTACAGTGTCTACTAATTTTTCATCTGTATACACGCAGCTGATTTTTAAGCTACTGTGCTTATTTTCTATCAACCCTGCTATTTATTTTTCCGCTGTTCTGAGTGAGTGTTTAGTCGTGGTGCTAATTTTTCACATCCATAATTTCAGCAGCGCGATCATTATTTCTTGTGCGTGCAGGCACTCAACGGCATGCACTCCTGCTCGGCAATAAGTGGGGATATGAAGAGGAAAGACGAGGAACCAGAAGAGCCGCGAGTCGGAGGGCGGCGGGGTGGGGCGGGGTGGGGGCTGTTCTCTAAAATGATCTGACGTGGCGCTTCGCCCGGCCGCGCAGTACTCTGCGGGTCTGCCGCCGCCACGCCCGTGATGTATAGCGTTGCAATATGGGCTTGGATGGGTCTGCGCTGCGCTGTGCGCCACTCCATCCCCGGAGCTGCCCAGAGGTGGGGGGGGGGGGGGACGTTAAGCTGGCGCGAGTGCGGCGCGGCGCGCGCGGATCGAATGTGGTCGCGGAAAAAGGCGGGGAGAGAGAGAGAGAGAGAGAGAGAGAGAGAGAGAGAGAGAGAGAGAGAGAGAGAGAGAGAGAGAGAGAGAGAGAGAGAGAGAGAGAGAGAGAGAGAGAGAGAGAGAGAGGCGGGGTATGGGAGCGCTGGTAAATATAGGGGGCGGCGAATTATCCGCCCCGCGTGCGACCCTCGCGCCTGTTTGATCCCCCCCCCCCCCCTCCCCGGACCGTATACACACGACTCTTCCACATAAATGTGCTGCAGATATGTGTGTGAGAAAAAGGAAAGCGGAACAAATCACCGCCCCTCTGCTTCCCCGTTAAAATTGATGGCCCAACGCAAGGGGGAAAACAAATCTGCTTTTGTTTTTTGAACCGTGTAAACAAGAAAAATAAGAAACAAATAAACAAAAAAAGAAGAAATAGTTAGAAAACCTCAGATAATTTCTTAAAATACAAAAGCATAAATACAAAAAAAAAAATCTCAATCCAGATCGTTATTGGAAGCAGATGATACTTCCTGCTGGTAGTTTGTGTTAGGGGCCGTACACAAAATACGTCACGCACTTTGAGGGAGGGGGGGGAGGGGGTGTCGGTCGGATGTGATGTGAGGGTGATTTGGGGGAGGGGGGAGTCAGCGGGAGCGTGACGCCGCTTTTTCGCAAACTCAGAAAACCTGGTCTACAGCGCTCAGCGGCAGCGCTGTGGCAGCGCTGTGGCGGCCTGGGCGGCCATTTGAAGATTCTTTGTAAAAATGTCTTAGTATAAGTAATTAATTATGTCTTTTACACATAAATCTCTCATAAAAATTCTTCTTTACAAGCAAAGTGTCGTTTTTTAGTTTAACAGATATTTTTCTAACCGTGTCCGATTTTTTTTTTTCTGAAAAACGTGACGTCAACGGGTGGGGGGTGGGGGGGCTTGGCTCGGATGTGATGAGTGGGTGATTTAGGGGAGAGGGGGGGATTGAAAATCCCGAAAAATTGCGTGACGTATTTTGTGTACGGCCCCTTACGTTTTTGTCGCTAGGGATTTTCAATTTCATTATATACGAAGTGCTCAAGTTGGAGGGTACAAAAATGAAGTAGGTGTAGTATTCTTGTCTTGTTTTTACAGCTAATAAGAGATATAATACATCTGAGTAAAAATGCACTTCATATCCGAGCGCGGGCTTTGCGGGGGATCCGGCGCTGCGGCGGCGCGACTCGGCACTGCTCGGCAGCGCAGAATTGTAGGACAGCAGGGTAAGATGGGGGGAGGGGGAGGGGCGGCTCTGTTTCGCGTGGCCCACGCTTCAGCCACTCACTCACTCACTCACTCACTCACTCACTCACTCACTCACTCACTCACTCACTCACTCACTCACTCACTCACTCACTCACCAGTCCACGCGCTTGGTTTCTGGACTCGAGAGATAAAGCTAGCTGACACCTTTTTGTGTCTTGTACTTCCGTGTATGTTTTAAAGTAAAGGTGTTATAAGGTATCAGCTGCTAAAATTCAATCTTCGAAAACTATAATTTAGTAAATTTTTAGACATTTCTACACCAATCCTCCGAGTTGTTTCCCCTGAGTACAGGTCTCAGCCTCTGACCTGTCGGCAGCAGTGCCACTCGTTCGAGACTACTTGTGCAGCGCGGCCATTGTCGCCAGGGAGGGACCTCCTCGGCCCTGCTGCGTGGGGTGGCGCCGGGTGGCGCGCCATGGCGGGTGCCGGCCGGGCCGGGACAGAAGTTGGTTGGTGCTCTATTAGATTCGATAAGCAAGTCATGCGCGAGGGATCCGATAGAGTGGATCGGGCTTCATCAGCACGGCGGTGCAGCGCGAGCAGGAGCCTGAAGCTAGGCAACCCGAATGCCCCATTCAGGAGTCGCTGCTCCCCCCCCCCCTCCTCCTGGGGGCACCCCCTCTTCCTCGTAGTATTTGATAGCCCAACGCTTATTGGAAAAAGAAATCCAAACCTTTTGTAATCCTTGTAAACAAGAAAAATTTGAAACAAACAAAAAACTATCGAAATAAGAAGAAACCTATAGATAAATTCTATAAATACAAAAGCATATAAATACAAAAAAAAATCAGTATTCGAAAACAAATTTAGTGAAGTATCTCAGTCCGGGCGGGCGGGCGGGCGTCGCCGAGCCACACAGGGGTCGGCCGCAGCCGCCGATAACTATAGCAGATATCGCTGAGACAAGTGTGAGGCCGGTACAGAGATCGGCAGCGCGGAGCGCCACGTAATACCATGTGTGTTAGTCCCCCTTCCCCCTTTTCTGCCTGCCTTCAAGACCAAAGTTAGTGTCATGTGTTGAGAGTTAGCCAAGTAGGAGGGCGTAAGATACCCATCACTCACCTGGCAACACTTACGCCCCCTCCCCGTATGAAAATGGTCGAGTCCGAACGACGCCCGTACGGGGCTCGCCGTGATTAGCCCTGAAAATCGGCTTCGGACTTTCCGTAAAGTACTACGAAACGTTTGAATTTTGGATGCGAATCCGGACAGTCCGATATGCGTCCATCCGGACAGTCCGATACCTGACCGTACATGTAGCAAGAAAAAAACAGGCAGGATCCGATCCCCTGCTCCCGGACTTTTCTCCCATCGACCGACGCCTTTGCCAACTGAGCTAAGCTGACTGCTGAGAGACGGAGATATAGAAAGGACTCTTATGCTAGGGGGAGCAGTGTCTTACTAGAACGGCGCATAGCACGCGAACCAATAGTCGCATCGGGATCGGGTTTGCGGCAAATGACTTGATATTGCACTGTTGTCTTTTTACTATAAAAGGACAATAAATGAAATTTACAGATACTTTCTTTACAAATGTTATCGTTATTTGTATTCCATAGTGTATTCCATAGCGTATAGTTAAAAGTCATGTACCCTGTACCCTGTGGCACTATGACGCTTACGTAAAGACAGATTATGCGTTTAATATTTCATAACTGAGGCGCTGCGATATGTACAAGATGTAACGCTCACATGCAAAGGTTACATCGACTTGTATCGAAGAAATATTTACAAGTTCACACTGTCTCGGACTGCCCGGGAGCAGCCCGTGACGGTCACTCGGACTGTCTGCGGGCAGCCCGGGAGAATCGGGGTGATTCCGGGCAGCCCGGGAGAATCGGGGTGATTCCGGGCAGCCCGGGAGAATCGGGGTGATTCCGGGCAGCCCGGGAGAATCGGGGTGATTCCGGGTGTACCCTTATCGGGCTTTTCCGGGCACGGGCTAGATCAGGAACAACCCAGGGCCTGTTTGGGAACAGTCCGTAGTAGTTCGGACTCACTCGGAACATGTTTGGAGTACATTTAGGAGTGTTTCCATTTCATACGGGTCCCCTCCCCACCCCGCCCCTCTCATCTTCCTCTTTCTCTCTCCTTCTCCCTGCCCACCTCTACCTCACTTCCTCTCTCTCTCTCACACACCAAACTCACTCCCCCCCGCAGCGGATATCAGCATATGCTGCAAGCGCGGAACGCCAGAGGAATTGGCGTGCACGAGGGCGGCGGCGGCGCGAAGAACCTGCGCGCGCCTTTTTCAGGACGTAAAAACAGAAAAGTTTAGTCGTGAGTTTGTGGATCACGTGTTGACCCAGATCACACTGGTGGAGGGGCGGGGCCTGGGCGCCATCATGCCGCCATTTGGCGTTCGGCCAGAGCGAAACAAGTCGTGAAGTTCTCTCTGACTTAGGCCGCCTTGAGTTAGCGGAAGTCACTGACTGACGGCAAGGAAAGGGACGGCTTTAATTTTCACCGACGCGTTTCGCCTTGCGCGGAGGGATTTCTTTTATTGTTTTCCGCACGCCTGTTGTTATCGTATTCGCTGTGCGAAAAAAAAAGGAAACGTCGCGGGGAGGAAATGTATAATGCTGCAGAGGGGATGGGGGAGAGGATATAAAAGCTTCTTGCACTGCTCCCTGGTGGCCGGGCCAGTCACCGCGAGTGCGATTGGCAGCCTTCCATGACGGCTTTTGACAAGTCGTTGACTTATTGCTAAAGTGAGAGGGAGAGAGAAGGAGGGGAGAGGGGGCTCGAGGAGCGAGGGTGAGAGTGAGAGACACGCCGGAGCGAGTCTATGTGCGTCAGAGTCCTCCGCTCACTTAAGGTGCGCGCCGCGCGCCGTCATTGCGGTTTTAAGCCACAACGGAAGGCGGGGCGGGATGAGCTCACCGCCCCGCCCCACCTCGCCCCGCCCCGCCCCGCCTCGCCCCGCCTCGCCCCGCCCCGCCCCGCCCCGCCCCGCCCCGCCCCGCGCGCCGCTGTCGCAGATCCGTCAGCAGGGTGTGATTTATCGGACAGCTTTGTAATGAAGGATCTGCGGCACGGCTCGGCCGGGACCAGCCAACCCGGTGTGTTCTTATCCTGAAGATGCAGACGGAGGCAGCCTGCTCGGCCTCCGAGCCCTGCCCCGCCCCGCTGGTCCCCCACCCCGTGCAGGGGGCGCGGCACGGGCTCCGAGACGTGATCAAGTGCTGCCCTAGGCGGGCGAGCGGGCCCGGACCAGGGCCCGGCGGCGGGGCAGCGCTGCTGCCTGGGCCGGGGGCAGGCCGGGGGCAGGCCGGGGGCAGGCCGCGGGGGCAGGCCGCGGGGGCAGGCCGCGGGGGCAGGCCGCGGGGGCAGGCCGCGGGGGCAGGCCGCGGGGGCAGGCCGCGGGGGGCAGGCCGCGGGGGCAGGCCGCGGGGGCAGGCCGCGGGGGCAGGCCGCGGGGGCAGGCCGCGGGGGGCAGGCCGCGGGGGCAGGCCGCGGGGGCAGGCCGCGGGGGCAGGCCGCGGGGGCAGGCCGCGGGGGCAGGCCGCGGGGGCAGGCCGCGGGGGCAGGCCGCGGGGGCAGGCCGCGGGGGCAGGCCGCGGGGGCAGGCCGCGGGGGGCAGGCCGCGGGGGCAGGCCGCGGGGGCAGGCCGCGGGGGGCAGGCCGCGGGGGCAGGCCGCGGGGGCAGGCCGCGGGGGGCAGGCCGCGGGGGCAGGCCGCGGGGGCAGGCCGCGGGGGCAGGCCGCGGGGGCAGGCCGCGGGGGCAGGCCGCGGGGGCAGGCCGCGGGGGCAGGCCGCGGGGGCAGGCCGCGGGGGCAGGCCGCGGGGGCAGGCCGCGGGGGCAGGCCGCGGGGGCAGGCCGCGGGGGCAGGCCGGGGGCAGGCCGGGGGCAGGCCGGGGGCAGGCCGGGGGCACGGCATAGGGGAAGGGCGTTGCTGCTGGTTTGAACCAATTTCAGCTCGGCTGCTTGAGGGCCATAGCCCTTCCTCTTCACCGGGGCGCTTGGGGACGCGACGTTCACTCGCCGCTCAAGCGCGTGGGGAGAGAGAGAGAGAGAGAGAGAGAGAGGAGAGAGAGAGAGAGAGAGAGAGAGAGAGAGAGAGAGAGAGAGAGAGGGGGGGGGGAGGGGGGGGCGTCGGACAGAGAGCGACGCGTTATATTGTAGAACGCTCTCCTGCCGACCGCCACAACATTAATCTCTTTGTTTGCTGGATGCCGCGCGCGAAACTCCTCCGCACCACAACAAAAGTCCAACTTTAGTCCCGGCCGCGGTGGACGCGTGGTCTGTGCGCGCCGAGCTCAATAGCCACCGGTCCAAGCCGACAATCATGATGCTGCTGATCCCCGTTGTCGCGCCCGACAGAAAGTTTTGCCTGCCTCCTGTGTGTGTGCCACGCGGTCCACCCCGCCCCCCGCTCCGCCCCCCGCCCCGCTCCTCCCCGCCTGGCTATTTTCAGGATTCCGCTTCATATTTTGTTGGTGGAGGGGAGGTAAATGGATGACTTTTTCATTCTCTCTCTCCCCCTCTCTCCACACACGTCATGTCAGGTAGACTGCCGGCCGTTTCCGTCGCTCTGTTATCGCTCCCCCACCCCACCCCTTCTCTCGTCGCCTTAATGATCAACTTTCGTCGCCCGTATTCCGGCTCTCTCCGCGAGATACGACGACATCCACCCTTTCGCCTGCAGTAATGCAGTCACTGTGAAGAACATTCTTAGGGTTAAACGGGAAAATTTTCCATGATGCTATAGAGTTACAACTTCCATTTGTATTGCTATGATCATTTTTTTTTTTTTAACTGTTGACTTAGTTTTAATTGACGAGTAAGAATTTGCTGTCGTAAGTGGTCCTGCGCGTGAAGAAGGCCCTGGTGCGGTTGGTCGCGTAGGGATTCTGCTTTGGAGCTTAAACCGCCCCAGCCATTATAAGGGGGTTGAGGAGGAGGGGTGGTGCAATGCGCGCCGGGCTGTTTTAAGTGGTTTAGTGATTAGCCATTCCACCAGCAGTCAGGCCACTACGTCCCTCCCCCCCCCCTAACCCACACATGCGGAGCGAGGCGGGGCGAGGTGGAGAGGGGTAGCGACTAGGGGTAGTGCGGCTGCTGTGGTTGCAGGGACATATAAAGAACCCTGCGGTCAGCCGTGACCGCTCTCTCGCACTCTCCAACTTCGCTGTTTTCCCCGACTAATGTCTCTTACCATTACAGCTTATTTTTGTTGTTGTTTATATATTATTTGTTTTTCTCCCCTTCTTGTAAAGTGTGACCAGTGAGCGGCGTCGCAATGTTCCGGATTATATTAAGTCTTGTGCGGCGAGCGCCGGGACTTCCGGAGAGGAGGCGGGGCAGGGCGGATGTGCGTCGGATGAACCCTGAACACCCCGCCGCTCTCTCTCTCTCTCTCTCTCTCTCCCCCCCCCTCTCTCTCTCCCCCCCCCTCCCTCCCTCCCTCCCCTGCTAGGGGGCCCCACCCCCACCCCACTCACGTATAGTTTGCTTTGGCTGCACTCCACCACCTAATTTCTCCCTTGATTTCACATCGGAGATCGACCCTCACCCCACCCTACTTCTTTATCCGGCCGACCATGTGTGCGCGCTCGAGCATGGCGTCACTTAATATGCATTATATATATATATATATATATATATATATATATATATATATATATATATATATATATATATATATATATATATATATATATATATATATATATATATATATATATATATATATATATATCAGGCGCGGATTAAGGTCCGACTGGAGGGGGGGGGGGGCACCCCAGGTTGCGTACACACAGGGGTTTTGTCGCGCTATTTGCCAATAGGCGAAGTATACTTTCCAGGCAGCTATCAAGTGAACGAAAAGGGGGGGAGGGGGGCGAGATCGCCCCCCCCCCCCTCTAAATCTAGAGCATCGCGCTTGGAAACCGCAAATTTCGATAAATCTTGTAAATTGACGATTTTTTTACAGGCTATTCGAGATTTCTTGTCAACACTGTAGATTTTTACTTTCGGCATACAGGACTCGCTGTTCTCGGCTGTTCTCTCTCTCTCTCTCTCTCTCTCTCTCTCTCTCTCTCTCTCTCTCTCTCTCTCTCTCTCTCTCTCGCTCTCTGTCTCTCTCTCGCTCTCTGTCTCTCTCTCGCTCTCTGTCTCTGTCTCTCTCCCTCCCTCTCTCCTTTTTTTGGCACAGTCCGTGCCCACAGGGGGGGGGGGGGGCGCCCGTACTGGGGCGTCGGTGTAAAGCTTTTCCTGCAGGGCGTGTGTGCATCCCTCGAGGGGGTGGCTGTTGTCCGGTGGAGTGTGCCGGGGCCGGAGGAGGGTGTGGGGGGGGGGTCTCTCACATAAGAATGGCTCATCGCAGCGGGGTCGGAGGGTGAAAAGGAGAAGAAGCCTTGTTGGGCCTTGGCGCGGTGTCGGGGGAGGCGGCGCGAAGCGGAGCACTGAGCGTAGGTGGGAAGGAAGGACGAACTGGGGGGGGGGGGGGGGTGATGTTTGCATTGTGGCTCGAGCAAACGGCCAAGGCAAATAGCGGAGTTAAATACTGGTCCCAGCGCTGCGCCTATGGGACACAAATCCCTTTTCTCGCAAGGGCGCCGCTGGGAAAAAAAAGGGGAAAAATTGATACTGTTGGAAACAACTTTTAGATGTCGAGGACCTTCTTTTTATGTATATCTATTAGCGGAACACGACAACACGCTGTCTATCAGAGCAACAAAGCAAGAACAGCAGACACATTGTCAAAAGTTACGAGGCCTGAAAACATTTTGGAACTGAATTGTGCTTATTCAGTTCCTTTTTTATGACGACTCATAAAAAAAGTAAACTCAAGCTTAGGGAGATTTTTAAATAACAGTACAATCCATTTGAAAACAGTTGCATTTAACTTTTTCTAGGTTTCAAAGAAGATAATGTTATTTGGTTTTTAGAATGATTGTACGATTTTTTTTTCATTTTATTTTTCAGTAACATGTGAGTTCAAAAAAAAAAGTTACATCACGGAATCCTATCAAAATAAATGCTCTTTAGATGAATTAAACAAACTACAGACAAAACAAAAATATTCCAAGCAATTTCTTCTATAAGAAACTGCTCTCAAAATATCACAAGTAAAGAAGCTAGGCCCGCCCTTCGGCCAAACGTCATTGCCAGCTCCGCTTCGATGCGCTGGCAACTCCGTTCGGCCGGGGGTGGCCTAGCTTATGGCCTGAGGCGGCGTTATGGACGGGCCTTAGGTTATAAATATATTACTTTAAAAAGCACGCCTTCGGCCCTCTCACTTATTGTCGCGGTCGTAGCAAACAATTCGAGCCTTCGGCCCGATTATCCTATTTTTTTAAATGTAAATTACTGCTTTGAATAATGGGCCTTCAGCCCGCTGACCTATGTCGCCTGTCGCGGTCATAGGGTACATTTTGGCCTTCGGTCTGATCATACTTTTATTTATTTTGACAGATTATGCCTGTTTATTTTATAGGTACCAGTGGTGTGGGTTTGCCTATCCTGCGATGCCTCGGGCTCGTGCCCTGGTGGAAGGGCCTCGCAAGTTGTCGACTCCGCTCGTTGAACAAACTTGGGTTTGATAAACAATGATAAACAGTGTTGTTAAAAGCTGAGAAAAAAGGAGTAATTATGAGAGCTCGCCGAGACAACAACATAGACAGCACCATGGGCCTCATTCATATATCCAATAATAAGGGGCAATACTGAGGAACATGAAGCAGCCGAAGACCTAGTCCCTGTGTCCAAATACCTTGCTTCCCTTATTAGGTTTAACATTTCTTGAGTTAGCGGTGATGGATCTGCTTTGGTTGCTTCCGCATTAAAGTACTCGTCCATGAATTCAAAAATGTGATTAGCCTTCTCCCCCACTTTTTTTTTCCAAACACGCTTAACATCTTTGCCAAGCAAAGTTTTAGAATGACAAAGGAATGGTTCCTCTCTACTCAAATGAGGCCACCTATTAATGACTCCTTCCAGACGGGAGATAAGAGGCTTTGCAGAATTAATGTCAGAACGTTGGGATGGGTAAGATGCTAACATGAGAACAAGAACCTCTGCATCATTTTCATTCTTTGTTTAATTTAGTTTGTGGTTGTAGTGGTATGGTGGTTGTGGCAAGGATTTTGGTGTGGTGGTGGTGGTGGTGGTGGTGGTGATGGTGGTGGTGATGGTGGTGGTAGTGGTTTTGGTGTGGTATGGTGATGGTGGGTACAGTCGGCCATCCTGGGCAGGGTTTACCCGCGGTGCACACAAGAAGCGAAGTCGCTTTGACATTCCGCTGCCATCCTGCGGACCTGCGGACCGCACAGATCTGCCGTGGCGAGGCGGGGCGCAGGCCATACGGATACGGGTCCGCAGCCCGGTCACGCACAAGGATGACGAGCATTCTTTTTTTCTCCCCCCCCCCCCAACACTTTTTTTTCAAGAGCAGCTACTGAAACTGTACGTTTCTCTTTCACTCCCTCTCTCTCTCCCTTGCCTTCTCTATTCCCCTCTCTCCTCTCAGCAGACGCAGGGACCATGAAAATGAATAACTTGTGATTGGCCTGCTGCTGCTGCCGTCGGCGCAAAAGGAAAACTTGGCTGCGGCGGATGAGAGCAAAAACCCGGCGGGCGCGGTGGGGCGCTGTAGGGCGGGGCGGGGCGGTCGTGCAGTGCGGCGAGGCGAGGCGGAGGTGGGGCCAAGGAGATGACAATTATGATGATGTGTTCCGGCCTTTATCGCAGATGAGATGAGAGTCCTTGCAGAATGTTATTTTTTCCCCCATCTCACAGTCGTGTATGTATAAAACATTTTGGCATGGAAATGCACGGGTGGTGTGAGCGTTCTTTGCACACGCCACGGTCGATTTCTAAAAGGCTTGTCACACTGATATCATTGCCATTTTTAGGCAACGGAGTTGCCCTCTAAAATCGCTTTGAAGCGTATGTCAATTGTTTTATATGATCCCTTACGGGAGAAAAAAATCCGCTCTAAGGATTTTTATAATATTACCTGCAGTAAGTTATAGATACGTTGACAAGGCGAACTGAATGCGTAAATAGTAGTTTTATACCTGCAGAAAACGGTTTGGTAAGTTTGACTTCAATCTGTTGAGCAGAATTCTTGAAATGGTGTACATTTACGTGTATCTTATTTCGTAAATCACTTTTGTTCCTACGTATTGAACCTCCATGAAACTTTGTAAAACGATTTCCGCAAGTCTGAAACTGCTATTTTCATATTAATTTCGGCTGCCGAATATTTCGTTCAGCTAAAATAAATAGTTAAAGTAGCTAGGCGCGCTAGTATTAAGTTGGTGTGTTGTGTAAACAATGCCTTAATTCCGCTTTTTCCCGACAGAGCGCACCGCCGTCGCGGCCGCGGCGCGCGTACCCAAGAGGTCCTGGGCGTACCAGCGGTATTAGGTCGGTCCCCGGTTCGCCCTCCGATTGCGGCCGTTGGTAGGGACGGTATTGTTGTCGGATCTCTCAGAACTTGACCTCGTCTCCTATTTTTTGCCGTCAGAAGGAGAGCCCCTGTTCTCTCGTCCTCCTGTCGTTCAGTTGTAGGCCTAACTGACGGAGAAAACTCACTACTTAAAACTCACCTTACCGATTCGAACTTAGATTCATGCAGCCACTAATCACGACTACCGTAAACTAAACAAAACTACTGTTATTTTCTTACAGTCTTATTATACACTCACAATAATTATAGTTATACAACTCCGTTGTCTTCCTGTTGTGAAACACTCAACACTCCTCTTAAATTTTGTATGTCTTTTTGTCTTCAGGTAATGATGGAGTGCGACTAACCTTGCTGCGCTCGCTTCCGGTCCGGAGGTCATTGGAGACGAAAACTCAAGCGTAAGGGTATATTTTTTTTCCGAAGGCGATAGAACTCTGAACTTTGTTTATAACCCGTCAATCAGAAAAATGCTGAAAAATTAGAGAAAAAAAACTTAGGAAACTCATACAAAAATAGGGAAAGAATCAAGCAAAATATGCAAAAGCTTCAACTATGATTCAGATAAATTCAGAAAACTTGTACGCCAAAATTCAGAGTTTCTTTCCCCTCATTTCTTTCCATACACTTTTCAGACTACGGAGTTGCCTTCTAATATCAGTCGAAACGTTAGTCAGGTATTTTGTTAAAATTTACAACAGTTATAGAATTGTATATTCTAAATGCAATTTCGAAGGTTTATCAAAATCGCTCAAACAGAAATTATGTAAATCTGACTTCAAGTTCTGGTTTTTATGGTAATGCTCACCTTGTTTGCTAAAATCACCAAGAGAAGAGGACAATATTTCTTTCAGTTTTACTACACCCTTCCAATAATTTTACCCTAGCAAAAAAAGAAAACTACGTTGTCTACCAGGATTTTTCTTTCTTTGACATGAAAAATAAATGACCGCCGGCAGGCACAACAGTGATTTTGATCTGATGAGTGATGGTGTGTCATCATTAGGCCGGGTAGCGCCGGCCAGGTAGCGTGGCGCGCGCTGCCTTTCTTCCCTTAACGACTAAGGTCCAGTGTTGGAGGCGCGCCGGTGGCCATTAAGGACCCCGACCTGGTGCTTCCCCCCCCCCTCCCCCCTCCCTCTCCCTCTCGTTTCACAATTAGCCCGGGGAGAGGGAGTGAGAGGCGCGCGGCTGGCCTGGCCGGGCCCCGCTGTTGACACTGGGCAGAGGTCCGGGTGCGGGTCGCCACCGCCGCCGCCGGCATCCTTTGAGCAAGTTGTTCAGAAACAAAAGGAGGCCCGCGCTGCCCACGCCTGTTGTTGTATACCAAGCGGGAAACGTGCCGCACTTTTTGTTGGTTTCTTATCACTGTAAAGTAAAAAATAATCAGAGTTTTACGGAAAATTTTTCTAATTGTAAAATTACAATTACAAATCGTAAAATCACAATCACTACCTATCGACTTAAAATTGAATTACAAGGAAGATTGGTTCAACTTACGACGTGAATTTACGAAAATTGTTGTTGGTCGTAATTTTCCCATTATATCGGAAATCCACAAAGTTATTTTTCACAGTGCTGGTGGGGCGTGCTCTGGTAAAACTAAGGCGTCACCTTACGCACCTTTTAAAGGGCACTCAGATCACGCTTGAAATTAAGCGTGATAGGTCTATCCGCTCCTGTTCGTCATACCTTAAATTTCTATTTCAAGCGTAACTGCACGCTTCACTCGAGCGTTCGAACAATAACTACCCCAAAATTTTTACCAGTGTTGCGTGGTAGGGCTGAGGGGGAAGCGAATCGAAATTTCTGCGCACCACTATGAAATCTTGTAAACTCTCTTTTTTGCCCTTCAGGGAATTTTCTCAGTTTTCGTGAACTTCTTTTGAATTTTAATGGAACTGTAACCACTATAGGCTTTAAAATTTTTCTTTGATTTCTTTTTACTCGTTCTTTACCACCACCACCTCCTACTTGGTGGTAGAAGAACGAGTATTGATCTCAGTGCGATGTCACGCGTGACGGTAGTCGTTCTCGCAATACAGAATACGTACACTCATGAAACTTATACCATTCGAAACTGGGGATGCTGTAGGCGTGACCAATAATGGACCTTTTTACAAGTTTGACACTACTTTTTTGAGAACTCTTAACAAAATTCGCCTGTTTTCATTCTAAGTCCGATAGAGCCGGGCCTCACATGGAATATTCATTTCATGACACGAAGGACGCACAAAAATGACAATACTGCCATTCGAAACATCATCTGCTAGTATTACAGGCTGCCATGAAGATTGTTTAAGTCTGATTGTAATATTTTGAGAACACTAAACAGATTTCTCAAAACATAAGCTGCATCAACTCTATCACCGAAAATGAACGTGACGCGCATGCGCGAGCACCGGCATCTGCGCCATCTACTGACGAAACTGTGCACACCAGAAACGCAAGTTCGTAGTGGTCTTTCCTGACGACAGAGCGCGACACCATGTCTGTAACAGGGGTGAATGTGATCCCTATACGCCGGGCGGCGGGCGAGTTGTTTATGTTATGAATTCCAAGATAGGGCCGAGTGGAAGCTGGAGAGCCAAGGACTGGCCAGTTGAGTCCTGTGACAAAACTATCAGCATTTCCAGTTTCATGTAGTATACGTTTAATGGCAATTAACATCGGCTGTGTAAAGAACGAGTACCAGTATTAGCACAAAATTAATTTTGTGTTTTCTTTTCTCCTTGTTTCAAACTTTTCTGCAATGTCCTGATTTTACTTTTCGATTTTTTGTTTGTTTTGTTTTGTTTTGTTTTTTTATGTTTGTTTGTTTTGATGTTTCCTGTCGGGTGGGTTGGGTTGGGGCGGGGCGCGGTGTTGCAGGTCAGGTGCACTTACCTAATGAGATGTTAGAGCCGTTCCCCTCCGGAGGCTAGGCTATCCCGCTCGCGGCGCTAAGGCGAGGCTGAGGCGGGCGCGCGGCAGGGCAGGGCCAGACGGGGCGAGGTCGCGTGCCTAGTGTTTGCACTCCCGCCGCGCCGCGCCGTTTTAGAGAACTGAGCTGAGCTGTGCACCCCGCGGGGCGGAGCAGATCCAAGGGCAGAGCAAAGGGCCTCCCCACACCCACGGAAAGAGCAGTTGGGGAAAAAAAGGCGCCAACTTGCTTGAATTTAGTGCACAGGAGGGAGGGTGTCCCTACTCTGATTACATGTCCCTTCTTTCAATATTCTCAACGCGGTATTAAGTCGAGGGTCTAGTCCCCCACCTCCCCCCACCGGTCGACTTATAGAACTTGAAGAAGTCAAGTGAATTCTTATCGTGAGCAAGGCTTACAAGAGATGTGTGCAAAAGCTCCTGTTCTGACCTTTTCCACCCGGCGGCCCTCTTGAGAGGGAGTCGGTTCGAGCCGCACTCTGGCCCATACCCGTGCTGCCCCACCCCTACTGAGCCCCATGTCATCCTCGTGCCATGCATATTCATGGGATTATATCGATTGGCGTGATAATGTGTCCGGAGCTATGCAGCTGGCTGTCAGCTGACCGCCACCTCCTCCTGGCCCCGCCGTGTCTCATGGCCGCTCATCAGACACTTTGTTGAGTTGAACACACCTTAGTTTGCAGTTAAATTGAGTTGCAAATTTTGGGAAAACCTCTCTGCTGACAAAGATATTTTAGGGCTTTGTTCCGTTCGGAGAGGGATTGGGGAAATAAGAAGTCGTCAGGTGCGGAATGAAGTGAGAGAGATTTATTGAGTGTCAGGTCTATTTATAACATTTATAACAGTGTGGGTTATGGAGGTGGGGGAAGCAACTGCAAATAAGCAGTTGCTATTGACAGGTGAAAGGCAGCGCCTTGTCAACCTGAAACACCTCCCCCTCCAGTCCCTGAATTAATCAGTACTCTTTAGTATTTTAATCGCAAGCCATTTTGAATAGTTATCAACCATTACTAAGTAGGGCTGAGCCCTAAATTCCATGATATCTGCACTATAATCAGAAAATTCAAACAAAAGTAAGAGAAAATGGGTTGGAGGTTCATGGTTATTTTCACGTTACGTTACGTTACATCCTGAAAGAAAAAGGGTTGGAAGTTCATGGTTATTTTCACGTTACGCTACGTTACATCCTGAAAGAAAAAGGGTTGGAAGTTCATGGTTATTTTCACGTTACGTTACATCCTGAATGGAAAAGGGTTGGAAGTTCATGGTTACTTTCAAGTTTGTTACCTATGTTACATCGTAGGGAAAATAAAATTGGACCATGAGCAAGTAGCTTCAAACTAGTTTGGAAACTAGGAAAGATATACATTTCAGATTAGTGCAAAGCGAAGTTGAAAGGAAAATTTGAGAGCACAACTTTTCTTGTCACCTAGGGAACACACAATTGAATTTGCCGGTGGGTGCGTCCAGGAGTCAAGGCTAGTTCACCGAGGACCTGCTAGATCGTGCCACACGCGCCATAAGAGAGCCCGCGAAAGCTACGGACTTAGAAAAATTCAGACATAATTTCGATTAAGTGATCTTTGAAAGAAACGCGTTATACTTAATTTCATGAGTAGAACGAAGAAATCCATAGGGCAATTGTCATTTCTGTGCAAAGCACTTTTTTTCAATAAATGACGGTGTGGACGGTAATACATTCGGGAATTCCGCGATCGCGGACTTAGAAGAAAAACCAGGCATGATTTGTGTTTAGTGATCTCTATAATGATCGACTAATAAAAGAAAACCCGCCGTATTTTTTGTCATGTACGGTGAGAATTTGGATACTACCACCATTTCACATGTTTAAATGGTCTCTGTTCTCTCAGGAAGGTGAACTTACAGATTACACCTAACCTAGATCAATACCCGTTCTTTTACTTGACATCATCATAATACATACAAAAGGGGGTAAAGAACGAGTAAAAAATGTGAGTTATTCTTTGAGAAAATGGTAAAATCAGTAGATATGATTGGAGACGTATGTCACAGATATGTTTTTCTCTTTAAACACATTTTACATGATGAATGCTAGGGGTGACGTGCTTTACATCGATTGCCTCCTATATTTCTATGATTGTCCTCTCTGTTCTGCTTGGACATTGCTGGCGCCGTCATGTCCTGTCCTCCGGGACCATTTTTCTTCCCGCGCCAACTACCGTCCCCTTTGACGGCGAGCTCGGGGGGAAGGGGGCCGGGAATCAGGAGGGGCGGAGGAATCAGGACCCGGGGACAGGGCGCCAGGCGGGCAGTGCCGAGCTGACAGTCGTTCTCCTCCTACGGGGGATCGGAGAGGAGTTGCGGCTTATATTTACATAACCCGCCGCCGCCCCGAACCGTAAACACCACCCTCTGCTTCATCTCTGCGCGCCACGCCCCGCCACGCCCCGCCACTCCCCGCCACGCCAAGCCACGCCGCACATCAGTCTCCGCGCCGCCCATAAATTGCCATGCAAATCACTTCATTAATGGTAGCGCTGTCTCGAACGAAATCGTGAGAGCCACGCCGTTTCACTAATACTACTCGTTGGCGCTGGCCGGCCGCTCACCTAACCTCACTTTGATACTCCGCGTCCGCGCCGCGCCGGTCGCTCTGCACCGGAATTCCAGAGTGTACGCGAATGTCGCTCACTTACGCAAACGAGCGCATATATTAGCTCACTTGCGGACAGTTAAAAAATGTTTGCACATTTGCAGGTGTGCGAATAAAATTTCGCTCATTGGCAGAGGTGTGCGAAATAGTATTAGCACAGGTTCAATTCACTTACCTGCAAGTGTGCGAATTTCCATTCGCTCATCTACAAGTGAGCTAAAATATGTTCGCACGCCTACACAAGTGAGCGAGTGTTATTCACACACCTACAAGTGAGCGAAGAAATTCACTCATCTGTAAGTGAGCGACATTCGTACACTTGGATTTCCAATGAGGGAGGAGAGCGGAACGCACAGCGCCTGCCAACCGTGCGAAACTAATCTCACTTCTCGTAAATGACATGTTTGCGTCCCGCGTGACGCGAGGCAGGGGTTAGGAGGGGAGGGGGGGGGGCGTTTAAATAAATAGGAAACGCCCGCAGTCGGTAATTAATGGGATGGGTCGGCGGCGCGACGGTGGTGCCCAATATCAGGCTCTGAATTGAATTTCTTCAGGGGGAAGAAGCCGAAGAGGTGACGGGCGTGGCGGGGGAGGGGAAGGGGGGAGGGGGCGAAAGGTCGCAAAGTAGGCACGGGGGTGTAAGGGGGAGATTGATGGTCCAGTAGAATGAGAACGATGTTGATCCAACGTCGCGAGTCTCGTCTCGCCGGAAAAGAGATAAAAATTACTTGACACCTCAGCGTAAAAATCCAGGATGATCCGCAGGCGTGGGCGGGACCCTCGATGGCGTTTTCTTTTTCACGAGTTCCTTCTTTATTTTTTCTGGTGTAGCTGACAGTGGGGGCGGTGGGGGATTGCGAGTTAACTGGGGGGGAACGCCTGTGGCCTTGCGCGCGGAGCGGGCTTTGAAAGTCGGCGCCCTCGAGCTCGGCCGCGCCCCGCTCCGCCCAGCAGCGCCTCGCCAGCCCCCGCCCCCGCCCCCCCTCCCCCCTCCCTCCTCGACCCCTCGTGCGCCCGCACCCTAGCGTAGCGTGGCGTTCACCATGTCGCCCAGCGTCAGTGGATGTACCTTTTGGTGGCAAAGCCCTCCTCGTCTGCTATAAACGGGCCTAACAAATATATTTTTTTGCCGAAACAATTTATTTCAAACAAATTGGTGGTTTACGGTTTTTTCCCCTCGTCTAACGGACAATTCGCTTCAGGCCCCCCGTCTCTCGCTGCTCGCAAATTTTCGCTGGCGTACGACCCTCGCCGCGTCCCGTCTGCCCCGCATTCCCGCCCCAACCCGCCTCTCTCTCTAGCTCTCTCTCTCTCTCTCTCTCTCTCTCTCTCTCTCTCTCTCTCTCTCTCTCTCTCTCTCTCCCTCTCTCTCTCTAGCTTTCTCTCTCCCTCTCTCTCTCTCTCTCTCTCTCTCTCTCTCTCTCTCTCTCTCTGTCTCTCTGTCTCCCTAACTGAACCCACGCCAACGTCCCTCGAATAAAAACGGGCATCAAATTAGAGGCGTGCCGTGCCGAGTGGGTTGGCCCTTTTATTTAACTCGGCCTGGTCCGGCCGGGTCGGGACCCTTGCACCCTTGTGGGTGTCTTGGTCGGGCAGGGAGGGGGCAACCCTAGCCAAAGGTCGCTGCTCGGTCCCGCCGCCGCTGCAGCGGGCTCTGTGCCCGCCCGGCTGGCAACCTTATGTGTCATGTGGGCGCGCGTGGGGAGGGCTGGGGCGGGGAAAGTCTTTACAAGGCCCAGCCCAGCCCAGCGATCAGCGGAGGGTACATAATGCCCCCCTGCGTTGACTCGCCCGGTCGCTGCCCGCCCGCTGCCCGCCCCGCCCTGCTTGGACTAAATGTTTTTTCTCCTCAAGGTCGCCTGATCCCTCCCTCCCTCCCCCGGGGCGGGGGAGCACCTCCGGTTTCGCCGACTTCAACCCCTTCCACCTCCTCCACCTCCTCCTCCTCGCACCGCGGTCCATTTGCGTGGCGCCGAGTGGAACACAAACTTTTTCTAGACGACTCGGATCCCGCCTCCCCTCCTGCCGGCTGGGTCAGCGGCCCTGGGGCCCTGGGGTGTGTCAGCACAGTCAGCACCGCGGCCGACACCTGCAGTGAGGGGGAGGGAGAGGGGAGATCCGAACGCGTCGCGGCATGGGAAAGGCAAAGGGAAACGGGACAGTGGTCGTGCAGAATTTTGCCAGATAAGTTAGGAAAAAACACTTCGAATTGTAAAAAGTGGGGGGGGGGGGGGGGGGGGGGGATCACCTATACAAAATGTGTAACACTTTTTTTTTGACTTTTAATAATTTTTTTGTTTTCTTTTTCTTTGGATTTCTTCAAGATTTCTTCATGAAAATATCTGCCACTTTTTGATAAATTTTGATTTATTTTTCTCTCGTTATTTCTGACTTTTTTCATTTAATCTCAGTTCTTTGCTCATTTATTCTCAATTTTATTTTACTTTTAAATTTTGTTTTTGATTTTTAAACGATTTGTCGAGGGCTGTACAATGATTTGCCGAAGGGATCCCTCCCTCGCCCCGAATACACCTGTGCAAGGGAGACGAGTATATCTCCGCCTTCGTGCCGTAGGCAAAACTCTCAGCACTCGTGACAACTCTTTGCGTTTACGGCAAGCCTTCTTTGTGAAGAATATCTTTGTAGATTTGCTATTTATTTTGTAAATTACGACTTACGAAAAATGTTGTAAATTTACGGCAGACCATTCTTGCTTGTAATTGAATTTCAAGTCGGCATATAGTTCTTGTATTTTACAATTCCACTTCGTGGAAAATTTTCCTGGAAAGCTACGACTATTTTTCAATGGGTCGCACTGGTTTATTCATGGTATTGTTTTTTTTTTCCTCTAATCTGCTGGCAAAACTGCGGTAAGAGGTCAGTTTGTGGATGGATTCGGGGCTCCATATTTCTCCTTCGCCACCGCGCTCCCGGCGCCTCCTCCACTCAGCTCTCTTGGGCATCGTTATCCGACGACGACGCCAGGCGTCACTTTTCGCCCCGCGAAAATCCTATTTTCGTAAATAAATTTGTCCTGGGCAACGAGGCGCCCGCCGGCGGACTGGGCCAGCGCCAGCGTATTTCAGGGCGGTGAGGCGCGCGGCTGCCTGCCTGCCTGTCGGGCTGTCCGTCTGGCTGGCTGTGTGGGCTGTGTCTGGCTGGGCTGCCCGGCTGACTTCCCGCCCGGTGTCATCGAGAATGGACGTTTGTATTAGCGGAACGCGCAACGGAGTTTTTGCTCCAGTCAAAGTGCTGTGGCGCGGGGATGATCCCGTGCCGGTCGGGTGGGGGGAGAATTATGTCCGGACGGGGTACGCGGACAGGGCGACTCTCTCTCTCTCTCTCTCTCTCTCTCTCTCTCTCTCTCTCTCTCTCTCTCTCTCTCTCTCTCTCTCTCTTTCTTTCTCTCTCTCTCTCTCTCTCTCTCTCTCTCTCTCCCGTGTGGCCGAGCGGTTCGGCTCCGGCAGACTCAAACTTTGATTGCATCCCTCTGCGGGTTCGGCCGCTGTGCTCCGCTCAGCTCGCTGTGCTGTGGGACCGCGTGGCTCGCGGCCGGTCCCGCGGCCGGTCCCACGCTGGGGTCTGGCTGGGGCCACATTACGCCCTGGGGGGACCTTAAGGACTTCGTCCTCTCCTCAGTGCCTTCTCAACTTTTTGCTCCAGACTGCTATATCCGTGTAGTTTTCTTTACATGAAATGTCGAACGCGGTGGCCGCGGAGGGAACACCCCTGGCACCGCTACCTGCGTCACCCTCTGCTGCAGGACCCGGTGATCAGTGTTTGGTTTGCACTCGAACAAACTCCCCCCCGATCTGCGCCCCGGCCCGCCCCCGGCTGCTGCTGCCGACGCAATCCCTGTCGGGAGCCGGATTCATTGCGTCTTTGTTCGGAAAGTTTTGCTTCCGCCGAGTAGTTGGTACACTGCAGCTGCTTCCGGTCCGGACACGGCCGCGGGACGGACGGGATGGACACGGACAATGGCGCGGATTACTCGCTCGACGAGTAGAGGCTCGCTGTCGCGGTACAATAGAGGCCGCACTGATGAACCAAGTGTGCAACTGCTCGTCACTTGTAAGTGTGCAACACCCAGGTCAACACGTGCAATAAGTGCGCAACTCGGCTGTTGTGCAACTGCAAGTGTCCAACTCGTAGATGACTGGTAAATCTAGACAGTTTTGCGCCAAGAGCTCAAAAAGGGAGTTGTTGCTCGGGATACTGTGCACTGTTTCTGTGTTTATCATACCAAAGAAAGAAAAATAGACCATGCCCATTCCATGATTCATTCGCATTCGCATTTGAGGCATGTAAGGTTGAGATGAAAATTTGACTAAGTCCTCTCGTAGCGCCTCTACCGGCTTTTGTTGCTCAGGAGCAACAACTCCTTTGAGGTGTTCTAAAGCTACGCCTGAGGCCGGTGACAACTCTTTGCGATGTAGCCTGTGGAACCAACGCCAGGACAATCTGATTGTAGCCAATTTGTCGCTTGTGGCGCTCAAAACAGTTTCCAGAAGAGCCTGAGAACGTTTGTTGATATGGGAAAACAATCACCCATAAAGGTACAAATACTTCAGCACGTGGTACCTGTATCGGTTTTACTTGCTCAAGGGCAACTCTGGTTTAGCCCGTTGCAGCACATAACAGTTTTGTTGAAGTAATCTTTTTACCCGTGGGTCATGATCCTCTTTCCGTACCCTTAAATTAGCCTTATCTTTTCGGTTGTGATGAATACTTTGTTTGGCTGCTACTTGCTGCTAAAACTGGCAATTTCGTTTCCTCTGCAGTCTGTGAACTCAAGAGCCTGAAAGATGAACGCAATGAGTCTCATGGTGTTGCTGGGGCTTAAAAGCACTGTTTAGATCCTAGGCTTTGAGTTAAAACTAATCTTATGGCCGCATTAGCTGACTGTTTTGTCTCGCAGAGCCCCCAGGAGTGTTGTTACTGTGGAACAAAATCAATAAAGGGTTAATTTATTTTTTATTTTCATTTTTTTTTCAAGTTGCAATGGAAACAAACTTGAGCCTCTCTGGCTAGAAAGGCCTGATGTCCGAATGGTATCGGTCTCAGCATGTTGAGTGGGTCATGTTCCTGACGGGGAGCGGGGCCCGGCGGGGCGGCGGCGGCCTCACGCACGCAGGATGCTAAGCAGTGTCATCAGGGGGTTTGCGACGCGGCGTATATAGGGGTGAAAGTTGAGCGGGCATAACTTGTAATCTCTCTCCGCTCCAGCCGGAGTGGGGCGCGGTGGGGCGGGGCGGGGCGGGGCGGGGCGGGGCGGGGCGGGGCGGGGCGGTGTGGTGTGGTGCGGGGCGGGGTGGGCCCGCCTCCGGGCTTGCGCGCCGCGTGGTGTTGCGGAGGCGCGCCCCCGGGTCGGCAGAGGGTTGGAGTAGAGGGAGAGGGATGCGATTGAGGGGGAGGGGGTTGGGGTAGGGGTGTCATCCCTTGTCAAGACAATTTGCTCGTAAGCACCGACCGTGCAGAAGCAGCGGGTTCGGCCGGATCCGCCTCCTACCCCCAGCCCGCCCTGCGCTCTCTCTCCCTCTCTCTCCCTCTCTCTCTCTCTCTCTCTCTCTCTCTCTCTCTCTCTCTCTCACGCTCCCACTCCCCGGCCCAGCAGACCTCAGCAAACACCCCATCCACTCGCCCCATCTCAGTGATGCGGTGATCTCCCCCCTCCCCACTCTCCTCCCCTTTCACCGAGAATTCCCCATTACCTGCTGGTGGTGTGGTTCTCGATTGAAAGACAAACAATTGCCTTTCAATTATTACCTGGCGTGTCGATGGGTAACGGATCCCTGCGTCCAGTGCCGCCCAGTGACGAGAAGCAAACAACTTTCTTAGTTAAACTTGGTCCGAGTTTTATCGCACTTCGTAGCGGGCCATTGCGTATCTCCTCCTCCTCTCCTATTCTCTCTTGCTCGCTCTGTTTCTTCCCTTCGCCTTTTCCTCTCTCCTCCTGACTAGTTCTCTCTCTCCCCCCCCCTCCCCCCCCTCTCTCTCTCTCTCTCTCTCTCTCTCTCTCTCTCTCTCTCTCTCTCTCTCTCTCTCTCTCTCTCTCTCTCTCTCTGTCTCTTCTTTCTGCCCCCGCTAGATCTGACCTTGGCTTAAAGGGTACTACCGCTGACCTCTTTTTGATCAGGCCGGGCGCAAGAACGCGCTTTACTTAAAGTTTTTGTTTCGGTTGGCTGAGTGTTTTGTTGTTGTTGTTGTTTTGATTTGTTTTGTTTGTTGTTTGTTTGTTTGTTTGTTTGTTTGTTTGTTTGTTTGTTTGTTTGTTTCTGGTGCGGTCATTTACAGGTATCATGAGTCATCAGTTGAATCGGATCTCCTTTATTCTTTGACTGTGATTCGCCTGCGTTAGTAAGGTCCTCTTGTTGGCGCATAGAGAACTCAATGCATTCTCACAAAATCGAATATTTACACATGAATTTCTGTTGAAAAATTTCTTTATGAAATTCTTAGACAGGAAGTAGCGATTTTTTTTATAAGCACGGCCCGAGGGGTAAACAACTCTGAATTCGGTGTACAAATTGCGTGAGTTTGAATTGAATTTGTCTAAATTGAATTGAATTTGTTTTGAATTAGCTTTGAATTTTTTGAATTTATTGCAGAGTTTTGAAATTATTGTGATTTTTTTGTGAATTTCCTTGAATTCGTTTTAAATTCGGGGATGCCCCAGAAAATACACGCACATCTGATCCAAATTATTCTCTCAATTACATGATGATATAGGATTTTTAGTAAATTATTGTGAATGATTTCTATTTATTCCAAATTATTGGTAATTAACTTGCAACTGCGCAAAATAATCACAATTATTTCAATTATTTTTTTAAACTTTTCAGAAACAAATTTTGCTCTGCAATTGAAAGGGTGGCGTGAAAACATGGAAAATTTTTGCGGCAGTAAACCTCCCGAGGGAGGTTGCGGTTCCCGCCAGGCACAGGGCTTTTACCCCCTGTGGCAGCCAACTGCTTCGGTGTTCCATGGGAACCGGCGCTTTGCTGACTGCGATCCTATCGCGCAATTCGACAGATTTGATCCCCGTACCACCATTGGCCTACCCCTAGAGGTACGAGCGGTGTCAAGGGCGTTAGACTTCCTGATCCCAGTTTCAGAGGCCTTACCTCAGAGGGGTACGCGGGATTCGAACCCACAACCCCGAGTGCCGACACGTAGCCAGAACAGGAAGCGACCCAACGCCCAGAGCCACCGAGCCAACGGCGGTGAGACGTGTTTAACTTCTATTTGACCTGCCATCCAGCTGCGGCCAAAGGGAATGTCAAGCGCGAAAAACACTTTCCCGAGTGGGAGTCGAACTTCGGACCACTCTCTTCGATGTTGCGCGCTCTACCAACTGAGCCACGACGCCACGATGACTGTGCAGTGCGACGGGTTCGAGTTGTATTTGCCCTGTCCTCCTGGCTGGAGGCTGCAGGATACGGCAAATACGACTCGAACCCGTCGCACTAGACACGGCGTCGTGGCTCAGTTGGTAGAGCGCGCAACACCGAACGGAGTGGTCCGAAGTTCGACTCCCACTTGGGAAAGTGTTTTTCGCGCTTGACATTCCCTTTGGCCGCAGCTGGATGGCAGGTCAAATAGAAGTTAAACACGTCTCCCCGCCGTTGGCTCGGTGGCTCTGGGCGTTGGGTCGCTTCCTGTTCTGGCTACGTGTCGGCACTCGGGGTTGTGGGTTCGAATCCCGCGTACCCCTCTGAGGTAAGGCCTCTGAAACTGGGATCAGGAAGTCTAACGCCCTTGACACCGCTCGTACCTCTAGGGGTAGGCCAATGGTGGTACGGGGATCAAATCTGTCGAATTGCGCGATAGGATCGCAGTCAGCAAAGCGCCGGTTCCCATGGAACACCGAAGCAGTTGGCTGCCACAGGGGGTAAAAGCCCTGTGCCTGGCGGGAACCGCAACCTCCTTCGGGAGGTTTACTGCCGCAAAAATTTTCCATGTTTTCACGCCACCCTTTCAATTGCAGAGCAAAATTTGTTTCTGAAAAGTTTAAAAAAAATAATTGAAATAATTGTGATTATTTTGCGCAGTTGCAAGTTAATTACCAATAGTTTGGAATAAATAGAAATCATTCACAATAATTTACTAAAAATCTATATCATCATGTAATTGAGAGAATAATTTGGATCAGATGTGCGTGTATTTTCTGAGGTCATTCCTTAAATTCGCTTGAATTTGATTTGAATTCGTTTTGAATTCGCGTGAATTAGTTTTGAATTCGCGTGAATTAGTTTGAATTAGTGTGAATTTTGAATTAGTGGTGTACATCAAAATTCGGAGTTATTTACCCCTCGGCACGGCCCCTTATGTAAATTTGGCATTTTCTATATGTTTTTGATGAAAATTGGCCTGGATGTAGAACTACGTTTGCTTCACTGGTAAAACTAAGGCGTAGCCCTACGCCCCGTGTTCAAACCTACTGAGATTACGCTTAAAATCAAGCGTAATGAGTCTATCCGCTCCTATTCATCCTATCTAAATGTATGGGAGAATTTCTTTCGTACGCTTGATTTCAAGCGTAACTGTATGCTTCATTCAAGCGTACAGTTCGTTACGCCTTAGTTTTACCAGTGTTATTTCACCGCTGCAGTGCCATTTCAAAGCAATATGGCAATTTATTTTCTTTGCCAAGTCATTCTCGGTCCCTGTACAGTTAGGCCAGTCATGTCTTATTCTGTTGGATCCCTAAACGGCATACTTTCAGCCTCCTGTAGCCTTCAGCACGCTATCCGTCGTTTTCCTTTTTTTCCACGAAAGGATGTTCAGCGAATGTTGCGTAACGAACAACCTGGAAAAATACAGTATTTTATCGGAGAGGTATGAATATTCAGTACTTGTGAAGACGAGAGAGCGCCCGCTATCACCATCACGACGGTTCGGGGGGCCGGATTACCTCGTTGAGGCGGGCCCCTTATTGGATTTATACTATGTGTGTAACTCCTCCCAGCCCCCTCCTCTCGCCCTGAATTCTTCTCCTCCACTCCTGACATGGCTGTGTGTCGGGCCAGCTGCCACACCCTGGTCACACGAGCCCCCCCCTCTCTGCATGCCAATCAGCCGCACCGCCACACTGGCGCTGCTTCAGATGCTCTCTCTCTCTCTCTCTCTCTCTCTCTCTCTCTCTCTCTCTCTCTCTCTCTCTCTCTCTCTCTCTCTCTCTCTCTCTCTCGGGCGGGCCGTGAGATGCGGGCTCTGATGGGCCCAGCGTTCCCCTCCGCTGTGTGGTGTCCGGTCCGTCCGAGGTGATCCCGCTCCATCTCGCGTGGTTCCACCGCTCCCCGCCCCACTCCGCCCCGCTGGTGTTGTTGCCCCAGTGTGTTGCCACGCCTCGCCGTGCCTGCCTCCCCCTTCCCTCTCTCCCCCTCTCCTCCCCCTCTCCTCCCCCCTCTCCTCCCCCCTCTGCTCCCCCCTCTCCTTCCCCCTCTCCTTCCCCCTCTCCTCCCCCCTCTCCTCCCCCCTCTCCCCCCCCCTACCCACTCTGCTACTGCTGCTACAATTCCTACAGCTCCCACCACCACCACCGCTGGCGTGCTACTACTGCTCTCCGCCCTGGCGATAAATTACTGAGTTAGTTTTAGTTGAAGTGCCTTGCCACCCGCCTCCGATAAGGGCAGAGCAGGACTAGGCAGGGCGACGCTAGCCAGCCATTTCCAGGCTCAAGCTCAGCCTCCGAAACGTTTCTCAATCCTTTACCCACTTTTCTGTAAACTCGAGTAAACAAAGTAACACTGCTAAAAACGGGTATTTTTTTCTTTTTATTTTGATATCTTTGAACTTCCTCTATGATCCCTCCTTCTCGATAGCGTATTTTATCTCAAAGAACGCAATATATTTTAGCTGAGACACAGGGTGCATCGGCCGACCCAAGACCGCTTTGGAATGGCATTAAGTGCTTGGGCGCGCCTAGTGTAAGCTCGCCGGCGGCGGCCCAATGGGCTGTGATCTGACAATATATACCTGGGCGAGGGAAATATCCTGCAGCACACCTTCATCACGGAGGCATTTGCATACTCGGAAACGACGTCGTCACACATTCTACAGGAGAGGAAGGGAATAACGTGGAACGTGATGGAGGGGGGGGGTAGGGGTAGAAAAAGGGAGGAGAAAGGCCCGTATAGCCTCATTGCGCCCCTCCGCTCTCATCCCCTTTTCCCCGTAATGACTCCTGCCGGAGGGGGCGGGTGGAGAGAAGGCCTCGCGGAGGCTGCTGGGTAAAGAGACTGGCCCTGCCCGCACGCCCGCCCGGCCCGGCCCCGCCCCGCGGCCAGACATGGCCGCATCGCGTTTTCCTTCATTTTAAAATCACGCGCCAATGCAGCAGGAAGCCGGGAATGCATCCCGATCGTCAAAGTCAAACTGTCAAAATTTCTGTTGTTTTTCAGGATAAATTCCTGACGGACTAGTACGGATGTAATCCGTTCTATAGTTTTGTCTATGTACCTTTTGTACGGAAAGGTACAGAGATTTTTCGTACACGGCTAAAAATTCATCGTGGTATCCCAGCACTTCCTCGATACGAAGCAATTGTGAAATCCCAACACTCCTCTGTAATCAATTCATTCCCTGGATCTCGCGCACTAATGACCAAAAGTCTATAAATGCACTTTCAAATCTCGCTTTTCTCAGCTGGCTAAAATTTGGAGTAAAAGATACAGCTTGATGTTGTAGTTCCGGTACAGGAGCGCGAGTAGCCGGCCCGCAACTCCCTGCTCGTGTGAATGCCCCTTCGGCCGCAAAGCAGTAGTCCTTGGAATGGGGCGAGAGATAAGCGGGGGAAGAGAGAGTGAGAGAGAGAGAGAGAGAGAGAGAGAGAGAGAGAGAGAGAGAGAGAGAGAGAGAAAGAGAGAGAGAGAGAGAGAGAGAGAGAGAGAGAGAGAGAGAGAGAGAGAGAGAGAGAGAGTAGAGCAGGAGCAGAGAGTGGCACTGCAGGAAGCGGAAGTAAGGAAGTGAGTGGAGTGTGCGGCCGACACGCCACGCGCCCCTACCCGGCCCTTCACATCCAGCATCCCAAGGCAAACGGGGAAGCAAATTGCCCGAACATGACGAAGCTCTGCTCCGGCAGAGGCAGCAGCGCGGGCCCGTGCGTTCTACACCCACCGTGGGAACTACCGGCCCTTGTGTGTGGAGCAGAGAGAGAGAGAGAGAGAGAGAGAGAGAGAGAGAGAGAGAGAGAGAGAGAGAGAGAGAGAGAGAGAGACAGAGACAGAGATAATGTAATGCCTCCTCCACACGAGCTGGCAAGCCTTTGCTGTCTCCGACGAAAACCGTGTATATATATATACACAAGCAGCGCGGGCTGGACGTAAGCAAATTGATCCATGCCGGCCCATTTGCCCGACCCGTATGTCTTACACAGAGTCAGCGGCGGCGGCGCCACGGGCTCCACGGGCGTGGGCCTTGTCGCAAGGCGCACGCGCGCTGCACCGCATCGCAGAGTTATGCTCCGGGCAGAGGGGGAGGCGGGCGGCGGGGCGGGGAACGGGTAGAGTTATGACTTTAATAACGTACGTAACGCAATCGGATTGGCTCCTCGGCTAGTATTTCACCGGCTGACTCGCGTTACCCTGGAGCGGCGGCACGGGGCGGGCCGGGCGGGCCGCGCGTTACGCAAACCTCGCGCTGATGTGGCATTGGAAACGCGTGTGCAATGCTATGTGTAATGATGTTCTTTTGATTTGCGTTCAAACAGTCTCATCCGCCCTCGGGAAAAGTGATTTGTGTTTTGAGCGTTACGCAGGACCGCGGGCCGTGACGTGTGAATGTTACGTCGCCTTCGTAGTACTATGAATTTCTAAACTAAAGGCGGCCCTCGGTGATTCGCAGTGCCAACATGCTGCTGCTCGAATAAGGCTTGCTGCTCGCGTGCTGATGTGAGAAAAGAATAGTGAATTCGAGGTGGGAGTCACTTCAAAAAATAATTGTACGGCCCCAAAAAAAATCATTTAAAGAAAATCAAAATCATAATAAAACACAGAAAAATCTAAAGAATAGAGAACAAATGAGGAAAAAAAATTGAAAAAATGACAAAATTAAGTCAGAAGTTGGGGAAAACTATCTAAATTTATCGAACAATGACATAAATTTTCCTTAAAAAATGACGATGAAAATTTTTAAAGAAAAGAAAGAAAATCATTGTGCTTATTTCGTATGATTCCCCCTCGAGTGAATTACTAATGAAACGAGTTTAGTGTGGCATGATGGTGGTGTGGGGAGGTTAATAATGAGGTTCGTGTAAGCCTTTTAGCATCAGGCTTACATTGTAACTCAGCCGCCACAGCAGCCATATATACGTAAGAAAGTTGAGGAGGCTAAGGGAGCCTGCAGGCTGCTGGACTGGACACGGGCGGGTGGCCGAAGTGGCAGCCGCCAGGGCAGCCGCCAGGGCAGCCAGCAGGGCGCAGCAATTTGTCCCGGAGATGAACCCGGTCTATGAAATGCGTAACGAGCACATCAGGGCGAAGAGGAGGGTGCGGCAATCTGTCGTGCCCACGCGGGCACCGCCCCGGCACAGCCCTCGCTAAGGGTCTGACTAGGAGAGAGAGAGAGAGAGAGAGAGAGAGAGAGAGAGAGAGAGAGAGGAGAGAGAGAGAGAGAGAGAGAGAGAGAGAGAGAGCGTTGCCCCATCAGTCACAGCGGCGCTTTCGCATAGGACGCGTTGTACCCACCCACACTTTTACTCTTAACTGGATCCTCCCCTCCCCCACGCTTTCTCTATCTCGCCCCACCTCTCTCTTTCTCTCCCTCCCTCACTGCCTCCCTGCCTCCCTCCCTGCCTCCCTGCCTCCCTCCCTCCCTCCCTGCCTCCCTCCCTGCCTCCCTCCCTCCCTCCCTCCCTCCCTCCCTCCCTCCCTCCCTCCCTCCCTCCCTTCCTGTCACCCTTTCCATGACAATGTTGTAAAGTTGCGTGTTCGAGTTGTATGGTTACGAGTATTTTTTGGCATCATGTCTCGATTTAGTTGTCTTCCTTCAAGAATTTTCTCTCGCCAATTGACGACTGCGGTCGAAAATTTGCGACTCCGTGTCCATCGTCAACTATGAAAAAGTAAATTTTCGCATATTTTTCTCTCAGTGACTCTCTAGCAGTGGTTGACCGTAACAGGCGCTGTGTAGCCCTGCCGGTCACTTCATTGAGCGCGGCCGCGCTGATCTGACCGGTTTATAGTTGGCCGCGTGTGGCAAAGCACCCTCCGTCTGTCCGTCCGCCCGCCCGAGACATGGAGACGCTTACCTTCCACTCCAAGTACCGCGTGCTCCAGCAATAAACGGCTGGAGAGAGCCTCAGCCGCGCCGAGGAGGCTGAGAGGAGGAGAGAGGGGGGGGGGGGGTGACGATCGCCGTCGCCAACCGAGCTTTTATTGCCAATGATCGGTCTGCGGCACGCCCTGGGGACGGCCCGGCCCGGTCTGAAGCGGCGTGGCGTGGCGTGGCGGGGCGTCACACACGAAAACAGTAGTATGTCTTTTGTGAACATACTTCATTTTGGGCCAACTTTTACATAATTTTGTAAAAGAATGTACATCATTTTTAACCGGTTTTAACCTTGCGAATAAGCGTTGCAAAGAAATTGGATGCTGCGCATTGCGAAGAAAAAGTTCGTATTGCAAACAAAATAGTTCGCAACGCTTCGCAAGCTTACAAACTTTTTACGCCTTACAAGCTAAATAGTTTGTAAGTTGCGAAGAAATACTTCGCAATTGCGAAGCAGCCAAATACTTCGCAGCTTACAAACTAATTTGTTTGTAATACGAACGTTTTCTTCGCAAGGTTTTCACAGTGTTATGATTGTCCTATGACTTTTCCGTACGCTGCGTCAAGAAAAGTAAAATAATCGTGCGATAATTTTATTTCCCGTTAAAGAGGCAAGACGGTGTAACAGTGCGGATTCCTACTTCCAGGGTTGGTTGCCCTCGGAGCATAAAATCTGTAGGTGTATTGTTCTCCCCGGAGAAGACAAATCACCAAGGGAAAATCTTTCGAGGTAGGGAAGTACTTTATCTCGAGCGACGGTATGTACTCCCTGCAAGGGGGGAGTACAATGGCACTGTGGAATGTGTATTCCTCAGAGGTCGCCTATGGCCTGAGACACCGGGGCCTCCACTCCACATAGCGCCTGCACGCAGGCTGACCCGCTGGTCGGGGAGTGTTGCGGGTCGGCCTATGCCGCTGACTGCAGGCGCTCTGACCGCAGGCACTAGCTGCCTCCCGTACCCCGGAGAATGATTTCTTGTTTCAAGTACAATTTGTAGTAAGAGTGACACAAGATTAATCTGTACGTATATACCTCATGGAGGATGATTTTTCTTTTGGAGCGATGATTCGTTCTTATCAAAAGGTGATATCACTTGCGTCAAGTCGAGCGTCAAGTACTAGGTCAACTTGTGTCACTCATAGAACAAAATGCAGTTGAAACATGAAATCGTTTTTCTGAGTGCGGTCAAACTTGAGTGGCCCTGGGTTCACAGTAGTGAATTTCTCCTTTTTCGTAAGCTTTTCAGAGTGCAGGGGAGAGTGCGGTCGGGTCGGTACTGGGAGCATCAACCCATCCGCCCTCTTGTCGCACGGTTAACTGAACTGCTGTATATTTTTCTCGGATCTCATAACTGCCGCGCTCGGCCCGGCCGCCCTGGAGACAGGCGTGGGGTTGTTAGCCCGCCAGGGAGACTAGACAGTCTCACGGCCTCGCTACGGCCAGCGAAAGGAGCCGCTCTAGGAGGGAGAAGAGGGTGAGGAGAGAAACGAAGGGGTTAGAGGCGTCGACCTCCCCTTGTATGTGGGTCGTTTCGCTCCCCGGCAATACTACCACTACTACCACCACCACCGCTGCTGCCCCGGCCCGGCCCGGCCCCGCCGCCATGGCCGCTGCGCAAAGGGTGAAAACGAATCTGTGATGCGCGGCGCTGCGTCGCTTCCTCAATGCCCTTTCTCTCTCCTGTGTGCCTTTCTTCGGCACTCTCTCTCTCTCTCTCTCCCTTTCTCGCATCGCCCTTTCTCTCACTCTCTTCCTCTCTCACTTTATCTCTCTCTCTCTCTCTCTCTCTCTCTCTCTCTCTCTCTCTCTCTCTCTCTCTCGCTGCCTCCTCCCCTCTCCCTTTCCAACACGACTCAGCGCGACGCACGACGTTTTTTTCTTCTTTTTTTTATTTCTTTTTTTTTTATTTCTTTTTATGGGAAGCTGGTCTCTCATTTATCTACCCTTTCGCCACGGAGGAAACAAACGCCTGCTGATGGAACTTTTCTCCTCCTTTTTTCATTTATGTGAAAAAGGAATCTTTCGTAAATCTTTGTGATCCGGCGTTTTGTTCTGGTCCGTTGGACCGTGTCTGTTACTGTTGAGGGACGCCTGTGCTGCCGCAGGGATATACTTCGTCAGATCATTTAAAACTTTACAAGTTCACTGTAAATCAACCACTGTGGCGTCGCATTCTTCATGATGTGAAAACTGTCAAATTGGCCAGAATGTGATGTCACATTCGTTTTCACGTGAATCGGCCGGACTTCGTGGGCTTATACTTTTGCAATCACTGCTTTTAAAAGATTGTGACAATGGTAACCAAGAGTAAGGCTATTTACATATGAAATATATTGTGACGTCACAGTAATTGTACAACAGGGTTTGGCTAATTCGCTTCCACTTCATCCACAACGATTTGTGAACTCTAGTTTCTAAAATTGTCCTTGTGGGGGTATCGGCGAAGATTGTTATGCCGGTGCTGCGCAGTTGTCCTGCTTGAGATTCCCGTGTGCGTGGGAGGAGATTAGTTTTGACAGTGTAGGGGGCGGCAGGGCAGGTGAGTGAGGCGGATGCAGTCCGGTCACGCGCACCAGGCCGTGGAGGGGGGAGGGGGTGCCGAATAGTGGCGGCGGGCTGGGCTGCGGTCCTCGAGGGAGAGGGGGTGGGGGGGGGGGCAAGTGTGTGACTCTGCGCGTTTGCTAATATCCAGGACATTACTTTCGACGAAATTGGTCGCGTGCGTATGCCCGTCTCCACAGTTTTGAACTGAAAGACACTGCTTGCAAGTGTCCAGCGCAGTGTCGAACAATTTTACATGTTCAGGTCAAAGAGTCCATGTATTTACACTATGAAAAATTCTTGTACGCAAGGTGCAGGATAATTTTGCATAAGAAGTCGTACAATTACAATTCAAAACTGTGCGAGCAATGCGCGTATCGACTCGGATTCGAATGACGTTGCATATTTTGAGGACGCTCAAATACGACGCATTTTTAAAATAGTAATGCACGGTGCATTAAATGCAGGACTGAGTTTGCTATCCACCATTATGTGCTTAGAAGCTTTGAATGGCAACAGTTTAACTGGGTTGTGAGTAAATATTAGTTGAAAAGGAAATATTTTAATTCAGAGCAATTATTATATATTTTTTTCTTTTCTTATCTCACAGTTTTGGACGTTAGTAAGGTGTCGGAAAAGATATCCAGTTCACTCTGCGTTTTTCACTTTCTTTCTCCGACCTGTCTTCGGTCTTCATCGTGAATCGCTCACACATGTCCTCTATACGTCGAGCTGTCAAGTCCTCCCGCCTCACCGAGCGCGGGTTTGTTAAATAGTTGAGACTGTTCCCGCTGCTGTACCCTACCCCTCTCCACCTCCCCAATCCTTCTCCCCCCCCTCTCTCTCTCTCTCTCTCTCTCTCTCTCTCTCTCTCTCTCTCTCTCTCTCTCTCTCTCTCTCTCTCTCTCTCCCTCCCTCCCTCCCTCTCTCCCTCTTAAACACCTGGCGCCAAAGTTTGCCTAGCGCGCCACAGAATTAAGTGTTCTGTTTGCTCAGTCTGCTATTCTTTTGCCTCCAATTACAGTCACTTTGGGGAAACTAGTTATTCCGTCGGTGTGGTTGCCGAGCCGGCGTGCTGGGCGCCGCTGCCTTGCTATTGGAGGTGCCCGGCCCGGCCCGGCCCGCCTGTGTGGAGGGCGTTGTGTCGTTAAAAGTAATGAAGGGTACGCCACGCCAGGACGGCCCGTGCAGTCGAGCAGAGCATAACGGGATGGGACGGTCCGGCAGCGCTGCAGCCAGACAGAGAAAGAAAGGAAAAGAAAAGAAGAAAAAAAGACCCTAAGTGTTATGAGTGCATTGACGTGTGTTTTTGTGTCACTCCGACGAAAATAAAAGCGGCAGATGCGGTGAAAGGAAAAGAGTGAATGTTTGGCGGGCGCTTCACTGTATCCCGCGCAGTAAGACGCAAAACGAAAGCACACAAAAAAAAAACGGAACCAGCACTCGAAATATATCGATCGAATCAATCGATCTATCATGAAGTGAGAAATTTACTTGGTCATCCGCTGAATAGCTTTTTTTTTCTGTTTGATAACACCTCGCTCTCATATTTCTCTTTTTAGTTTTTGAAACTATTTGTATCATGGCGTCGTTCCAGCAAGAGCAAGCTTGCCTGCGCCAGCCAGTCCAAGTCCTCAAGAGAGAAAGCCGATAACCTTGGGGTGAATGGAGAGAGGGCGGGAGCGAGAGAGAGAGATATATACCACGACAAGACAAAGAGAGGAGAGAGAGAGAGAGAGAGAGAGAGAGAGAGATGGCCACGGCTAGAGCTTTAATGGATCTACGCCGCTATACTTTTCCAGCCACATACCCAGTGCGTGCGCCGGCCGCGCCGCTTTGCCACGTCGTTTTGTGCCGAAAGTTTTTATGAGGAAATTGGCCTATGAGGTACTAGGCGTTTTGTGCTGTCATAACTTATTAAGAAACTCTTATGTATTACTACAACAATTCCAAGTATTACTAAACGTTTCTTCCAGAATTTAATGTCACCGTCATCTTAATACTAAAGAAAAACGTTTAGTAATACTAGGAAAAAGTTCAATAATACTAAAGATATTATTGATAAGTTATGACAGCACAAAACGTCTGGTACTACGCAAATTTCCTAGTGAAAACTGGTGTTATTTTTGGCTGAGCTAAATTTAAAGTCAAATTTAAATTTAAATTTAAATGCTCAGCCCTGTCAGCATGCGCCATGGGGTGGCCGGGGCGAGCCGTGATGTGAGATGTGAGACGTGAAATGTGGAAAATCAGTGTTGCCATCGTAACTTGGTTTGAGCAAAGAACTTAGTGATAATCGACTAATCGAAATCTGTATTATTAGTAACTGTTAACCTTAGCGCGCCGCAGGCCAAGGTAGACGCACTTTTAGCTCAGCTTTTTACGGTTTTAACGTGCGTGTACCTTGTTAGCTGATGATGGACTCATCAAGTAAAGCTAGGTGGGAAGAGTTTCTCTTTTCTCCTTGCCACTACCTCTGCGGCCATGGCGTTCTCCGTGGCCCCGGCGGTGCAGCGGCAGGAGCGGGCGCCTCTCATTCACGAGCGGACAGGCCCCCTCTGCGAGGGTTGGATCACTGCTCCGCCCGCTCGCTCTGCTGTTACCGGGGCGGGGCGGGGCGGGGCGGGGCGGGGCGGGGCGGGGCGGGGCGGGGCGGGCGGGCGGGCCGCGTCTGAAAGCGAGTCGCCTGGAGTGTACGCGCCACGTGTAACGCCTGCTTGCTTTGTCCACGCTGCACCCTCGCCAACCTTGCGCCTACACTCTTTCGACTCTATCAAAGAAGCACTAGGAATGCTCTGGAAAACGGAGTGTGAACAAGCATTCAGTATCTACCGCATACCTGGAAGGCATGTTCACACTATTTACTTGCATGCGCATGCATGGGCATTTACACATTATTTTCGAATACTTCGAAGTATTATACAGTGATTAATGAATACTTGCTCACGCTTGGTTACCCCGAGTGAAAAACAAACTTTTTATTGTTGTACGCTGTTTCATAGTCGTATACAACGGCGACTTTTGTTTGGCTGCCATATAAATCGTCTTATTTAGTAACGACAGAAAGGTGTTTATTAACAATAGAAATGTCGTCCAAAAGTTGACCGAAGACAACAATAATTAATTAATCAAGAGCAATATAAATTTTGTTTTGACTTGAAAATAACCATTGTTGTTTTTTCAACAACTCCGTTATTCTATAAAAGTATTGGTGTCTGTCGACACTAAATAGTCATACATAACAGAAACTTTTATTTTTTCTATTTCAACAATTATTTTATTTAGTGTGCACTGTACTTTTGATGTGTCTCAAAGGTTTAAAGCAGCGCATGCTAAAAAAATGCAGAACGAACCTTGGCGTGTTTGTCGTGTAGATTCCTCTGATTCCAGAAACCTTTGTCCATGCCACGCCTACACCACAGCTCAGCAGGCCTTTTTCCCGTCCTCTGAATGAGTGATGCGTAAACATTTGAGATCCCCCCTCCCCCTCCAATTACAGGGAAGCCTCGTCATTAGCGAGCGCATCCCCGCGGCTGCGCGCCGTCCTTGCTCACCTCATAATCCCCCCCCCCACTCCCTTTGCCGTTATTTTTACCTCATGCCGGCCCGGCCTCACTTTTATATATATTTTTTTCTCCCTCTGTCCTCGATTAATTTTCTGGGCTCCGTGTAACGCGTAGTAATTCGTCTGCTCGCGCAGTGCGGGTCCTGGAGGGAAGGGGGCCGGAGCTGTGCGACCATCTCTCTCGTACTCCTACGGTCCCTGTAGCACCCCGAGCAAAGCCCCGTAGATTGGCCCGGTCGAATTAATATCACCTGATCCTAACATCCCGCCTGGCCCCACATATGAGCAGTGGAGAGCGAGTCTGGCCAAGTGGCGCAGGGGGGAACGGAACCCGGTCCGGGAGGGGTCCAGAGCCGCTAAATTAAGCCCGGAGCCGAGCAACTCGAAGCGGCCTAAATTGTTGGCAAGTTTTCGGTCTCTTTAAAAATACCAAAATTCATCGTCTGCTCCGAGGAGGGGTCTTGAAGTTGTTTTACAAAAATGGGCGTCACACGCACCACACTGGAATAAAATGCTGTATTATTTTACAATCTCTGTGAACCCAATTTTTAACTTACAATTGAATCCCCGGGCTGTTAATTAATGGCGTTTGTTGTAAAACGACTGCTTTCTTGCTGTGCGCAATTGCATTCATCCCATGTTTTTAAGTTAATTTGGCTTATATTAGGTCACAGTTCAAAGTGCTCGAAAGAGCTTCTTGTAAATTTACTACATCCATATTTATTTATAAACTGACGGCTATGCCATGAGCAAAAGTTACAGGATTCAGTGTCTGCTCAAACCTTAGCATACTAAAAGTTGTAAGAATACAATTATTGTTATTATTATTATTATTATTATTATTATTATTATTATTATTATTAATATTATTATTATTATTATTATTATTATTGTTATTGTTGTTGTTGTTGTTGTTTTTGTTGTATACAGTGCATGTAAGGACACTGTGACGCTGCAGCCTTGCAGAGACAGAAGACATACTCGTTGTACTTCGGGAGTCCTGGTCACGCTTATTGCGGGGCGTGGCGTTCCGTTGCGACCTGCTGGTGTGGCAGCATGCTGCAGCACCACCCGCTAAAGATTTCAATTAAGATGGTGTCGGAAGACACTGACCGGGGCGGACTGACTGGAGTGGGACTGCGCCTGACCCGGCCGCTGTGCCGCTGTAGGATCCTTGACGGATTGCCTGCCCGGTCCGGGTCGGACGACGGATTGGCGGTCCAGCGGTGCAGTCGGCCCCGCCCCGCCCCGCCCCGCCCCGCCCCGCCCCGCCCCGACCCAGTCTATGTCGATGCCGTCGCCTTTCTCGTTGTCCGGGCGGAGGAGGGTGGTGGGGCCGCGTTCAGTCGAGTGAGACACTGTCGGACGCTGCCGCCGCCCACAGGCCTGCCTGCCTGCCAGTCACAGCCGCGGCCGGGATCTCCAATGCAATTGTTAAAAATAATGTTGGAAATTCACAGCACATCTGTTGTGAAAACAGCAGTTGCCAGAGCTCTTTGTTAAATTACTTCAGTCCTCTGTATGTAAACCAGAAGTCTCCGGGAAATTACATCTGTCCTCTGTATTTAAAATAGACTGGCTTCAAAAATATGGTCGTCTGCGGCCGCGACAAAATATTACACTTTGAGGCAGCAAAATGGCCCTTTTTTGATTACAGAGAAGTGTTGGAATTTCAAAATCGTTCCGTATCGAGGAAGTGCTGGGAAATGACAACGAATTCTTAACAGAAGTGTGGAACGACTAGCGATGCTGTACGTGAGAAACAGGTAGAGGCCTGCAGCTTCTGTAGTGCCAACCTCTGGACCGCTCGCCACCCGTTGCCAACCCGTCTGCTTCAAGGGCGCGCGAGGTTAGACCACGTCAGCGCAGCAGTAGCTTCGGAGGGTCATTAGGGATCTCTCCTCGACAGTCTCGAATGGGCAACTTCTATGGGTCTACTCTTAACGGTTCGAGTTCAAGACTCATTAGAAAATCTATCTATCTATCTATCTATCTATCTATCTATCTATCTATCTATCTATCTATCTATCTATCTATCATCTCGAACTCGAACAGTCAAGAGTCAACCCGGAAGTAGCCCGTTCGAGACTATCGCGAGTCGCTCCCTAATGACCCTCCAGTGGATTGAGGCGCTGGCTTCGGTTCTCCGTGCAGCGCGGGTGGGGTTCGACTCTAGCCCCATCTGTCTTGGATTGTCGCTTTGAGTTCAGGGTTCAGAGTTCAGGTCGGCTGGCAGAGGTATGGCAGCAGCGTTTCTGCTGGCCCAGCCTGAAGATAGTCAACCGACTAAGCTTTACGGCAGCTCACAGCATGAGTTCCCTCCCGCGGTCACAGCCGGTCACAGCCGGTCACAGCCGGTCACAGCCGGTCACAGCCGGTCACAGCCCGTGCTCTGCCCGTGCCGACTACTCTGACGACTCACTGCGAATGCAAGAGTCTGATTACTTTGTCCCATCTGAATATTCGCTTTTCAACCAAGTGTGCAACTGTTCAACTCTTGAAATTGTGCAACTCCCTGTTTATCACGTGCAAGTGCGTGCAAGTGTTCAACTCAACTAGACATTTTTTTTTTTGCCAGTGTGCGCTTGTAAGTAAGCGCAACGCTTCTCTGATAATGAAAGAGTGTAGAATGTACACTGATTAATCAGTGTACATGGATGCTCACTGATTAATCATAGTGTATACATTGGAATGCTTGCTGATTAATCAGAGTAGTACATTGGAATGCTCACTGACTAATCAGTATACATTAATGTACACTCTTAACTTATTACAAAGAAAATTAATTGTATTACAAAGAATTCTGTGCAACCGTAATACAAAGCCAATGCAAAGCAAATTTTCTTTGTCATACAAAGAAATTCCCTTGTAGTACTGTAGGGGTGAAAAGATAGATATTAATCCAGACTTTAGAAGCGCCGTTTCGAGACCATCAGGTAAAGATTACCGAGGCCGATCAGGGACGGGTTCGAGCGGTGGGGCCGGAGACCATCAGGCCGGAGCCGAGGCCGATCACGAGCCGGTAGCGGGTGCCGGGAGGCCGACCAGGCAAAAGCCGAGACCATCACCAGCTAGACACTGTGAAAAATACTCGTAAGGGTTACGGGAAAATTTTCCATGATAAAAGTCGTAAAATTACAATTTGAAATTGTAAATTTACAAGCACTCCCTATCGACTTGGAATTGACTGACGAGCAAGAATGGGCTGTCGTATATTTACGACATATGTTGTAAATCAAAATTACGAAAAATGTCGTAAATTTACGAGGATATTTTTCACAGTGGACGATAGGGAGGGGTGACTACTGGTTCGTCAGCGAGTATCTGGAGAAATCAATGCGATAGTGGTATGGGTACTACGGTAGGTTTAATCTACTGCTTGGGTGGCTTTCCCGGGCTGGTACCTACGAGCACGAGCAGAGCCTTCGGCGGCAGCTGCCAGCTCCAGAATGGTGCCGGAGCGACGCAGGCACCCCTTTTTATCAGGGTGATCCGAACGTCCGCTCCGACGCACCCCCGAAGACAATGGCGTCTTGTAATACGAGAAAATTTATTGTATATTACGGTTGCACAGAGTTCTTTATATTCTACGAAAAATTTCTTTGTAGAAAGTTTTAAGTGTACAGGTGCAAGCATTCCAATGTACACTGATTAATCAGTGTACATTGTACACTCTTTCATTATCAGAGTTCCCATGTTGAACACTTTTAATTACAACTGCACTGCGAACCCTCGATTTCAATTTCTCATCCGAAATGGGGAGAGCATGGGGAGAGGATTCTTTTCCATGCATAATTGGAGTCAGACTTCTGGACCTCACTTTCTTCGAGCGTGATTTTGGCTCACCCTATTTGATTGAGGATTTTTTTTTGCCTCACTTTATTTTAGCAGGAATCCTCACTTTATTCGGGCAGGGTTACAAAATTCTTTCTCAAATAGAGCGAGGAAAAATTAATCACTCTCCAGAAAGTAATAAAATTGCCTTCAAATTTTCACTCGTATAGGAGCGCGAATTATGACTCGTAGACTTTTGTTGTGTCAAAATGAGTACTTACAAGTGTAAAACTAACGAGTTGAGCACTTAGCTCTTGCTCAACAATTAGATTGGACGCTTCCGCGTATACTGGGAGTTGTACACCTAGGTGGTTAGCGGGTTGCTTATATTTGCTTATTTGGTTTTACAGTGGAGATGGAGACTTTTCCTCTAGTGATAGCTGAGGGGGGGGGGGGGGTGTTACGCCCGAGGTGTTCTTTGCTTTAAAAAATCAGTGTACACCCCAAAACAAAATTAGCAAAAAAAAAATCAGAAAAAAAAATCAGAAAAAAAAAATCAGAAAAAAAAAATCAAGAAAAATTAAGCAAAACTAAGAGAATCAAAAAATTGGTGTGCGCTTGACTTTATATAGGGAAGGACCCTTCGGGCACGCCTTTGACAGTGTGGGAGACGCCCCTCTGCAGTGCGCTGCTGCAGGCCCCTTCCTTCGGTGAGGGAGGGGGGCTGGCCCCGGACAGCGCGGAGCGCAGGGGCCCCAAAAGGACGTGGCGCTGCGACCCGTCGTCACCTCTGGGACATTGTAAAAGGCATGAGGGTGCGGTGCGGGGCGGGGCAGGGCTTCTAGAGAACGACTCGGGAACGGGGCGGGCGGGGCGGGCCGTGCTGCCGACACTGCACTCTTAACTTCTTACAAAGAAAATTCCTTGTATTAAAAAGAATTGTGTGAAACCGTAGTACAAAGCAAATACAAAGCAAAATTTTCTTTGTAATGCAAAGAAAATTCCGAGGGGGAATTCACTTCTATAATACCCTGGACACCTGACTGGGTATTACACTGCAATACCGCGTAACACAGTGTAATACGACGGAGTACTCTTTACAAGTTTTCTCAGAGTATAAATACCCCCTCGGAAAATTCCTTGTAGTACAAAGAAAAACTTTTTGTAATACAAGAAAATGTATTGTATATTACGGTTGCACAGAATTATTTGTATTCTACGAAAAATTTATTTGTAGAAAGTTTAGAGTGTGTCACCAAAAATGCAACGCTGCTAAGAGCCCTTTATCGGGGGGCAAAACAGAAAGAGAGGGAAAAAAACCACGACCGTGACCAAAAGTTCCGGAGGGCCGGAACTTGAAAGCAGATTATACGCATGGTAGATGTCCCTTTTCATAATTAGAGCACAATATAAGTGCGCGCTGTTGTGTAGGTGCGCGTGGCGAATAAGTCGCCGGCCGCAGGGAAGCGGAGCGCAGCACTGTCGCGCTGGGCTGGGAGAGGGGAGGTGATTTCTCCAGCCGAAGGGAGGCGCGGGGCAGGAGGGGGGGGGAGAGGTCAGGGAGCGCGACTCGCGCCGCCGAGCGACATTTCCGCCCCTGTACAGTATTCTGCCGCACTGGCTACTCGCTCTGCCGGCTGCTCTCTGCCTGGAGGCTGATACATTCGTATCATCTGCTCTTGAGAAAAAAAGAAAGAAAAATAAGAAAAAATACTCGTAAGGAACGAGGTGGCTTGTATCGCGCGGCAGTGAGAGTTCGCCGCTTGTAACGACAAGTGATCTCGTTCCTCGGCTCTTTGAGGTTTCACCATGATAAAAGGGGCCGCGCGCGTCTTGTTCGCGTCTTGCGCGACACACGGGGCACCGCGAGAGCCGCAGCAAGGGAGATGGGGGACTCTGCGCGCTACAAAGCGGCTCCACACGGTGCCGACGGGAGCCGACTAGTGTGTGCGGAAGAGAGATAGATAGAGGAGAGGGAGGCGAGGCGGGGCGTGAGCCGGACAGTGCATTATATAAGGAAGGGCCACGGGGCTGGCATTGTGAGGCTCTTGTGCTGGTGCAGCGCCAGGCTGCCAGGGCTGCGGCGCGCCCTCGTTTCCCTGGCGCTGCGGATCTGTATGGGAGCCAGGTGCACCTCGCCTCTCTCTCTTTCTCACCCTCCCTTGCTCTCTTATTGGGCCTTCCTCCCCCCCCCCCCCCCCCCTTCCGCCGCGTGAGTGGAGCAGCCGGTTCACCAAAAAGCAATAATACGAAATTATTGCTGACGTCCCAAACTCACGCACTCGTGAAGTTTTTGTCTATTATGGAAATTGTTGATTGTGTTGTTGTTGTTTTTTTTGTTGTTGCTGTTGTTGTTGTTGTTGTTGTTTTGTTGTTTTTCTTTGAAAATTCGCCTGCTCTTGCTTCTCTTTTAGTCCCTCAGCTCTGGTCTGCGGTTGCTGTTATGGGCCTCGAGTAATTCGAAACGTCCTGCTAGGCACTGCGTTGTTGATTTCATTTCATCTCGCGCGACGGTGCCTCTCTCCCTCTATGTCTTCCCCCCCCCCCCTCTCTCTCTCTCTCTCTGCTCACTTTCCCACTGGTAACCTCAAGGTCGCACAGTGTAGCATGACCTTCCATAGGGGAGGGGGGAGTAACGAAGCATACGCTGAGCTGCGCTGGCCGCCGCCGGAGCCGTCGGGACGTGGAGTGGAATGGCGACGTGGCCGCCGGAGCCGGATAGCACCGGAAGCTTCCGGAAATGTCTCTTCGGCCCCCAGCGTCCTGAGCGAGCCGAGCGAAAACACTACTCTGCTATTCCATCTCTCTCTCTCTCTCTCTCTCTCTCTCTCTCTCTCTCTCTCTCGCTCGCTCGCTCGCTCTCGTCGCCCTTATTGCTCCTACGATGCTCTTCCTCAGTTTTCTCCGATCTCTCTTCGGCGCTTCCTCCTGCCATACACTTTCTCACTCTCTCTTCCATTGACGTGTCGTGTCCATCACGCTCCAGTAATTGCAATCGGAATACGATATTCTTATCCTCTTAGCGTTGTCAGGCCCGCTGCTATGCCTTGCCCCATCCCCGTGTGGCTCGTACTCGAGGCTGGTCAGTGTACTTCTACCACCATCCCTATCCCCCCAGGTAATAAACCTCCCCTCCCTGTCCCTGGCTAGTAGCGCACTGAGAGAAATGATTCGTTGCAGCCATCAAAATTTTGATACCCATAATCAAATTTTGTTCGGTCGGTCCCGGTTAGTAATAGGCATCAAAATTTTAGTTGCTGTAACCGAAATTTTGGTTGCTCTAACCAAAGGTTTAGTTACTGTGACTAAAATTTTGATGCCCATGACCAAACGGAATCGATCAAACAATTTTTTATGGCTGCAATGAAACATTTCTCTCAGTGCGCACTGCCTTAAACCTATGCCGAAACAAAACGCAGACCAGAGGACACACGGGCCTTCTTTCCTCTGATTTTCTCTCTCCGATTTCACCCGCCGCCCTCTCTTTGTACCTCTCCTGACGCACAAAACAACCCCTCTCCCTCCCTTCCTTACTTTCTGGCCGGCAAATGAGTGATGAATCCCCCCGTATAGACCCTCTTGGTCAGGAGCAGCGGCCAGCGGCAGTCATGCTGCTGCCGGGAGTTCGCTCGCACGACATTGCGAAATGAAAGCGAAAGAAGAGAAATATCTCCGTCCATTTCCGCGTCCGTGCAGCAGCAGCGGCGGCAGCGGCGCGCGCATCCAAAGAGGAATAAAGTGGAGGAGCAGCGACGGAGCCGCAGGGTTATTTATTTAATCGTAATTCGGGACACATAAATATTTGCCGGTGTTATGCGCGGTGCGTCGTCGTCCCGGTCGTCGCTCTCTCTCTCTCTCTCTCTCTCTCTCTCTCTCTCTCTCTCTGACTCTCGTGGCACTGAGCGGAACGATGACTCAAGATGAGCATTCGGCGCGCTGTGTGGAGGGGGCGGGTCCCGTGCCAGTGCACCAGCGCCATCGCATCCACGACAACCAAATTATGTCTTCTCCCGTTTCTCTCCTCAATTGCGCTTTCCTGTTGTCGTTGCTCTCTCACTCTCACTCTCTCTCTCTTTCTCTCCGTCTTCCTCTCCCAATGCTTATTTGCTAACCCGCGCGGTGCTTCTCTCTGTTGCAGGTAACTCAAAGGGGATGTTCGTGCAACTACTTCTCGGCACAACTCGAGACGCGTAAGGATTGAGCACAGTAAAAATGTCTGTTGTTTTTCACGGAAAAGTACGGACGGCCAAGTACGGACTACACTAGCAGGCTTATGCCAGTTGAACACTGTTACAACTTTGCGCGGTCATCATGCCGCCCTTTCCAAATATCGCTCTCTGAAAAAAATAATTCAAACGCAACCTTGAAGCGTCTTCGTGTTGTTTTTGTATTATACTGTTTTGTTTTTCATTGTTTCTAATAGTTTTACGGGAAAGGTAATCGTGACATTTTTTGACCAGAACCGTACTTTTTTGGGGGCCGACTCGAACCCTTTGTTTGCCGACGAGTGCACTTTATGTTGGTTGAGGTCGTTGTCTTCGTTCAAGAGCTTCTGTGTGCGTGTGGCTGAGGTTGCATGTTCTCTCTCTCTCTCTCTCTCCCCCCTCTCTCTCTCTCTCTCTCTCTCTGCAGGGTCAGTCACCCTGACCGACCGGCAGCGTCAATAGCAGTAGTCTCGCACACGAGAAAGTTTTTTTTCACATAGAAAAGAAAAGAAATCACGAAGCCGTCAGTAGCCCGGTCTGAGAAAGTGAGCGAGAGAGATATATAAAGAGTTAGAGAGAGAGAGAGAGAGAGAGAGAGAGAGAGAGAGAGAGTGAGAGAGAGAGAGCGGGGCAGAGTACGTATAGCGGGTTGAGGACGATTGGCCGAGGCGTGGCGCGCGAGAGAGAGTGGGAGAGATTTGGTCCCTCTCGGCCGGAGAGTGACCGCAGTCTGCCCTTGACCTTGACCCTCCTCGTGTCCGGCGAGTGCCTCCCGGAGCTGCCCGCGGCGCTACCCGCCCCGCCCAGAGCCTTATCATTAGAGGGCTATCAGTAGCGAGGGGTTGGCGACGCCTGCCTGCCTATGCCTGCCTGCCTGCCTGCCTCCCAGCCTGTGGAGAGGAGCAGGGACCTTCACAATCTGGATGGGGACTGGGGGAGCGCGCCGCCGCCAGCCCCAATGGGATGCAAAAATTAAACTGGATTTAGTTGGCCCCAAGTAAAATGTGAAATAGCATTTTTTGGTGGGGGAGGGGGGGGGGGGGTGCTTGCAGGGCCTTACGCGAACAAGGCTGTGGGAATGCTGATGACATCATTAATAATTACATTATCATAATAATAATATTTGATGCGCGCCATAATAATAAAGAAACAGGAAGCCAGCGATCGGGTTAGTTGTGTAACTTGAAGTTGACGAAAGCGCGCAGGGAAAGTCGTCCTACGGCACGTAGGCGCGCAGCGCACGCGCACGTATCCGTACACGCACGTAGGCCGGGCGTGCACACTCCAGCCACGCACGGAGCGCGCGGGGGCTGAGCCGCAAATCCCTTCAGAACCACACGCACGTCGTGTGGAGCCGAGCCGAGCTGAGCGGGGCTGAGCGTGCTGAGCGGGGGTCTAAAGAGACGTGACACGTTGTACAGGCGTGGTAAGGTGTGGGAGGCGAGAGGTGGGACTTAAAATGCTCGCAGACCCGGCCTGCCTGCCTGGACCCTGACTTTGTGTGTCTGTTGCGAGGGGTCGACAAATTGTTTGTTTGTTTGTTTCTTCTTTTATTTTATTTTTAATCTTTTGTTTTCATTAGACAGCAGTGATTTCGAACTGCACTCTTAACTTCTTACAAAGAAAATTCCTTGTATTACTACAAAGGCTTCTGTGCAACCGTCATACAAAGCCAATACAAAGCAAAATTTTCTTTGTAATGCAAAGAAAAATCCTTGTAATACAACGAAAATTTCTTGTAGTACAAAGAATTTTTTTTTGTAATACAAGAAAATTTATTGTGCATTACGGTTGCTCAGAATTCTTTGTATGCTACGAAAAATTTATTTGTAGAAAGTTTTGAGTGTGGACTAAACTGAGAATAAAAGTCAATAAGTATTACGTCATGCCAGCTGCTTCTTTTTTACTATTTTATTCTAGTGTATTTTAGTGAACAAAGGAGTGTAGAGTGCGGGAGTACAGGCATCAGAGCTGGAGCACATCAAAGTATAACTGGAGTACTCTCTAAACTTTCTACCAAGTAATTTTTCGTAGAATACGAAGAATTCTGTGCAACCGTAATATAGAATAAATTTTCTTGTATTACAAAAAGTTTGTCTTTGTACTGCAAAGAAGTTCCTTTGTATTACAAAGGTTTTTCTTTGTATTACAAAAAAAAAATTGGCTTTGTATATTGGATTTTGTATTACGGTTGCACAGAATCCTTTGTAATACAAGGAATTTTCTTTGTAAGAAGTTAAGAGTGTACAGAGAGAAGCTGGAGCTGGAGTACGTCGGTGAACAATTAACCAGAGTGCAGCTATAAAGTTGAGGGGTCGGAAAATTGCGTTTTCTTGTGATCTTCTCGTGCTTGGCGTGCTTCGAATGTACTGCGAGTACTCTCCAGGTGTTCTCCATGTACTCATACAGTACTTCGTTTAATCGACCCCGCACGACCAGATATAAGCCAAATTTTACCTGCAGAGGAGGCTCAGAGCGAGGCGAGGGGTCCCTCACTCAAAAAAATCAGAGTACAACCCTTAAACAAAGTCAGGAAGAAACCAAGGAAAATCAGGGAAATACAAGAATAAAATAAGGAAAAGTAAAGACAAAAATAAGAAGAAAAAAAATCATTAAATATCAGGGGAAAAATCAGTTAAAATCGAGGAAAATCACGAAAAATCGGGTAAATCGTTGTACGCGCTTGAATTTACAGTGAAGAGCACAGTCTGCGAGGACACTAAATTGTCCCGGAGTTTAGCAGAGTACATTCGGAGCACGTCAAAGCCTTGTACACAGGAAAGCATGAGTTGTCGACCTCCCGTTCTGTTGTTCGATCCCTCCGGGCGGAGAGGGGGCGGGGAGAGGCCAGGCGGGGGGCATGCTTAGCCCAGTGACCCCGATGCTGGTCCCGCCTGGCTCCGCCCCCCCCCCCCTCCCCTCTCACACTGGACTCTGCTTGTCTGCCGATTCCAAATCCTTTCCTCTCTCCAAGGAAACTTTCTCCATAATACGCTGCTGCTGCCGCTGCTGGGAGGGCTGGAGCACCACGGAGATAAGGCCCGTGGCGGCGCGGCGCGGTGGGGGCCAGGCAGAGAAGCTCGCGTTCTGTTGCTGTTCCGCTCTTTTACTGCCGTTTGGTTCCCGAGGAAAGTCACAGCGACTGTTACAAACAAAAACTAGAAACTGAACAAAATTACGTCCGTAACTCTCACACCTTTCTGCGTGCAACCAGATGCCTCGAGTCGAGGTGATTTCCTTCGCCACCCCTCTCTTCGCTTCCTCGTTGTTTTTCTTTCGAGGGTGAAACAACTCTGAATTTTGGTTTACAGATTTTGTGATTTTTTTGAATGTCTATGAATGTTTCTTGATTTTTTTTTTCAATGTTTGCTTGAGTGTGTGTGTGTGTGTGTGTGTGTGTGTGTGTGTGTGTGTGTGTGGAATTTTCGTGAATATTTTTTGTCTGACTTTCTCCGAATTTTTATGACTTCGTTTAATGTTTTCAGAATTACGAGGTTTACAGAAATTTTAGAGTTGTTTCCTCCTCATTCTTCCTACTGGTAACACAAAGGCCGAAAGTTTAAAAAGGACGCGGTGTGCTTTTAAAATGCACAAATGCTGCGCTCGTCCCTGCTGTTTCGCTGGCCGGGTAGCACCGCTAGTGCGGCCGGCTATGGTCCCCGAGAGAGGGACTTCCGTACTCCTGGAGAAGGACCGGCAGGGCCTTAAAGCGGCCGCCGCGTGCCGTTTAACGCCCGGGGCTGGGAGTGTCAAGTGGGGTAAGGGAAAAGTTACAGTGCCCTGCAAACTCAAGTGTATATAGCAATAGTACCGAAAAAAAAAGGGAGACACCCATTGTGTCCTACAGTAAAAAGTGTGCTAGTGTGCTCGTGCCCGAAATAGGTTTTCCAGCACCAACAACTACTCTGGAAATCCAAGTGTACGAATATCGCACACTTGTAGGTGTGCGAGGATTCATATTCGTACACTTGGCCACTCAAACGTGTGAATATCCTAGGAAAATTCACACGTTTAAGTGGCCAAGTGTACGAATGAATCCTCGCACATCTACAAGTGTGCGACATTCACACACTTCGGTTTCCAGTGTATGGCAAACAATGTTCTCACAATCGTTATTACCGTATGGAACAATGGACCCATCTGGCGGAAGATTGCTGGCCTTACACGGTTTTCTGCTGCAACTGCCCTACACTTGAGTGTGTAGGGAAGATAAAAGTATGCGACGTAAGCAATAGTGACACTGGTAAAATTAATGTATATGCGGGGATTGCAGTGTTGCCAGCTTATCCTGGTATCGTCTATTAAACATTAGCTGATTAATAGTTTTTAGACAATTTTGCAAGTGTATAGCTGATAAAACATTTGAGTTAGCGTCGTATCCCTACGCTTTGACATGCGAAGCCTCATTCAAATGAATACCTCTAAACATCACGAAATGTTTAACATCTATACATTTACGAAACGCACAGAGGTGAGACATGTTATCATGTATAGTTCCTACTATACACGATATTGTGCAAAGAAATGCATACTAAATACCATGTTTATGAAAACTATACATTTGTTTTACCGGTGGAAATATTTGTCGTGCACATAAAGTTCTTTTGACAGGGCCTAAATTACAGGGGTTCCGCAGACGCAGGCGTGGGCTTGGCCCGACTTGGAAGCCCCTCAGGCGAGTATGTGTGGTTGTATGGCGGGGGGGAGGGGGTGTCCTAGGGTGTTACCCGATTTTTTTTAAACATGAAGAAGAGAAAATTTATGCGATGTATAATATCTAACTTAGTGCTCATAGTGTCTTAAACCTGTCTGAACCACTCTATGAGCTTTAGCCGCAGGTGCCCCAGCGATTATCATCTTAGGTGCTGGATGTGGGGTGGCTTCAACCTTATCACTCCTTATTTCAGTACGCTTACTGACGTTAAAGGCTCAAGAAAAGATTTTTACTACTTTTTTCTTTTTCTGTGGACTTATTTTTACGATTAAAGATACACCACTTCTGTTACCGCGGTTTCCTCTGCCTCCGTCTGTAACGATCCTTAATTCTACTCACTTGTAGACAAATTGTTATATTAGGGAAAGGAGGGAGGGAGGGAGGGAGGGAGGGAGGGAGGGGCAGCCCCCTTGAGCGGCGCGGAGGCGGGGGCAGTCGCGGCACACAGTTTAGTTCTGGTTGAGGTCCGTGTAGGCGTGCGCCCGGGGCGGGGCGTGGTGGGTGGTCTGGGGTGGGGTGGAGTGGGGGGGCTGGGCAGGACGGGGCGGAAACGGGAGCTAGCCGGAGTTTTTCCAGTCCTGAGCCCGTGACACTCCTCCTCCCCCCAGATGCCCGCCTCTTTGTGTCTTTTTGCAGCCGCCGCCCTGCCCGGCCCTGCCCCCCCCCCCCCCCCCCCGGGCCCCTCCCTCCGTATACACTACACCGCACGGCGAGCCGAGGCGCATGGGGTGTCCGTGTCCGCAAGCGGCGTGGTATCAGATAACCGACCTGCTCCCCGCTCTTCTGCTTAATAATTCATCTCGCCTTCTCTGGAAATAATAAATTTATTTTTCCGTCTTCCACTAATTTCTCCTGCAGCTGAGGATGTGGATCCGCTTCTGGCCGCTGCTCCACTGTGTGCGGCTCCGCTTGCCTTTCTCCCCTACTCTTCTTTCCCTCCCTCCGGCCGGCCCAATTATACCGTTCAAGTCATCTCCCCGCCAGGATATACGAGTGTTTTAATACGCCACGGGAGAGGGTGAGGCAGAGACAGAGAGAGAGAGAGAGAGAGAGAGAGAGAGAGAGAGAGAGAGAGAGAGAGAGAGAAAGAGAGAGAGGGCGGGGGGGGGGAGGCAGGCGTGGTGGAAAAGCGTTATTATTGTTTCAAGAGACGCTTGAGTGCTCCAGCTAATAAAGCATATGTGTGTCTGGGAGAGCCAAGGGGATGGAGAGAGAGAGAGAGAGAGAGAGAGAGAGAGAGAGAGAGAGAGAGAGAGAGAGAGAGAGAGAGAGAGAGAGAGCCGTCAGCCCCATGTCACATGACCGCTGCTAGCTCGCCGAACGTATGACAGCATCACATAATTCATAGGAGGGCCTCTATACGAGCGACACGATGGCGCTGTGGAGGCGCGCGCGCGAGAGAGAGACAGATTACAGGTCTCACTCTCACAAGTCTGGCAAAGTCATGGGGAGTGGTCATATAGAAATTTTAGAGAGCGTCTTGGAAAAATTCGCGTGACGTTCTTCTGGTAGGAGGAAAGACTTTTTTCTTTCTACTTGTTCTATTTCGTATAAGTTTTACCTAATTAATGCAAAAAAGAAATGCCATGGGAAAGTTTAAGAAAATCAGGAGTCATAGAAAAGTCATGGAAAATGCGCGGGAGCTAAAATGTGGTAACTGTGGAGAGGATCCCCAGACAAACCGGATTGAGGGTAAACCCGGTGGACCGGTGGGGCCCGATTCATTGCCGCAGGGTCCTGGGAGAGACCCGGGGCGACCCAGGCAACTACCGAGGAGACCCCGGGTTGGGCCCTGGACGCACCCGTTAAATTCCTGTAATGGTCCGGGCAGGTGCTGGGGCCGGTCGTGAGGCTTAGGCACACTGGTAAAAAAAAGTAACGGTCTCTGCTACGGAAAATCCCTGATGGAACCGGTGCGGATGAGCTGCGGATGTCAGTTTGGATGAAATGCGGACGTGATCGGGAGGTAGTGGATATCCGGAACGCATCCGATTTGAAACAAAGGCGGATTTTGCGGACATCCGCCATCCGCTCTTCTCTGCAAACTCAAGTGTGAGACAGTATCACACTTTTTACTGCAGTACCACTGTGTCTCACACTTTCAAAAACTTTTTTCTGTCGTTGAATGGCGATCACGTTTTAGAGAACAGCATCAGCTTTGGTTCATAATCCCGGTTAAAACGAGCTACCCTGTGATGGGGTTTAGAACAACAATACATTAAATAATCGTAAATTAATGGTTTCGAAAATTTATTGGAACGTTGTTCAGAACCCCATCACATGGTAGCTCGTTTTAACCGGGATTTTTAACCAAAGCTGATGCTGTTCTCAAAAACGTGATTGCTATTCAACGATAGAAAATAGTTTTTGAAAGTGTGAGACACAGTGGTACTGCAGTAAAAAGTGTGATACTGTCTCACACTTGAGTTTGCAGAGTTTCCTTATAACGTCCTCAGTTCTTCCGAACAGACATCATTCATCCACAGTGCGTCCGCCACATCCGCAGTGAATCCGAAGTGCATCCGCAATACATCCGCCACATCCACAAGACATCCGCAACATCCGCAATACATCCGCCACATCCGCAGAACATCCGCCACATCGGATCGGCAGTGAGTCGCGTATGTACTTGCGGATGTGTCGGCTGTACTGTGGATGCAATCCGGATGTGTGTGGATGCAATCCGGACATGTGCGGATGCAATCCGGATGTGTGTGGATGCAATCCGGATGTCTCGCCGGATGTTATGGATGCACTCCGTAGGTTCACGGATACGTACGGATATTTTCCGAATGATTGCGGATGTGTTGGGGATGTAGGGTGGTTGGTGTTCATCCGTAACGAATCCGATTTGAAACAATTTTGGATGGATATCCATATCCAGAATTTCGGGTGCGATGTGGATATCCGAATGGGCTCCAGAGTCCCATCACGGTAAATGCTGTAATTTTGAATTGCGGTCACTTCCATTCCTGGTTTCCGTACCTTATCCCAAAAGACCCCGTTTAAAAAAAATGGGGGTACGGTGAGATGTACGGAAAAGTTCCCGTCAATATTTTTCCGCTGGATTCCGTTTCCGGTACGGAGTCAGTAACGGCGTTCCGAACCTTCGTTTCACATCTTGCCTATAAGATAAGCCAGGTTCTTCCTTAAGGTTCGGCAAGGTAGGGAACGAAGTACGCATGGCATAAACGAGTCCTGGGTTTCCCAGGAGCCCAGGAGGTATCATCTTTCTCAGGAGATGTCCTGGGTTTTCCTGGAAAAACTTCTGGGAAAAACTACTTTTTTCCAGGACATTCACTGGGATTCCAACTCTCCTGCGAATCCCTGGACTCTTTTCTCTTGTGCGGAAAAAAAACCGTACTTTCATCGAGAAAACTCATTTTTTAAGGTGGTACGGTCTCCGTAGTTGGCTCCGTACCAGTGGCTGTGTTTTTACAGTGCACGGCCACCGCAACCGCCTGAGGCATCTGCCGATGGCTAAGCCTCGTGACCGGCGCGGCCGAGGGGGCATTCACTCTTAAAATTTGTGACCCGACTACTACGTCTATTACGCTCCTGAAATTCAAAGTCAGGCAAAAACGGGCAAAAACAGCCTGAAACGACCAAAAAATTGTAAAATGTGGATTATTTTGGCCATTACGCATCTATTACTCACACTATTACGCGTTTATTACGGATAGTCTGACCCAACTAATACGCGAGTGCATGCCCCCTCGGGCGCGGGGGCGCGGGGCTGGGACCAAAAGTGGACCAAGCGTCAGCACCTGCCCGGACCATTACAGGAATTTACCGGGTGCCTCCGCGGCAGGCGCGTATTAAGGGGGGGGGCGATCGCCCCCCCCCCTGTGGCCTCTAGACAGCCGCCTGAAAGGTAGGCAAATTGTGATACAAAACCCCTGTAAGTAGGCAATCTGTAGGGCACCGCCCCTGTCGGTCGGACCTTAATACGCCCCTGCTCCGCGGCCCACCCCAGGGTCTCCTCGGTAGTTGCCCCAGGTCTGTCTCGGGCCGGGACCCTCCGGCAATAAATCGGGTCCCCTGTGTCCCCTCAACCCCGTGAGTCACACTCTTAACTTCTTTCAAAGAAAATTTCTTCTATTGCAAAGAATTTTGGGCAACCGTAATACAAAGCAAATGCAAAGCAAAATTTTCTTTGTAATACAAAGAAAATTCCTTGTAGTACAAAGGAAAAGGATTTTTCTAGTATATTACGGTTGCACAGATTTCTTTGTATTCTACGAATTATTTTTTTGTAGAAAGTTTGGAGTGCACTGGCTGAGAGAGTCGGTACACTATAAAAAAAAGCCGTCTTTTTTCGGTGAAAGGACGGCATGGATTTTACAGCATACGGTACGGTACAGCAGAATTAACAGTAGCGCGCCGTAAAATGATTTGATTTTACAGTATGGCACTGTTAATTCTGCCGTAAGGTGCGGCCTTATGTAGTAAAGTACGGTGTGAAATAACGGTCTGATACTGTAAACTTACCGTATACCTGGTACAGTGAAATAACGGTTTCAAATTGTCAAATAATTGACGGTGCAAAACCGTTGCAAAACCGCCCTTTTTTCTTACAGTGTAGATACCTGAAAGCGTAAGTCAGGAGAAAAGAGATGAAAATTCCGCGGCGTGAAAAATGTTGGAGATAAAAGAAGGGAGCAAAAAGAAGTCTCGTGTCTTCTTAATGGAGGGAGTGGAGAGAAACGTGCAGGTCAGATAACTCTTTTATGGACCTCCCCTAACCCGCTGCCCCTCGGGTGGAGACTCCCCCCTGATCGCTTTGCATCCATTAGACCTCCGGCTGCCGGCCGCAAGAGAGAGAGAGAGAGAGAGAGAGAGAGAGAGAGAGAGAGAGAGAGAGAGAGAGAGAGAGAGAGAGAGGGAGAGGGAGAGGGAGAGAGAGAGAGAAGTCAAGGATTGTTAAGTATGAAGTACTTTTTTCCGCTGGTAAGGAGCGAAATGCCGCACGGCGCATACCTTGACCGGCTCAACCAAATCCATTTACCGGTGAAAAGCGCGCTAGCCCTTGATGCCCCCTCCCCTCTACCCTCGCCATCACCACTGCTCCCCGCCTTTTGCAGCTCCTTTGCTCTCGCGGCTGATCGGACCCGTGAGCTGCCGCCTCGTTAGAAGCCAGTGGTGGCAGGAGCAGCAACAACAACAACAACAACAACAACAACAACACCGATATCAGCGACAACATGAGCCCCAGTGAAAACATGCACCGGAACTGGCGTGTGCGGCCGCCGCTTCCTGTCCGGAGATAAGTCCATCATTATTCAAAAGTGAATCGCACGTTAATTTCCGTGGCGTTTCGCCTGATTGTTCGGTCGCCCGGTCCCGACCGGCCGGAGGGGTTAAAAAGAGGAGCAGGGCGAGAGGGGCGTAGGGAAGCGATTGGAGCTTAATCGAATGGTCGTGTCAGTCGACTCGTGCAATTCGCGCGTTAGTAGAAAGAAAAAGAGAGAAGGACACCACCATACCTTTTATTGCTGAAATATTATACCCGCTCTCTGCCCTCTCGCTGTGGGCCCCGTCCTCTTCATCTGTATTTGGTCCTTGTTTCTACCCTGTCTCTGTCTCTCACCCGTTCACCCACCCCCTTCCCTTTCGCTCTTGCTTACCCTCGTGTTTTGGTAGGATCGTCGACATCGCCGATCGCTTTCTGGGGAAAATAAGTCGTAATAGCCTTGCGGAAAAATTTTCCACGAGACGTGCCCTTGATATTTCGTCCTCCTGCCTGCAACACTAAGTCCTCCGAGAGGGAAACAATTATGATATTCGAACACCTCTCAGTTTAGAAAAATTCAGAGGAATGCAGAAAAATTATGGTAAATTTGGAAAAAACTCATCAAAATTTTCCAAAGTTTACCAAAATTTACCGAAATTCACCGAAACTTACACAGAAAGTTAGGGAAAATTCAGGAAAATGCACAGTAAAATCATAAAAAATTCAAGCACAACTTTCAAATTAAAAATGATCATAATTCGCTAAAATGTACACAAATTCACCAAAATTCACACAAGTCGTGCACCAGTTTCCAGCGTTGTTTTTCCCTCGCTGATTCCTCTTCCACCCCACGAAGCCTCGCGCCTCGCGCCTCGCCCCTGCCCACATGTGGGAGTCGTCGCCAGCGCCGCCTTGCTCCACCCGCAACGCTCACCGCCCTGAGCCCTTCTTGTTAAACTCGCCGAGAGTTTGCCCAACAACTAACTGCGCTGGCGCCGGTGGAGCCGGTGGCGCCGGCCGCCCAGTCTCCCATGGTGCACCGCGCGCCTCGGGGCTCGCAAGTAAGTGCTGGGCCACCCTCGCTCTTTTTTTTTTCTTTCCTTTTTTTGGTCTTTGTTGTCGAAAAAAGTTTTTTTTTCTGAATGAGCGCGCAGGGGCGCGCGGCTCTGTTGGACGTTTGGCTGATCGTAACCGCGACCGGCGTGCACCGCGGCGTTCACTCCGAGCACCAGGGCCTTATTTGGTGTTATTTGGACTGGGAGAGAGCGGTGCAGGCAGGGCGGGGCAGGTTGGGGCCTGGTGCGGGGTTCCTGTTCGGTGCGCCCGTATGTGTGTGAGACGCTCCCGAGTGTGTGTGTGTGTGTGTGTGTGTGTGTGTGTGAGAGAGAGAGAGAGAGAGAGAGAGAGAGAGAGAGAGAGAGAGAGAGAGAGAGAGAGAGAGAGAGAGAGGTGGATGCACCCAAGCACGGGCTCGGCCGCGTTGATCTGCGGTGTGGAGTGGGATGCCATAGGGATGGGCGCGAGGCGCGCAAGGCATTGGCATCGCCCCACCACCCCTCCCCTCTCCCCACAACAGCTGCTTGTCTGGTGCGAGCGAGGCGTGACGTGGCGTGGCGTGGCGTGGCGTGGCGTGGCGTGGCGTGGCGTGGCGTGGTGCGGCGTGGCGTGGCGTGGCGTGGTGCGGCGTGGCGTCTCCCCCACCCTGCCTGCAGCAGGCGCGCGTAATGTATGTGCGGTATGGCACACGGGTCGGGTCGGACCCCTAGGCTCGCGTCGGCTGGACCTTCGCGCTCACGTACCGCCCCGCCCCACCCCGCCCCGCCCCGCCCCGCCCCGCCCCGCCCCGCCCCGCCCCGCCCCGCCCCGCCCCACCCCGCCCCACCCCGCCCCGCCCCGCCCCACCCCGCCCCGCCCCGCCCCGCCCCGCCCCGCCCCGCCCCGCCCCGCCCCAGCTCGCTCGACCCGCCCCGCCCCGCCCCTTTCCGCCTCACTCACGCCAGTATAAGAGAGGTTCCGCACAATAGTTTCGTCTCTCTGTCCTTGTTGCACTGACGGTGCACGGGTATGCGAGGAGCAAGAGAGAGGTCACTAACGAAACGGTGTTCGGAAGCACCTTGCAGTCCAGCGGCCAGCAGTGTTGGGGAACTCAGCACCTGCTATGCGTCGGCGCCCCCGCCTGCCTGCAGCCTCTCGGGCCCCGGCCCCGGCCCGGCCCCCATCTGCTCAGTGCCGTCGCACCTGGGCGCGTCGACCCGGCTGTGCCGTACACCGGGCCTCGCTGCGCGCCCACCACTACCCCCTCCCCCAACCTTTCCCCTCCCTTTTCCTTCCCCCGAGGGAGAAACAACTATGAATTCTGGTGTACAGATTTTGTGAATTTTTGTTTAATTCTTTTGGAATTTTTGCTTAATGTTTTCTTAGTTTTAGTAAAATATTTTCTGAGTTTTTATTTTTCTTCAAAATTTTCAGAATTTTTTCTAAAGTTTTGAAGTTTTTTGAATTTCTCTGATTTTTTCTTTCTTACTTACGAGGTGTACAAAAATTTTGAAGTCGTTTCCCCCTCGCCTTCTCCTCCCTCCTCCCTGCTTCCACCAACCTTCTCTTCTGCTTCTTCTCCCCATTCTCATCCCCGTCCTTCAGTCTCTCCTTATATGCGCCGCGAAGCCGTGCCTCGCCATGCGCTGCCAAAATGGTGTTCGATGTTGATTCTCGTTCACGTGTTTTAGCAGTGTGGGAATGCCTCCGCGCTATGCCGCCCATAGACAAAGGGAGGCAGGTGAGCCGGAAAATGCGAATCTCACGCCGTATTGCGCCCGGGCGGCGTGCGAGTGCGCGGCGCGCGCGCGCGCACACACACACACACACACACACACACACACACACACACACACACACACACACAGAGCCGCAGATGCGTTGCGTGTGATAGGGTTAAAATTGATAAGAATACACTGTTAGAAAAAGTTCTTGCCTGACGACCATTTGTTTTACGGGAATCCTGTTTCTGAACAGCTCTTCTTTTATCAGTTAAAAACTTACTACATATGGATTATTTCAGCAGCAGTCTCAAAGAACAGTGAATGAGTATCACTCACTGTAAAATACTTGCAAAGAATTGCTTCGTATTGCAAACTATTTTCCTTGTAAGTTGCAAAGAATCTTGAAGCATTGTATTACGAACTAACTCTTTGTAAGCTTACGAACTATTTCTTTGCAATACAAACAAATAGTTTGTAAGAATTCTTTGTAATACGAATATTAAAATTTCTTCGCAACGTTGCAAAGAATTTAGTTTGCAAGTATTTTACAGTGCTGTGTATGCTGGTGCTTTACAGGGAATACGCTGTTAATTTTGTTAACAGCCCTTACTGTTCGAAATACAACAATTTTGTAATATTACAGAAGAGAGATATAAGTGCAAAAAGAAGTCAATACATTTCGACGAAAAAATTTATTCTGAGATTTTTCCCACCCTTGTAAATTTACAGTTTTTCCTGTTTTGAAACAGGATTTACTGCTAATAAACTTAACAGTACTTTTCTTGTTATTTACAACAAAATTTTTAACAGTGTAGTTTCTCAGAGAGATTTCCGGCGCAGTGTTTGTTTCCCTTTCCGACGGTGCGTTTATAAACTAGTTTGGCGGGGCGCCACTGGACCCAAGGTATTCAGCTCTGACCGCCCCCGCGCTCCGCCCCGCCCGACGAGTTGCGCGATACGCGCTGGTGGCTTTGGGGGAGGGGGAGGGGGTGGACACTGGACAGGTGGTAGAGCGGGGTGTGCTGTGCTGTGTCTGCCCGGCACCCGCGGCTTGCCGTGCCTTGTCTCGCCTCGGATCCTTGAATTATGCGACAGCTGCAGTGGATTAGAGCTTGGCCAGGATACTGATCGGAGACCCTCCCCGGACCAAACGGGAATTGATTATATCCCGTGCATTAACTGCTTTATTTGAAGGATATTGAATAATCCTTCGAAAATAAAAATAATAAAATGAGTGTCGACTAGTTGGGGTTGGTCCGTTGATATGACTTTTGCTTCTCTAGCCCGGCTCGGGGCTCTGTGAGTCTGCCGGTCCTCTTCAACCCTCTCAGGCCGGTCGCTCCCCCTCCCCCCACCTCCTCTTCCTCCACCTCCTCCTCCTCCTCCTGCTAACCCCCGCGGGGTCAGATTCCCACGGGTCTTGAGGACCGCACAGAGAAGTTGAGATAGTGCGCGCTGGCAGCGCTGGCGCACAGCCCGACCGTGCCCGCCCTCCCCTCCCCGCCAATGGCCTGCTATCGGTTAAACGCCCCTTGCAGGCCTTCTTGAGGCTCGCCGTCAGGCCAGGCCGCAGTGCCCAGCCGTCTGAGTACGAAGAGCGCTCTCCCGGCTCAGTCCTTGTCGCACCCATGGCGCCCTTCCATCCCCGACCCAGGGCACTGCTATGGGTGCGACAAGGACGGAGGGACGAGAGTGATGTTCTGAGTCAGACAGCGCAGGCCGCAGGCTGCCCGCGCGGGCCAGGCACGAGAGACTCGAGGAGCGCCAGATTCTCACCCCGCGTCTCTCTCGCTCTCTCTCCTCCCGGCCGTCCCTCTCTGCACTGTTAGTAGATTTTGTTATTTTACGATTAAATTTGCAAACGCGAACAGTTCGTATTTTGCATTTGACGAACAGTGTCGTAAAATCTAGATTACGAACTGTTCGTAAAGAAATAAACAAACTGTTCGCTGGTAATTTGACCCCCAAAATGCATTGCCTTTCCTTATAAAACAGTTTGCAGTTGTACTAAATGACCAATGGCATGGCTAATCCACAAATCCAGACAAAGCAACGAAATGTTCGTCATTTAACAAGTATTCGTTTTTGTTACAAATAACGAAAAGTTCGTGTTATGAAATTTACAGGTGTTTTTTTCGTGAAATTACGAAAAAAATCCCCTACAGTGTGTCTCACTTGTCAGGCTCTCTTGCCTCCCTCCCATCTCAGTCTTTCTGATTTTTTTTTCTCCCGCTGCGTCTTCTTCGGCCGCCGGTCGGGCCGCGGCACGTCGTCCTTTCGCTTCCGGTCGAAAGGATAATGTGCATTAGCTAGCAGGAACGGAGCGCGACGTGCGCGAGGCGTAGGGCGTGCGGGGGGGGGGGGGGCACCCACCACCTCACTGTGGGCTCAGGAGATGGAAGGAGGGAGGGTTCGGACTCGGATGAGACCCGCGTGGGGCGGGGCGGGGAGGGGCGGGGCGGGGCGGGGCGGGGCGGGGCGGGGCGGGGCGGGGCGGGGCGGGGCGGGGCGAGCAAGGCTCAGAATGTGCGTCGAGTTTGCTCTATCTGCAAAGGGAGGATCGCAGTGGGCGTAGCGCAAACCTCTCCCCCCATACCTCTCTCCCCCTCCCCCTTCTCTCTCTCTCCCCCTCCCCCTTCTCTCTCTCTCCCCCTCCCCCTTCTCTCTCTCTCTCTCTCTCTCCTCTCTCTCTCTCTCTCTCTCTCTCTCTCTCTCTCTCTCTCCCCTCCCCCTTCTCTCTCTCTCTCTCCCCTCCCCCTTATCTCTCTCTCTCTCTCTCTCTCTCTCTCTCTCTCTCTCTCTCTCTCTCTCTCTCTCTCTCTCTCTCTCTCTCTCTCTCTCTCCCTCAGCGCGGCGCTGCTACTCTGTACCGTTCTCTCTCAGCCCCGCGCCCTCCCGTTCTTTCGTCGTGTCCTTGCGCGCGTGTCTATGTGTGTATCTGTGCATGTCCTTTCTCCTTTCCCGGGGCGTTCTTCCTCTTGTTGAGCGGCCTGTTGTTTCACGCGGCAGCGCGGCCTCTGGTAACGGCGAGGTCGTTCTCTCTCTTTAAGCGTTCTCACACCGCTCCGTCAGACAACTCTGAGAGATTGCACAACAAGAGCTTTCTCAATGCAGACTACAACGCGGGAGCTCACCCGGGTTGCTGCCCCCCTTTGCCCTTCCGAACCGAACGCTGAACAACAGCTTTGCAAACCTTCGAATCTAGATTCTCGCCCGAAAAAAAATGATACTATTCCTTGCACAATTGGAGGGAGAACTTTCAATCTGTTGTTTTCCCTCGCTCTTTGCTCTTTTTAGAATGTTTTCTTTTAGCCTCGCTATTTGACTTTGTATTATTTGTGGACTTCCAATCCTGAAAAGAAACTTCTCTCTGTAGCCTTTACGAGGGAGTTTGCTTTTTCATGTTATTCGCAGACTTACGATCTTGGAGCGAAACTTCTAACTGTAGCCCATTCAAGGGAGTTTACTTTGTTCCCCTCACAAATTTAGCAAGGAAAAAAAATTCTCACTCTCTAGAAAGTAAAAGGAATAAAAACAAGTCAAGCATTTACCATAGCAACTGAAATTTTAATTCAAATTTACAGAAATCTGTAGTTTAAATTTCTATTAAACTTTCAGAGTGAGTTTACAAGTTTACATACTATAACTGTAGGTAATATTATAAAAATTCTTAGAGCGGATTATTTCCTCCCGTAAGGGGCCATATAAAACAATTGACAGACGTTTCAAAGCGATTTTAGACGGCACCTCCGTTGCCTAAAAAGTTGCTCCTTGCCCGTAGATGGGAGCGAGAATCACGACTCCTAGAGAGTTTTCGTGAGCTGAGCACCGCACTGCGCGCGCCATAGTTCCATTCCATATCGCCCCACCGCGCCGTCAGGAACACAATCCCAGCTGCTAAATTCGAAACGAGCGCCGCCGCGTTGTATTTATTTTGACCGGCCGCCGGCAGGGGGCAAGGAGGGGGGGGGGGGGGCACTGGTGGAGGCCCCATCCATCTCCATCGTTGCGCGATTACTCTCACAAGGGAGCCCTCACTCCACGGCGCCTGGGCGGGGCGGGGCGGGGCGGGGCGGGGCCGCCAGCTCAACCGTCGCCTCATATAAGAAGCTCCAGCCGCTCCAGCGCCCCACCAGCTTATATGGACTTTTTTCACATTTCTGTCTGCGGGCGGCCGGAGAGTGTTCTGATCGACTCTCTGATGGACTGGACTATGTGCTGTGCTTTTCGCATATAGATGTTTCAACTTACAGCGAGGGGGTATATGCACTCGCGTAATAGTCGGGTCACTCTATCCGTAATAAAGACGTAATATAGTATTCGTATTATAAGCGTAATAGCCAAAATTCTCCTTATTTTCCTTATTTTTGGGTCGTTTTGGACTGTTTTGCCTGTTTTTGGCTCAATCTGTGCAATTTCGGAGCGTCATATGCGTAATAGTCGGGTCACAGATTTTGTGAGTGAATACACCCTCGACTTACAGTGATGTTTGGAAACGGAGACGTTACGACACGCCAACTGGAAATTTCCATTTTCTTCCGTACCGTATTTAACTAGAAAAACAAATAAGTGTGTAGATTTAGGTGCAAAGTCGTACGAAATTACGTTGAGTATTACACAAATATATTCATCTTCAGATATTTACAAAAAAAAAGCAAAAGAGACAAATTTTTGTAAAATATTCTTCGTAATAAACCACTATTTCGTATATAAATCTGCGTGTTTGTAGTTACATGTGATATGTATGTTTGGGTGGGGGCGCGCGTGATGTTTGAGCTCCACGGAGCTCTCTGCAGGTAGGCAGTCCCGGCCGACAGTCGCGTCGCGCGGGCTTGCCTACCCGGCGGTCGACAGGCGCTCTGTAGGAGATTGGCCGCCGCCTGACTGGGATTGGAGCGGAGCAACCCACCCGGCAACCGGAAACCTGGCCAGCAACGTCGTGCGGTACGAGCCTCACCTCTTGGCCGCCCCGCCCCGAACCGCCCCGCCCCGCCCCACCCCGCCCCGCCCCGCCCCGCCCCGCCCCGCCCCGCCCGGCCCCGCCCGCGGGCCTCACCCGCCGCGACACGACGACTGATCGGAAGCGAGAGCCACACTCGCCTATCGCAATCCGTTCCTGACAGTATAAGATCCATGGCCCGTCTCTCTATCAGCCCTTCCCAACCTCACACTCCTCCCTCCCCCAGCGTCTCTCTCTCTCTCTCTCTCTCTCTCTCTCTCTCTCTCTCTCTCTCTCTCTCTCTCTCTTCCCCTCTCGATCGCAGCGCGTCCTTTTGGATCCTGTGCAGCGGCCGGCCGCCACACTCCGCCTAGAAGAAGTGATGGTTCGGGTCGTGCCTGCTGTTCCCGACAGCCGCCCGGCCCGGCCGGTGACCGGCGGCGACGCCTGGACGTGATCGCAAAAACGCTGCTAGAGGATTTGGCTGCCCGCTCACACGGAACATGGAGAGTGGGGCGGGCGGAGAGGACACGCGGACTTAGCCAACTCTATCATTTACGTCATCTCTCATAAAATTCCCGAAATTCTCGAAAACTGCAACCCATTTTGTGCATTTTTTTCACATAAGTCACAGTGAAGAAAGAAAATCTTTCACGACGTGTAGTTGCAAAATTACAATTGCAAATCATAAAATCAATAACATTTCCTGTCAACATGAAATTCAAATTCAAGCAAGAATGGGTTGTTGTAAATAACAATCTTTTGTAAGTCGTCACTTTCAAAATTTATTTCCAAAGTATATTTTTCGCAGAGGAATGTGGAAATCTCCTCGAATACACGGGTGTAAAGAAGCAGACGGTTATCTCTGCCGGCCGGAGGACGTGTTGCTCCGTGGGTAGAAAATACATGACAATTAACAAAAATTCACAAAAATCCACAAAAACTCAGAACAATTCACAGATATTTTTGTAAAATTCGAGTGACAATTATTCACAAAAATTCTATAAGAATTCACGAAAATTCAAAAATATTTACGAAATGTATGAACATCAAAATTCTGAGTTGTTTCCCCCTCGATTGTTGCCTTCACCTGAATGTCTGCACTGGTCTTGTGTAAGCCCCGCGCTGCTGGAGTTTGAGGCCCGCGCGGGAGTCCCAGGGGCGGGTGTGGGGTCGGGTTGGGGGGTCGAGGGGTCGGGTCGGCGGCGCGCTCCAGGTGGTATATTCCCCATTTGTCAGACGCGTCGACGAGCTGTGCGTATGGAGCCGCCGCAGTCCTTACATATTGCAGTAGGAGCTCGTCGGGCCGGGGAGGGGGGGAGGGGAGGGGAGGGGCGGTCCGGTAAGTGGGCAGGGGAGTGCTCGGCGCGTCCCTCGGGGCCGGGGGCAGCGCGGGAAAAGTTGAGGCACCTGCCAGCTAGCCTGGCCAGCTGACGGGAGACCACACCCGACCTCCGGACCCGAACGGACATCGGTCTTGAGGCCCCCTGGTGTGTTTGTGTGTGCGCGCACGTTTGTGTGTGTGTGTGTGTGTGAGAGAGAGAGAGAGAGAGAGAGAGAGAGAGAGAGAGAGAGAGAGAGAGAGAGAGAGAGAGAGAGAGAATGAGAGTGCTTGTCGCCCTCTCCCCTGGCACTTGTCGATGCCAGCCCCGGACACCGCCTTTACCAGTGTCCCCGCGTTTCGGGACCCGGCCCCCAGGCCGCACTGCCCCACACGCACGTTGTACTGTTTTCCGACAGTATGACAGTGCAGTGGCTTGCGGGAATTTTTTTCATGGAAAATAAAAACTTCTCGTGTAGCACTGGAAGGAATATGGTTTACTTTCAATAGCGATAGAACCCTGCAGCGGTGGGACCCACGTCCCCGAGCGCGTCCCGCACTGTAAAAAATCAGTCTTGGATACGGAGCTTGTCACGGCGTTCCGTGCCCCATTTTTCGGAAAGAGAGTACGGAAATTCACCGTACCTGGGCCACCGTTTTTACATGGGCTAGTACAGGGAAAGGGGTGCGGAACGCCGTTCACAGTCCGTACCCAAAACGGAAACCGCCGAAAAAAAAAAATTGGCGGTAACCTTGGCACCGTTCCCACATTTTTTACATGGACTCTTATGGAAAGATGGTACGGAACCGAATGTACGGAGACACCGTAATCTAAATAGACAGTATATTTCCGTATGGGCGACCGTGATTTTTTTTTTTTACAGTGGGGCGGTGCAACCTCCTGGGTTCTGGCAGCGTTTTCAAGGACTGGTCCTTGGAAACGTGCAAAATGTACAAAAAATGGACATTTTCAAGAGATCAGTCCTTGAATGCATTACATGGTCCTTGAAAATGGAAAGAGTGTCCTTGTAGACCAAGCTTCTTGTTTTACAGTGAAAATGAGCGATATAGAAGAATATCCTCACTTCTTTTGGGCGACGTGAAAAACGTCGATCAATTTCTGTCAAAACATGACTCAGATTTACAGTGATATCCTAGTAGAACTTTGCAGTGAGTAACGTTTCCGTTTGTGTTTCAGGTGGAGGCGGGCGAGGGCGGCAGCTCTGGCGCCTCCCCCTCGGTCGCAGGCTGCTCGCGCATGATGGTGGACAAGACGGGGGTGGGGCCGGGGGGCGGGCCGGGGGGTGGGCCGGGGGGCGGGGGCGGACCGGGGGGCGGCGGAGGCGGCGGTGACCCGGGCAGCGGAGGTTCCAACAGCTCGGGTGCCGACCAACAAGGGTAAGTGTTCGCACCAGGAGGTGCTTGTTGTGTTTCAGATATATATAACACATTTGTTTCCTCCATGTCAGGTGTAATTCTTGTTCGTGTTTTAATGTATATGTCACACAATGTTTAGCGTATCCAGCTAGTGGAATTCACTCGTAAATACGGCTCTGTGTTCGGTTCGGAACGTCCATTCACCGCCTCACGTAGTCAAGCACAAACTCAGGCGATGTGTGTGTGTGTCGGCCGGGTCGCACCACGCTTGTGTGTCCATGTGTCTGAGTGTGTGTGTGTGTCTGTGTATGAGTGTGTGCGCGCGCGCGCCAACCAACCGCTTTCCACGTTGATAACCGTGTGTGACAACAGAGTGCGTGTGCGCGTGCTCCCACTAAGCTCTGTGACTTCTGTGAAAAATATCCTAGTAAATTTACAACATTTGCTGGAATTTTGATTTACTAGAAATGATGTAAATCTAAGACTGACCGTTCTCGCTCGTTGATCAATTCCTGGTCGATAGCAAGTTCTTGGAAACTTACAATTTTAATTTTAGATTGTAATTTAACGACTCACATCATGGAAAATTTTCCCGTAAATCTGAGGCTATTTTTCACAGTGAACGTGGCCCAGCCGTAACCAACTATAGCCAGCACCACTGTGCATAGGCCTAGCCACCGCACTATGGAATGCCTGCCTCCTCATCGCTTCGAGTCTACTTTAAAATTAAAAATAAATAAATAAAATTTTTAAACTGAAAAGTTTTGTACTTTCCGTGTCAGTTTCATGACCAAGTTTCTATAATGTGTACAACGCTATCTTTTCGAATGTATATTCACTAACTGTAACTGTAAATGTTCTGTGGCGGGCGCGTCCCTGCGACTATGTGTAGGTGGAGAGGAGGGTCAAATAAAAGAGCGGAGGTGTAAGAGCTGAGCGGTGCGGTCCGTTCAGAGAGGCTGCGCCACGCAATCGGTCGTATTCTTTTTTTAGCAGATGATACCTTTTGTACCTTTACTTCGATACAGACGTGAAAAGTATGAAAATTATCAAAGGTGTCAACTCGTTTTTTGTTGGTGTGAGATGCTCCTTTACGTCCGCGCGGTTGTCTCTGTCCCCCTGCAGGCGGCGTTGGCGCTGGGGCTGTGCGCGCATGCGCGGCGGCCGAGTCCCTTCCACTCAGGCCGTCCTAACCTAACCTGTGCGACTCTTGTTGGTCCCGTTTTGCAGCCCGTCCTCCGCCTCGGGCAGCGGCGGCAGCGCGCTAAGCTCCGGCCAGCACTCCCTGGCCAACTCCCAGGAGCACGAGCAGGACGAGGATGTAGAGGCTAGGGCCCCAGGGGCCCCGGGGGCCCCGGGCTCCCCGGGGGGCTCCTCCGGGGGGGCGGGGCGGGGAGGGGGGGTGGGCGGCCACAGCCCCGCGAACAGGTAATGGCGCTAGCCCACCACCCAACAACCAAGCCAGCTGCTTTCTTTATTACTTTTGTTTCTTTCTTTACTATTTTCATTTTTCCATGTTGTTGATCAGTGTTTGTTACCAATATATTTATATTTCTTTACGTACCTGCTCACTGTCAGAAAATACACTAGTCGCAAAAGTTAAATCCTCTCGGCAGTATCTGCACTTTATTCATTAACTTCCTAAAAGTTTTCATTTTTAATTTTTAATTCCTTTCTTTTTATTTTTTTAAAGTAACCACTGCCACTGTCCATGCAGAGTTTTCTGTCAAGAAGTTGCCACTTCGCAGTACTGATTATGACGTTATTTTTGGGAATTCTTAGTTTTCTGACAGTGTACATAGTTAGAGCCCCTGTTGGGAGAGCTCCTTACTTGGCCTGTATATTTTGTCATGATGTTTGCTATGACCCTATAGTTAGGTATGTTCTTGATGTTTTCTGTGCTTTCCTTTTGGGCCGTGTAATTCGTCGTAATCGATGTCTTTTGTGGCGGCTGCTTTGCCGGTTGGTTGACGGCTATAAATCTGCTGATAAACTTGCTCAGTTTGGTGTTTCGGTTAGAGTAATTAAAACAGTGCAGATGGAACGAACGCTAGCTATCGCCCACATTAAGCTCCCAGACCTCTCCCGCACCCCTTGACTTCAACAACAAAGAGAAACGTCTCGCCGGCGTTATTTTCGATTGCCCATCGCCTTTGCATAATCCCGTGATTTTCAGTCTCGAGTTGAGACAACAGTAACCTTTGCATTGCGCACAGTCTCCTTTCAGCTGCGTGCTTCCCTCTCGACCACGCGCGCATGCTCCGAAAGTACCCCTGTTCATCTGCCATGCCACGGTGCTCTGGAGTTCGTTCTCCTGACTGCAAAAAGAGAGGAAAGGAAAAGGTCCGTTGGTATTGCAAAGCGTTTGTTGCATGCATAGCGGCCAGCGAACTTTGAAGCCCTTTCCAACAAACCCATGGCTTTTCGAACGAATGATCAACTAATGACCTCTGTTTACTAAAGTGGATGTTTATTTCCTTATTGCTGCAAAGCATTAGCTGCCACATCTAATCGCTCTCTAAAGTAGCAAATTCATTAATTGAGTGCGATATGGCTGCTCTGCAACGTATCCTTCGTAGAATAACGGACCAATCTTTTTCTTCTCCCTTGCGTGTAAGGCCGGTGTGCTGGGTGGGAAGAAAAGGGTGACTTGACTGAAAACTTTGAGTACCTCCTGTAACATTTGATGACGTTCAAGGTGCTGATGATTTAAGCTGTCAGTTGAGGCTTTTTCTTTTCCGAGTTTGCGAGTTTAGAGCGCTTTGAACGTCCAGATGGTGTGTCGCTACCAGCAGGCATGTGAGCGTGTCGATGTTAGTGCCCGCTCTTAGGAGTATCATGTGTGCACTCGAAATCTTCTACAAATAATTTTGTTCGTATAATACAAAGAATTCTGTGAACCATACGGGAAATTTCCTTGTCGAACCGAAAAAATATCCTTGTATTACAAAAGATTTTCCCCGAGGGGGAAAGCACTCGCGTAATCACCCGTCCACCCTGACCCGTAATCAACGCGTAATCACTTAAAATCTAGGCGTAATGACCTATTATTAAAGGTTTTTTTCGATAAAATATCAATTGTAATAACTTTATTATGGATGTTACACAGTAAAATAACCAAAATAACAGAAAATAAGGAGTAAATACGCGTAATAACGGGCGTAATCGCGTAATCACTCGTACACCATTTTCGAGACTGCTTTTCCCCTCGATTTTCCCTTACTTTGTATTACAAAGAAAATTTGGCGTTTTAATGCGATTGTACAGAATTCTTAGGAATACTAAAACAAATCTTTGTAAGGATTTAAGAGTGTACGTGCTGACCGCGGAGGGCATAATCAACAGCCTGTGGCTCGTACAAAGAAATGCGAAGTACTAGAGCAGCTCTAGCCTGTATGTGTTCTACGAGGGGTCCTTCTCTTTAAAAAAAAATCAGTGTACACCCTAGAACAAAATCGGTTAAAACCATTACAAGAATCAGTAAAAATCAAGAAAAAAAAATCAGGCAAAAAATCTAGGAAAAAAAATTAGAAGAAAATTATAAAAAATCACAAAATATCAGAAAATTTAGAAAAATCGGTGTACGCTTGAATTTGTAGCGAAGAGCCCCTCGGTGTTTTAGCCCAGCAGACAGCGCGGTGGGTCCACAGCGCGCGCAGCGTTGTGCCGGAGATAATGTCTTTCCACCCAGGCAGGCGCGGCGGCTGCTCCCAAGATACACCCCGCGGGGATACCCGCCGCGGGGCGGGGCGAGGCGGGGCGAGGCGGGGCGAGGCGGGGCGAGACTGGGTGGGACCGGGTGGCGCTCCCCTTCTGTTCGGCGCCAATCAAGTTACGTTCCGTTTGCGTTTCGCCAATACAAAAGGAGGTTGGGGGGGGGGGAGGCATTTCTGACTACATTACTCCGCAGAAACTCTATATCGGAATAAAAGTTGTTCTCGCGCCAACCTCAGAACCCCCCACCCCCACCCCCCTTGCGACCTACACCCCTTGCTCCTCAACCCCTCCGCCCTTTTCGCTCTCGGAGAGAAATGACGCAGCAGCCCTTTAGGGTTTGTGGGGTCAGAGCTTCAGGTGGCGATATCATTTGCATTCAGTTTGGGCGAAGTTGTAGTTGCGGTGTCGGGGTCTAATACCGCCCGACCGCCAGGCTGGCGCGGCGTGGCGTGGGGCCGATGTGACTGGCAAAGTGCCCTGGGGTGCCCCCTGCGCACCGCCCCGCGCCACCCCGGGCCCCGGGTGGGCCCCTGCGGTGGGGAGGTCCGGGTCACTGCGGCGGCTAGGCCGTACACTAGTGTTGAAGGATGTATCACATCTCGGACAGAGAAACAAGGGCCGCGTTACCCCGCAGTTAGGCCCAGTACACCGCTGACCCAGAGAATGCCGGATCAGACCTTTGCCGCGGCGGTATGGACAGAGCGCCGTGAAAAATAATTTTTACTATAAATTTTGAAAATTATGACTTGTAAAATATTATGTAAATTTACGACAACCCATTCTTTCTCGTTATTGGATTTATGGCGGTATGTAGTGCTTGTAATTCTACGATTTGTAGTTGTATACAACTGCACTATACGTGGGAAAAATTTGCCAATAAACCTGCAAATATTTTTCACAGTGGCGAGATAACGCGTTACAATTTCTGAGAGCCTGTCCAGCAAGTACTGCACTGTTAACATCTTGCGAACGATTTTCTCCACATTGCGAATAAATTTTGCTCGTGAGCTTACTCTGCAAATCTAAGTGTGATACTACATGTCAGTTTAAACTGCGAAACTTTAGTTTTGCAGTTACAACTGCAAAACTCCCGAGTTCGTCAGTTTAAACTGCAAAACTCCCGAGTTCGTCAGTTTAAACTGCAAAACTCCCGAGTTCGTCAGTTTAAACCGTGGAACTGTTTTGCAGTTTAAACTGACGAACTCGGGAGTTTTGCAGTTTAAACTGACGAGCTCGGGAGTTTTGCAGTTTAAACTGACGAACTCGGGAGTTTTGCAGTTGTAACTGCGAAACTAAAGTTTCGCAGTTTAAACTGACATGTAGTATCACACTTAGATTTGCAGAGTACGAAGCAGCCAGCCAAATCCTTCGCAAGTATTCATCAGTGTGTATAGGACCCTGGCCGTGTCCTTTTATCAAACTGTATGCCCTATGTGGCGCACCAGAGGGGGGCGGGGCACCAGAGGGGGGGGGGGGGGGGCACTTCGGAAAAGCATTGTGACCCCCAAAAAATCGTTTTAAAAATCACAGACAATTTAAAATAAAAAAAAATTGAAAATATAAGTAAGAAGAAAGTTACAGGGAAAAAAAAAACGAAAAATGGATAACAAATGAACGCAAATGGTTCGCCTCCGAGGAAATGAGAAAAAAAAATTGAAATAATGATAAAGAAATAAAAATGTATCCGAAATGTATCACAAGTGACGTAATTTTTTATTATTCTCCTCAAAAATCAAAAGAAAAATCAAAACAATAAATCCAATTTTAAAAAAAATCGAAAGAATCAAAGGTCAAAAAAATCATGATTCACATTTTGTTCACCTGATCCCTCGCTTGTTTTCACCCTGTATATACCCTACGCGGCGCGCGCCATGTCGACACGTGCCGCGCTGCTTCCCTTCGCCCTGCCCTGCCCTGCCCGGACCGCTGCGCGCCGCTCACTCAGTTCGCCACACTTCCGGTCGCGCGGTTCCCGGCCGTGGCCCCTCCGCTGGCCCCTGGCTCGGCTCGGTCCGCCCAGACCACCAGTCCGGCGTTAAATCGCTGACAGCGCTCGCGCGCATCTCCGCCCGCATTGCAATTGCGAAATCTCATCACGTCACATCGAGCCCGAGCCCCGGCACTGCGCGGCACGGAGCGGCGCGGGCGGCGAGCGGCTGGGTGTGTTGGTGCTGGTGGTGGAGGTGGTATGGAGGTGGAGGTGGTGGTGGAGGTGGTGGTGGAGGTGGTGGTGGTGAAGTTGCGGGGGCGGCATCCGAGGCTAGGTGGTGCGGTACGGGGGATTCTGGCCGTGATTATACATTGAGCTATGTGGACACGTCGGCCCGGACCTACCCCCTCGTGTTCGCTGCCAGTTTCCTGTCCAATTTCCCCCGTCCTCATCCCCCCCCCCTTTTCCCCCAGCTCTCCCACCTCAGTCCGCGCTCGCTCACCGGGGCGTAGCGGCCAGGGCGGCCAGGGCGGGGGGCAGAGGCCGCGGCGGCTGCAGAGAGCTATAAGGTTTTATTCTCCCCGCCTCCTCCTCCTCCACCTCCTCCTCCTCCTCCTCCTCCTCCTCGTCCTCCTCGTCCTTCTCCTCCTCCTCCCCATCCTCCTCCTCCTCCTCCTCCTCCTCCTCCTCCTCCCCGCCGCCGCGCCGCCTCGTGGCCGATCTTTTAAAAGTGGTCCACGTGCGAGGCCGGCACGCGCGAGGCCGACACGTGCACTAGCACGCGCACGATCGAAAGCAAAGTCGGGGGGGGAGGCTGCAGCCCAGCGGGCGGCGAGGCGGCCCGGCAGCTACCGGCTCATACGACATTGCTCATCAGGATACTGACGACACGTGTCATTCATTCATTTTACATGTTTGAACTCGACAATTCCTTCGCATGTTTTCTTTCCAAGCTCTCTTTTTTATTTTGCCCCCGGTATTATCTTCTGCTCTTCACTTTGACTTTTTAATGTTCATCGTTCTCTCTCCCCCTTTCTTGCTGATGCCACGTCTCTAGCACTCCTCCTCCTCCTCCTGTGGGCGCCCCCTGGCATGGCCGCGGGTCTATGTGAGGTTGTGTGTGTGTTTGCAGCACCAGTAGCGCCCCGCCGGCCCCGCCGCACACGGCCGGCAAGCAGAAGTGGCAGCACGTCCGCGCCGTGCTCGCGCTCTACACCCGGCTGCGCACCATCAAGAGGTACCAGGACCACGGCCGGCGGGGGGCAATCAGGCATGGCCTGCAAGTCGTGTATGACGCAGCAGGGGCTCCGGAAGAGAGAGAGAGGGGGAGAGAGAGAGAGAGAGAGAGGGGGGGAGAGAGGTATGCGTGGGGAGAGTGTGTGGGGGGGCTGGGTCTGAGGAGATGTGGGAGAGGGGATGAGTTGCTAAGGAAATGAGGGGATTTGCGCGACAGATGCGCGCGTGTGTCACGTTACGTTGTGGCCTGTCACGCTCTGCAAGTTACATGCGCTACTCTCCCCCTCCCCCCCCCCTCTCTCTCTCTCTCTCTCTCTCTCTCTCTCTCTCTCTCTCTCTCTCTCTCTCAACATCTCAGTCTGTCGTCTTTGTCCACACCTTCTATTTCTCCTTGCGTCCGGTTCACTCTGCATCTCTGATCATTTCGTTTCAATGCCGTCAGATTTCTGACTGTTCGCGTCGCGTATTTGACATTTGCTTGAAGTGAATGCCTTGAGCTCCCTCCATGTTTACCTCCTTCTGCCGCAGCTACATTCTCCTGTCCACATGTCTTACACTTGAGTCCGTCTTCTCTGGAGCCCCTCCTACTGTTTTGTATACTTTTAGCACGCTACGACTCAATAATCGTATGGTTTTATTCTTTTGTAAAAGATATATTGTACATCCGAATGTATATGTTTAACTCCTTTGGCTATCTGTACATATAAGAAACCTGTAATCTTCAGTTATTCCCTCCTATTAGGCAGATTTTAGAGGCAGTCTGTCATTTTATCGTTTTAGTGGTACTGTACATTCCCCGAATCTTTGACAGAAGTAGACCTTTCGAGACCTTTAATCGCACAACTTTACATTTAAAACCCGACAGAATCACAGACTGCATTCTTCTTCCGTTAGGTATATATGCATGAATCTGATCAGTTATTCTGAAACGTTAAATGAGAAAAAGAGTTGTCATACTGTACATTTACTCTGTGTAGACTTCATTGGTTAATGATTGTCATTCTACTACTGTAAATATGTAACACAACTGTGTAGAAATGCTACGAATTTGAATGTATGAATGCTGTTTTCATACTACCTAAGCCTACTTAATCGCAGGTTTTCATTGAAATCAAATACGTTGCTCGATGGGGAGTTTGGTGCGTCGAAGGTTTTAATAACTGCAGTAGCCATGCGCCTCATTGCCTAACCAAATTAATGGTCCATGGAAAAATGAAACCAATGTTGTGATTATGTATTATTAAGTTTGGCAACGTATTCGATTCAAGGAAAATGTGGGGTCTTGGTGTGGATGGTCTTTCGTTCTTCTTGTGTTTAGTGTAGTCCTCTATCGTCTTGTATGCATATTATGGACTCTTTCTCTTTCAGACATGGCCTTGTGTTGAGGATGAATATTTTGTGTTCCTTGTCGACTAGCTCTCGGGAATGATTCTTGACTCTTCCTTTTTTCTCTATCATTTCTTCTATGCAATTCATGTTTCTCCGCTCTTTTTAATCATGCTCTTGAACTTTCGCATCGCGATTATTTACTATTCAGTGTGTGCATGCTATGGATATCTAATAGCATGAGTGTGTTTAGTCTACCTGATCTTGTCTGCAACGGCATAGGTTTCTTGCAGATGTTTTGTGTACAGTGTCTGCAATGTGTAGTATTTTGTTTCTCAGAATAGGTCGACATTGTAATTGCGCATTTACTGTCCGCTTCTTTTTGCAATACTCTGGAAACGCAAGTGTGTACTTGAATGCAGTATTTCCTGCATACCTAAATGTATTCAGGAAATAATGTGTACTTAGCCAAGTATGCAGGAAATAATGTGTACCTGCTCAGGTATGCAGGAAATCCTGTGTACTTGACCAGGTACACACGAAAACCTCCATACATTTATGTGGGAGATTTAGTGTGTACCTGGTCAAGTACACAGGATTTCCTGCATACCTGACCAGGTACACATTATTTCCTGCATACTTGACTAAGTACACATTATTTCCTGAATACATGTAGGTATGCAGGAAATACTGCATTCAAGTACACACTTGCGTTTCCTGAGTAATCGTTTGAAGGTGTGTTAGTCTTTCCTACATTTATACCTCATAATGCAAGTTACATGATTTAGCTGATTTCAGATAGAAATTGGTCGGAAATTGGTGTGTAGTAGCTGGCTGTTTGATGTTGTAGAAAATTGAATGTCGCAAAATTAAATGTTTAATTCGGCTGCTGTTCCTTCCAAGTACTCGTTGATTCCCAACTAAATACATTTCCATTGCATAATATCTCGCTGTATTGTAAATACCAAATATTGTAAATTAACACCCCACCTTGCCGTTATACCGTACTCCTGTCCGAGAGTTTATTGAATAATATTTTACATCTCAGTTGCTCTTCAATATGACTGCTTCAACTTTAGTTGTATTCAGTTAAAATAGCTGACCTGAGAGAGAAACGCAAGAACCCAAAGGATAGTCTAAACCGAGAAGCGGTAAGGATGAACGCTGCCGAAGCGACACGAAATCACCCACAATCTCTACCCCGTTTTCGATCTCAGCTATCGCTTCGGGCTCTCGCTTTCTGCTCTCAGAGTCAGATCTCCCCCCACTAAATGCGACGTTTTCTTTTATCCTATCAATAACTAAATTGTGAACTAAACTACTGTTAGCAGCAAGTAAAATTAAAATAATAAATTTAAAAAACGCCCATGCCACCCACAGAGTGTGAGAGATGAGCTCCTTTTCCTCGCGCTAAAGCTGTCCGCTCTGTCTCGTCTCGCAGGACCAAGAGCAATCAGAGGTGGATGAAGCTGCGCACCACCGTGCAGCTGTCGGGAGCAATAACATCGAGCATCCAGAAGACCAAGCCGCCGCTCAAGAGGGAGGACTCCTTTCTCAAACGCTTCTCCACAAGACAGATCGCCGAGGCCCAGGTGAGCCGAGCAGAGGAACCTCACGTAATGCGCAACAGAGAGGAGCAAACAAACTCTGACATTTTTGTACACTTCGTCGTCAATAAAAATTCAGGAACATGCAGAAAAATTCTGAAATATGTCGAAAAGTTCAGAAAAATTCTGAAATATTTCAGAAATTTTTCAAAAATTTTGGAAAAATTGATCCAAAAATTGCGCAAAATTCAACAAATATCCCAAAAGAATTTACGAAAGATTTACAAAATCTGTACACCAAAGTTCAGAGTTGTTTCCCCCTCGGATTTTATAGTGGCTGAAGACGGAGGTTTCTTCGATAGGGCAGGTGCGCTAGAGGAAAGGTTTAGTAAGGTTTTCCTCTGACCTCACTCCTCGTAACTTCATACCACAGTCTCGCCATGCCTCCGGCAAGGGGACCTCAAGATTCCTACACACCGGCTGCAAAATTTGCCTTCCCGACGCAACCTGTGTTCTACGGCCAACTGGTCCGTTCTCCTCGGGCGTAACTTGTCCGGCTCTTTATAAACGAAGGCGCCGTGTTCCCTCGAGGCGTTTCCGCGCTGGACAAGCGGTTCCTTCAGAGGCCGTCGCTGCGGTATACACTCTCTCCCTCGCGGAGCTTGCGGGGCCAGCCTGTGTGTGCTTGTTTCACTTTACTGCTAATAGTGTGCTCGGCCCGCTGTAACATGGGTGGTTGGGACCGTAAAAGAATGCATAGTAAAGCGACAATGTTGTGTGCGGCGTCCACGCGCACCAGGAAAGGAACGGAAAAATTATTACCCTAGAGAGCGCGATACTTGAGTTCTCTTCCTCTTCTACAAAAATGAACACTCACATTATTGGGTGCATTAACTTTGCTGACCGCTATGGCGCGGACAAAGAGCCTGGGGGTGCCCTGCTGGCCCTGCCGGCTCTGCTGGCCCTGCTGGCCCTGCCGGCTCTGCTGGCCCTACTGACCCTGCTGGCCCTGCTGACCCTGCTGGCCCTGCCGGCTCTGCTGGCCCTGCTGGCCCTGCCGGCTCTGCTGGCCCTACTGACCCTGCTGGCCCTGCTGACCCTGCTGGCCCTGCCGGCTCTGCTGGCCCTGCTGGCCCTGCCGGCTCTGCTGGCCCTACTGACCCTGCTGGCCCTGCTGACCCTGCTGGCCCTGCCGGCTCTGCTGGCCCTGCTGGCCCTGCCGGCTCTGCTGGCCCTACTGACCCTGCTGGCCCTGCTGACCCTGCTGGCCCTGCTGACCCTGCTGGCCCTGCCGGCCCTGCTGGCCCTGCTGGCCCTGCTGGCCCTGCTGGCCCTGCTGACCCTGCTGGCCCTGCCGGCTCTGCTGGCCCTACTGACCCTGCTGGCCCTGCTGACCCTGCTGGCCCTGCTGACCCTGCTGGCCCTGCCGGCCCTGCTGGCCCTGCTGGCCCTGCTGGCCCTGCTGGCCCTGCTGACCCTGCTGGCCCTGCTGGCCCTGCTGGCCCTGCTGGCCCTGCTGACCCTGCTGGCCCTGCTGGCCCTGCTGGCCCTGCTGGCCCTGCTTGCCCTGCTGGCCCTGCTGGCCCTGCTGGCCCTGCTGGCCCTGCTGGCCCTGCTGACCCTGCTGGCCCTGCTGGCCCTGCTGGCCCTGCTGGCCCTGCTGGCCCTGCTGGCCCTGCTGGCCCTGCTGGCCCTGCTGGCCCTGCTGGCCCTGCTGGCCCTGCTGGCCCTGCTGGCCCTGCTGGCCCTGCTGGCCCTGCTGGCCCTGCTGGCCCTGCTTGCCCTGCTGGCCCTGCTGGCCCTGCTGGCCCTGCTGGCCCTGCTGGCGCTGGCCCCACTGGCCCTGCCGGCCCTGCTGGCCCTGCTGGCCCTGCTGGCCCTGCTGGCCCTGCTGACCCTGCTGACCCTGCTGGCCCTGCTGGCCCTGCTGGCCCTGCTGGCCCTGCTGACCCTGCTGGCCCTGCTGGCCCTGCTTGCCCTGCTGGCCCTGCTGGCCCTGCTGGCCCTGCTGGCCCTGCTGGCGCTGGCCCTACTGGCCCCGACCGCCTCCTCCTTTGCTCCTACATGCACTTGATGCTTATCCCTCCGGCCCGTCGCCTTCTATTCTTTTCCGTCTGGGTCGATACCAGGCCTGTCAATGTGACCCTTAGCTCATCCTCTTTTCCTTTTCTTTGTCACATTTTCCAACATAAAGGTTCAGTCACTTTTTGGCCCTGTCACCTGTCACATTTCTTTTTTTTTCCTTTGCGCTTTTGTGGCAGTTTACATAAACGTCGACAAAAAGTACAAAGTTCGACGTTGTTCCTCGAGTGTAGACGAGATCAGCGCTCTCTAGAACAGTGTAAATTTACTATAACTCATTCTTGCTCGTGATTTGATTTCAATTCAATAAATTTTGATTTCAAGAAACGCGTTGCGAATATTTTTACGATTTGGAATTGTAATTTTACAGCTCCTCGTACAGGCAAATTTTCCCGAAAGTCTACTATTTTGCACGGTGCGCAAGGGTTTTGACCGAGGGCTAGTCAGTCGTCGCAAGGGTTCGCTAGTATCTTGGGAGTGTTTTCCTCTTATTGAAAAGCGAGTTTATTTTATTATTATTATTTTTGTGAGTGGAGCGGACCCTTCGACTGTGTCTGATGGAGCACATTGTCTCTGCGCCTCTGCGCAGCTGCAGAGGGAGCTCGCGGGTGCGGCTGCTGCTGGGCTCGTGGCCTTGAAACTAACTCAACGACACACTCACTCGCAAACTCACTCTCACACATTCACTCCCGCGGCGGCTAGGAGGATAGAAGGGGGGGGGGGGGGAGCGGGCGCCTCTAGAATGCACCCCCCTCGCCGCACTCGAACTTGAGCCCGGTCTGCGAGCCCCGCGGGCCCTCGGGCGGTAAAGCACTTGCCTCCGCCTGCTCCGCCTCACAGTGCAGCCCCCTCAGGCCGTGGTTGTCGCAGGAGACGGTGGACACGGGGGACGACGGCGAGGGCGGCTCGTGCTCCAGCTCGGGCGGCGGCGGCCGCTCGGAGAACAGCCGGAGGCGCAGGCGGCGCCGGCGCCAGCAGCGGCTGTCGAGGACCGTGGTCAACCCGGACGAGAACTTCTACTTCTACTGGCTCATGCTGCTCACCGTCTGCGTGCTCTACAACGTTTGGACCCTCATCGTCCGCCAGAGCTTCCCGGAACTGCAGGTATGAGTTTTTTTCTTTTTGACGGGGGCGCACAATTTGCCTTTGTCCCTCTCTCTTGTTTATGCTTCTCTCATGGCGTTTGAATTGTTTCAGGACATGGCGACGGGACTCTGGTTCACGGCAGACGGCTTCTCCGATGTGGTTTTTCTCCTCGACGTGGTGGTCCAGTTCAGGACGGGCTATTTAGAACAAGGCCTCATGGTAAGTAAAATTCCGAAACAACACCAAAAATTTTTTTGCAAGCCTCGTAATTTTTTAAAAAAATCAACTTTTTAAAATATAAAATCGGCAAAAATAAGAGAAATTCAGGAAAATTAAGGAAGATTTACTAAAAAGATCTTTATCAAAATTTGCAACAAAAAATTTAAAAAATCACATAACTCCACAAAAGTTTGCAAAATTCTAAGTCGTCCCCTCGGAAAACTCACACCTTTACTTGTTCAATTTGTTGTTTCTCGTAGGTGTACGACTCGAGCAAGCTGGCCGGCCACTACATGCAGTCGAGGGCCTTCCTGCTGGACCTGGGCTCGCTGCTGCCGCTCGACCTGCTCCAGTTCAACGTGGGCATCAACCCCATCCTACGCTTCCCCCGCTTCCTCAAGGCTTACCGCGTCTACCACTACTACTACATGGTCGAGTCCCGCACCGTCTACCCCAACCTGTGGCGCGTCGTCAACCTCATCCACATCCTGCTCGTGCTGGCGCACTGGTTCGGCTGCTTCTACTTCCTGCTCAGCCAGCACGAGAAGTTCCAGGTCAGTGAGGGTCCTTGTGCGTGCGACAAGCGCGAGCGCGGGGCCGCATCGTCCCTTGCGCTTTCCATGCCATGTAATGCAGTCTCCGTCGGCATATCTCTCTCGCTCTCTCACTCATTCACTCACTTGTACAGCCGTGCCGGCGGCGTACCGCTGGAGCAGTGATCCGGGGGCAGATAGCTAGCCGCCCCCAGCCCCGCCCCGCCCCGCCCCGCCCCGCCTCGCCTCGCCTCGCCTCCAGGTGGGGGCCAGCACGTTTGCATGCTCACTACGCAGTGGGGCCCCTATCTACTGTGCAGCACCAACAACTCCCCCCCCCCGCCCCCCAACCCCCAACTCGCCGAGGCTTGATTGCCAGTGCTATGCACTCTCTCTCTTTCTTGCTCTCTCATTTCAGCCCCCTGCGTGATTCTGGGCTGTTGGGGGCGAGGTGGCGGCGGTGGCGGACTGTGGGCTTTGCTCCCCCGCCGAGCCCACCCGGCCCCGCCGGAGCGGAGGCTGCGCTCAAGGGTTTGAAGTTGCGGCCCTACTTTCGTTTCATTGCCGGCAGCACCAGGTGCAGCGCCGTACGGCGGGGCGAGGCGAGGCGAGTTTGGGCGCGATCCTGGCTAACTGCGAGAGGGATTGGATTGGCGAGCGCAAACGTCACAAAACCACACCAAATTCGCGAGTTTATACCGCCGTTTTTTCTCCGGCAATGAAAGCATCTTTTTTTTTTTTCCTGATAAGCCTATACTCGCCCCTCGCTTCCGCGCCAGCTCTTTGAGCCTCGGGTTCCACCGGTGAAAAGTGCGGTGCGTTCGCCCCCCCCCCCCCCCCTCTCGGCTATCTGCCACTCAACGCGATTCAGCTCGAACGCACTTCGCGACACACTGACAGTGGTGCAATTTCCGCGTAAGAAGACTGCGTGGCTGTTGATACCAGGGAACTCGGTAAAAATTACCACACGGCCACACCGGTGTGAGAGATGTGTATCTTCGCTTAGGCAAATAACTCTCTGCACGAAAGACTACTTTTTTGGCCAATAGGCAGGCGGAGGTACCCGTCTGCTTCACACTACACTGTGAAAAATACTCGTAAGGGTTACGGGAAAATTTTCCATGATAAAAGTCTTAAAATTACTATTTGAAATTGTAAATTTACAAGCATCGACTTGGCATTGACCGACGAGTAAGAATGGGCTGTCGTAAATTTACGACAGTTTTTGTAATTTTGATTTACAAAATATGTCGTAAATTTACGAGGATATTTTTCAGTGTTGTGGTATTCGTGAGACTTTCCGCCTACTTTTTTGTCACTACCCAGCCTGTGTGAAAAAGGCGAGAAAGGTACTGCACCGCAAACCTCCGGACGAAAAGAATAGCACGTGAATTGTTCCTGACACGGGCTGGGCTCGTACTCGGCTGCGGCCTCTTCACCGTCCCACGGCATGTGTGTGTGTGTGTGTGTGTGTGTGTGTGTGTGTGTGTGTGTGTGAGTGTGTGTGTGTGTGTGTGTTTGTGTGTGAGAGAGTGTGTTTGTTCTCCTCGCCGCATGAGCGCTGCCGGGGTCAATGTATAAAGAGCTCCCCTCCCGGCGTCCGGCAGAACTTCAGCCCCCCCTCTCTCTCTCTCTCTCTCTCTCTCTCTCTCTCTCTCTCTCTCTCTCTCTCTCTCTCTCTGGTTTGCTCTTCTTTTTCTCCTGCTGCTCCTACCCCTCCCCGGGCACAAGTTTGGTGCCGCAGTCGCCATCTTCTTCTTCCTTTTTTCTTCCTTCCTTTCTTCTTCTCCTCCTTTTCCGTCCCCTGCTCCTCTCCCTCCTCTCCCCCCCCCTCCCCTTTTACCGTTTAGAACCCTTTGCCTCCCCAGAGTGAGGTATTCCGAAATCACTCGCGCCCCCCCCCCCCCCCGCACCATCACGGTCTAACTGTCTCCAGCCTCCTTTAGCCTTCTCCAGCCCCATCATGACCACACGGTTTCATACCCTTCTTTCCCTCTCTATGCTGTACTACTTGCTTTCCTTATTATTTTATTTCCTTTCTCACTCTCCTTTTCTTTGTTCGAGTCATGCAGCGCATTACTTCCCTTCCATTGACGGCGAGCTATCTCCGCGGAAAGTAGATAGGGAGAGGGGAGGGGGGGGGGAGAGAGTGCTGCAGAGCATCCATCTCCGGTCTCCCGCCCCCTATTCACTCCCCGCCAAGCACAAGAAGAGCAGCAGCAGCAGCAGCCGCCCCTATTGGCTGCGCCTGTGGGGAAAGAGTGGGGCTGGCTGGGAAAAGTTGGCTGGTGCGGACTCTAGACTGCGAAATTGGTTACACCGGTTAACACCCTGGCGGGGACGTGAGACCGTTCTCGCCCAGAGTATTAACCAAAAAAATGTTGGGTTGTACGTGGGATGCGCGGAGTGTCCCGCGCCTGGAGGCCAGAAAGGGATCGCTTATGCAAAATGTGCACAATCATTTTAACTTTTGATTTTTCTTTTCTTTTGATTTTTCCGATTTTTCTTTTCTTTTAATTTTTCTTTTGGATTTTCAAGAGAATAATAAAGATTTTTTTTCACTTTTGAATAAATTTTAGTTCTTTTTCTCGTCTTGTTTATGCAAATTTGTTCTTAGTTTTTTTGTCCGTTAGTTCTCGATCTTTATTATATTTTTATTTGTTTCAAATTGTTTTTATTATCTCTAAAATGATTTTTTGGAGACCGTGCTATGATTTTTCGAAGTGACCACCTCCTCGGGGAGGCCGCGTCGGTATGTTGGTGTGGTCGCTCAAGCGCCCAGAGGCACAGGGGGTCGGAGCGGCACCGTGCGGCGCTCTGCTCAGTGACGGCGGCAAACAGCGCCTCTGTTGTCTTGGGCGAGGTCGAGGTGAAGGCGGGGGCGGGGTGAGTCGTGGCTCGGCGGGGCGGGGGCGGGGTGCGGGGGACGTAAGTGCAATAAAGGCGTAAGTGTGCGGCGCCCCGCTGAGGGGGCGGGGCGCGCGGCGCGGGCCTTGTTGAGGAGGGCAGAGCAGCGAGGAGGAGCTGGCGGGGCGGGGCGGGGCGGGGCGGGGCGGGCCCACAATATAAATGATCTCAACGACCCCGCGGCTCGGCCCGGGCCGGCTCTGCTCCGCTCTGCTCCGCTCAGCTCTGCCCGCGGGTCCCGAGCCCTGCCCGAGCACGACAGAGAAGGGCCTCTTCATGGCCATGCCAGGGCAGGCCCCGGGCCTGGGCCAGTGCCTGGCCCCGGACCCCGCCGAGGGACGGGCCACGGGCCACCCCCAGCCCTGATGACTGCTTAAAACTTTTCCCTCTTTCTGCTACCGATGCGGCGCGGCGGGCGCCTGGCGGGCCGGGGGCGGGGCGGGGCGGGGCGGGGCGGGGCGGGGCGGGGCGGGGCGGGGCGGGGCGGGGCGGGGCGGGGCGGGGCGGGGCGGGGCGGGGCGGGGCGGGGCGGGGCGGAGCGAGGCGGGGCGCTTAAGGACGCCGTTAATGACTCGGGACTCGCCCTCCAGCGACGGTCGGGCCGTGCCGGCCGCAGCAAGGCTCCCCTAACTGGCTGTGCAATGACACCTACAAGTATGTGAATCGAGGGGGCCACCACTTCGTTACTCGTGTGTACACAAAGCAAATTGCTCGCACGCGCCTCAATATTAGCCTACTCGGCATTACTCAACAATACTCTCAATCTTTTTTTTTGCAAATTATTCGCACAATACTCGCCAATACTCGCTCATTGTACTCTCCAAAACTCACACATTACTCGCGAAAACTCGCAAATACTCTCGAGTACTCGGCAGAACTCTTCTTTACTCGAAATACTCGTGTATACACTACTTATTGAGGGAGTGGTGGACCTGGACCCCTCGATGTGAATACCTCACACTTTCAGATGTCGCAGTATTCCCAGTCGCCCTCCAAGAATGAGTATTAAGTTTGAGCAATCTCGCTGCACTTCTCGGGGCATGTGGGTGGATTTTCGTTATCGTATCGTACACTATTTTGTTGTCTGTTGTCTGTTCACCAGCCAACTTTCAGTTTCAGTAACCCCTATATTTTTTCCCATTCGTGTCTTCTCTAAGTGCATGCGCCCAAGCAAAACAATCAAAATAAGAATGAGAATAGAAATTTGGGGAAGTGAGGGCTAATAAAAGGGAAGGGTACAAGAAATTTTCGGCGCTTGTCGGTATATATCCTGTTTGTGGAGTGGTCTTGAGGCACTGCCTGCCTGTACCGGCAGTAGTGCCTATCGGCAGGCACGTGTGGCACTCACTGCGTTCTGTATTGGCGCGACGGGCATGTGACGTGTGTGCGTGCTCTGGAGAGAGGGAGGACCCCCCCCCTCCCCTGCTCTCTCTCTCTCTCTCTCTCTCTCTCTCTCTCTCTCTCTCTCTCTCTCTCTCTCTCTCTCTCTCTCTCTCTCTCTCTCTCTCTCTCTCTCCCTCCCTCCCTCCCTCCCTCCCTCCCCCGTCCCTCCAATGTGGCTCGCTCGCGCGATACAGGCGGAACTGAAGTAGCAGGGCTCGGAAAGGGAAGGAAGTCAGGACCGGCCAGGACGATGGGGAAGGAAAAAAAAAGGAGGAAAAAAACATACAACCAAAAGCGCGTGGTGCGGCCGTATATGTCCCGCACGCGGAACCCCAACTTTTCCGACTACTTTGTCCCCTAAAAGTGAAATACGGAGCTGATGCCCCCTTAGCGTGCGGAGGGAGTGGGGGGCTGGGTGATGGCCGACACGTTCCCCCCGTACGCAGCCACTGTGTGTCCTCGGCGGAGCCCGGGCCGGGCTGTGTAGGGAGAGAAGGGAGGGTTTGGCTCGGCTTGGGTAGGGTAGGGTGGTCCTTCGGACATTCCACATTCGCGTTGCGTCGGGGCGGGGCGGGCTGGGTGAGCTAAGCAGGTCCGTCCCGCCCCGCCCCGCCCCGCCCGCTGTAGGCCACCAGGCGTGCTGGTAACACCCACAGCCGAGGTGGCGCTGCCTGCCTGCCTGCCTGCCTGCCTGCCTGCCTGCCTGCCTGCCTGCCTGCCTGCCTGCCTGCCTGCCTGCCTGCCTGCCTGCCTGCCTGCCTGCCTGCCTGCTCTGCTCTGCTCTGTGGGTTTTGATTTATCTTCCAGCCGCCCTGCCAAGCCGCCCGCCGGCATGCCGCGGGGTGGGGTGGGGGCGGAGCGTAGTGGCGTCCCCGAAATTTGAGCATTGCGACGACTTTGCCGCCCTGTGTGTGTGTGTGTGAGTGAGTGAGAAGGAGGGGGAGAGAGAGAGAGAGAGAGAGAGAGAGAGAGAGAGAGAGAGAGAGAGAGAGAGGGAGGGGGAGAGAGAGAGAGAGAGAGAGAGAGAGAGAGAGAGAGAGAGAGAGAGAGAGAGAGAGAGAGAGAGAGAGAGAGAGAGAGAGAGAGAGAGAGAGTTTGTGTGTGTGTTAGGGGGAGGAGGGCGGGACGTCCTCTGCGCGCGCGTAGGTGCTGGAGGACTCTATCTCCGCTCTCTCGCTCTCTCCCGTTCCACTTCTCGCATTCACGCGGGCAACGCCTGCCTGGCCCGCCGCCCCCGACTCTTTGCCTCTCCATTGCCCTGTGACGACCTCGCTGGCTGGAGTAGTGTCGTGTAGCGCCTCGGAGTACTCGTAGGAGGAGAAGGAGCCGGGCCGGCCGGAGGTCGGCGCCCCCGACTCTCTCTCTCTCTCTCTCTCTCTCTCTCTCTCTCTCTCTCTCTCTCTCTCTCTCTCTCTCTCTCTCTCTCTCTCTCTCTCTCTCTCTCTCTCTCTCTCTTTCCCCTCCCCCTCTTCCTCCCTCTCTTGAAACACGATCTGTGCCCGCACTTTGTTGGCAGCTCCTATTTCATCCATCAGTGCGAAAGTTGCAATCTAATAAAGGGGGGACAGCGGCAGTGCCCCCTGCAGCCCCACCCCGCCCCGGTGTCAGACTGTCGGATTGTTCGGACAGTGCTGGGGGCTGCTCCGCCTCCTCCTTGCTCCCACACTCCCCGTCGCCACCCCCCCTCCCCCCCCCCTCCCTCGCGCGATACTCGCGGCGGCGCTACTTGTGTAACAACGGACATGAACAACGGTCAGCTCATGTGGTGCGATTCCTGGCTATGCGGTCGTTTGCTTCCCATCGGCGCGCCGCGCGCTGCGCCTATTATCGGCATCGGCCCGTTCGGGAGGTGAGCGAGAAAGGGCAGGGGGCAGGGGGTCACGGCGCTGGGGAGGATCGCCGCGCGCAGGGTGACGGCTGGGCTGGGCTGGGGGCAGGGGGTCACGGCGCTGGGGAGGGTCGCCGCGAGCAGGGTGACGGCTGGGCTGGGCTTGGCGCCGCCGGCCCGCCGGCCCGCGAGCTGGAAACTTGGCCCGGCCTTCGATCATGCCTCTAACTCGGTCCGTGGCGTGGGCAGCAGGAGGGAAGTCCGCCGCGGCGCGAGCTCGAGAGAAAGGGAGGGAGATAGTGAAAGAGAGAGAGAGAGAGAGAGAGAGAGAGAGAGAGAGAGAGACGAGACGAGGGAAAACAACTCTGAGTTGTTGTACACTGGAAAAACAAAGGTAGGACTTAATGCCTTTCTAGGGGTGTGAAATTTTAATGCCTTTGCAAAGGCACGAAATTGTCCAAAGGCATTAAAATTTAACACCTTTGGGCAGTTTTATTGCCTTTGCAGGGGTTCTAATTTTTAATGCCTTGGTAAAGGCATTTAAACTCTTTTCGTCCTACCTTTGTTTTTCCAGTGTAAATATATATTACAAAAGACCCTAAATTTTCTTAAATTTTCCCCCTATTTATTAAGATTTTTTTTTTAATGTTTTGCATTTCTGAATTTTCTTGTGAACGTGGTGTACCCGAAACGTGAAAGTTCTGTGAGAGCGCTATCTACACCTCCTCTCTTAGACGGGGTGGCGCGTGGCGCGCGGGTTCACAGTCTTTAAGCGAGGTAGTCCAAGCAGGAAATTGGCGCACGGCGTGCGGCGCGGCGAGTAGAGAGGGAACGGGCCGGGCCGGGCAGGCTGACCTGATTGTGTCGCCTCCGCCAATGGAGCGTGATCGCCAACGTCTACCCTGCACGGGGCTGGGGGAGTGACGGGGGATGCTGGGAGGCAAACTGACAGACTGACTGACTGACTCGCTGGCGGACGGACACGCTGACAGGCAGACGGACGGACAGACGTATGGGCATGGGCAAGCAGCATCCCGTTCGGAGCGCGCGTGGGGGTTCGGGGGGACCGGGGGGCCGGGGGGGGGGGGGGGCAGATAGGTACAGGGGAGGATGGGTCGGGGAGTCTCCCCCCATTGCACGGCTGAAATGGCACTGTGTGAGGACGCGGCAGGGTGAGGGGGGGTGGGGGTGGGAGAATCGATAGGACAGCGGGGTGGGGCGGGGCGGGGCGGGGCGGGGGTGCTCCCGATGCGGGCCCCGCCTGCCTCGGCTCCGCCAGGATGTTCCAGACACCCTCATGGGCCGTATAACTGTATAACAAGCCACTATAAAATGATTGCCCGCTGACAATGTACAGCAGGAGCCCTTCCGTTTATTACGCCCCTGCGTGCGGCGTGGCGTGGCGTAGCGGCCCGGACCGGCCCCCGGCTCGGCTCACCCGCGACTTGAACTTGGCGCGTGAGAATCCCCCGAGGGAGCTGGGGGAAGGGGGGGGGGGAGGGGGGCAGGAGGCCGCGTGCGGTGGAGAGGCGGTAGGAGTTTGGGGGAAAGGGGGGAGGGGGGGGGGCTGCGGTCCGAGGAGAAAGATGCGGTGGAGGCGGCCCGCTCTGGCGGGGCTAGGCCACTGCTTCTCTCTCGTCTCGAGGAGAAGTGCCCCGCTCGCCTTATCATCATCCATCTCGACTTTTCTCTTTTATTGGTTTGCGGTCATTAACCCTGTGTGTGTGTGTGTGCGTGCGCAGGGTGACTGGGTGTACCCGTACCGGCCGGGCGAGTACTCGACGCTGACCCGCAAGTACCTGGGCTCGCTCTACTGGTCGACGCTCACCCTCACCACCATCGGGGACCTGCCGACGCCGGAGACCAACGCAGAGTAAGTACTCGGGTATCCTACGGGAAGGAGGGGGAGGGGGTGCTGCGGGGGCATCTCGCCCGACTAGGGCCACCAGGGCGATCAGGGGCCGACGCGACGGCCGCCGCCGGCCCGCCCCGGCGCCGAGATGAGGACGATAATGCCGAGGTCTGCACTAAGGAAAAATCAACTTTAAAAAAAAATAAAAAAAAAGGAAGAATGTCGGTTAAAGAGTTTTTGAAAGAGCGAGAGGTCCGCGCGCGTGCTAGGGAGGGAAGGACCATTAAGGCTGCCTCGTCCAAACTCACACTTCGCTCCCGCCGCACCGCGCGTGCCCGACACAAGTTTGGCGTCCTAACTGAAAATTTTGTTGCCCGAGGAAGGCAGAAAGTAGATTACAGTAGGAACCCTTATACACCTTTGACGAGGACGGGATGGGGTGGGGTGGGGTGGGGTGGTGTGGGGTGGGGTGGGGTGGGGTGGGGTGGGGTGAGGTGAGGTGGGGTGGGGTGGGGTGGGGTGGGGTGGGGTGGGGTGGGGTGGGGTGGGGTGGGGCGGGGTGGGGCGGGCTGGGGGTGGGGCGGGGTGGGGCGGGGTGGGGCGGGGCGGGGTGGGGTGGGGTGGGGTGGGGTGGGGTGGGGTGGGGTGGGGTGGGGTGGGGTGGGGTGGGGCGGGGTGGGGTGGGGTGGGGTGGGGTGGGGTGGGGTGGGGTGGGGTGGGGTGGGGTGGGGCGGGGTGGGGTGGGGTGGGGTGGGGTGGGGTGGGGTGGGGTGGGGTGGGGCATGGCGTCGTGCTCCTGTAGGTGGCGCTGTCAGCCGGCAGGCGCACCGGCTGCGCACCGGCTGCACGCCAGGAGCAGTATGGGGAGGGAAGGGGAGAGCTGCGTCCCCGCCACCCGTCCGACTTGCGCTCAGCATCTTTTCTTCTCCTCCTCCTTCTCCTGCTTTTTTCCAAACCCCCAGTAGAGATTGACTTTTTGATTGGAATGTGGACAAACCAGCCCGCGCGCCCTTAGCTATCTAACTCCTTCCACTGGAAATAAGAAGACAGTTTTGGTGTCTGGCTGCAGGCAGCATTCCGCACTCTACCCCCTTGCTCATAGGCTAAGTGGGGAGTGGGCAGTGTGGGCAGGGGTCTGTTTCTGATGCATGCTTGTTGCAATCTCGCTGCCTGTCCGTTTTAAATAAATCACGGTGTCGTCCAAAAATGTTACGTCACAGATGGGGGAGGGGGCGGGGGGGGGGTGTCCATTATTTCGTGTCGGCCCGTGACACGGTTTTTTTTTAGTATGGGGTTGTAAGTTCAAATAGGGCCAAAAATCGCGTGACGTAATATGTGAACGACCCAGAAAGCAGATTCCATTCTTCACCCGCCACTATGGCTCACCCTCTTTCACCCGCCCCGCCCCGCCCCGCCCCGCCCCGCCACGCCCCGCCACGCCCCGCCACGCCCCAGGCCACTGATGTGTCCCCGCTGCTCCGCTGCTGCCGCTCTCCGCCGCCTTCGCAACGCGTTTGTCGTCTGTTGCCTCGGCTCGGCTGCCTCCATTCATCAATACCACCATAGTCCAGCTTGAGAAAGAAGAGCTTTGCGCCTAAAGCAGCCCCCGAGTGACGGGCGGGCACGGGCGGGGGTGGCCTGGCTTTGGGGCCGCCGGGACGCCCCTCTCTGGTGCCTCTCTCCCGACCAACCGCTGCCTCTCTCTCTCTCTCTCTCTCTCTCTCTCTCTCTCTCTCTCTCTCTCTCTCTCTCTCTCTCTCTCTCTCTCTCTCTCTCTCTCTCTCTCCCGCTCGCTCCCCCCCCCTCCCTCTCCCACCGTTTCGCGAGAAAGAGCAGCGGGGCGCGTGAGACAAGCAGGCAGGCGGAGATTCCTCTCTCGAGCTCAATGTATTTTTCTCTCCCCCCCCTCCCCCCCCCCGCACCCCCCCTGCCCACCCCCTCCGCTCTGCGCGTCAGCCTGTAGGACGGTCTTGCGCATTTTCAATCTATCTCAGGCCAGGCCATAGGAGGGTCGCTGGCCGCTCTATAACGCGACAAATTTCTTGTTCATTATTGGTTAATTTAACCCCTTAAGCCTCTGGCTGGCGCCGGGCGGGGCGAGGCGGCTCGTAGTCGTGTCTGAGGGGGATATGGCTTGGGATTTGGCCCGGGTAGAGCGTGCTGCTGGCCCGGGGGCGGGCGGGGACCGTGTACGGCAGGGGGGCTTACTCCGCCCTAAAGACGCGTCGCCCGGCTGGGCGTGGCGCGGCGTGGCGCGGCGTGGCGCGGCGTGGCGCAGGAATGCAAGCTAATGAGAGCATCGCATCGAGGGGTTGAGGTCGCGAGGGAGCGGGTGCGGGTGGAGGGAGGACCAGTAGAGGAATCGACAAGTTTTCGGTCTCGGCGCGGGGGTCTAGGCAATTCTAGACCATCGCGTAAAAGGGAAACAAACAAACAAAAAAAACTAATTATCTCGGCATATTTTCTGGCATGCACCATTATGCGCAATGTGCCCCCATTCCCCCCCCCCCCCCAAATCCCCACCCCCCGCGCAAACAAGAGCCGCGCTCTCGGCGGTCGTAATGAGGCAAACGCGCTTTCAATAACCTAAAGCATAAATCTACGAGGATTTCAATCAACGCCGTTTCTACAGCTACAGGGCTCGCGGCGGCGCGTGTCGATTTGAACGGGAAGGGAGGGGGAGGAGGGGATATGAAGCTTGGGAGGAGAACGGGCAGGGGGAGGACGACCAGGATCATAAGGACGGGCAGGAGGAGGACGGGCAGGAGGAGGACGAGCAGGAGGAGGACGGGCAGGAGGAGGACGGGCAGGAGGAGGACGGGCAGGAGGAGGACGGGCAGGAGGAGGACGAGCAGGAGGAGGACGGGCAGGAGGAGGACGGGCAGGAGGAGGACGAGCAGGAGGAGGACGAGCAGGAGGAGGACGGGCAGGAGGAGGACGGGCAGGAGGAGGACGGGCAGAAGGAGGACGGGCAGGAGGAGGACGGGCAGGAGGAGGACGAGCAGGAGGAGGACGGGCAGGAGGAGGACGAGCAGGAGGAGGACGAGCAGGAGGAGGACGGGCAGGAGGAGGACGAGCAGGAGGAGGACGGGCAGGAGGAGGACGGGCAGGAGGAGGACGAGCAGGAGGAGGACGGGCAGGAGGAGGACGGGCAGGAGGAGGACGGGCAGGAGGAGGACGAGCAGGAGGAGGACGGGCAGGAGGAGGACGGGCAGGAGGAGGACGGGCAGGAGGAGGACGGGCAGGAGGAGGACGAGCAGGAGGAGGACGGGCAGGAGGAGGACGGGCAAGAGGAGGACGAGCAGGAGGAGGACGAGCAGGAGGAGGACGGGCAGGAGGAGGACGGGCAGGAGGAGGACGGGCAGGAGGAGGACGGGCAGGAGGAGGACGAGCAGGAGGAGGACGGGCAGGAGGAGGACGAGCAGGAGGAGGACGAGCAGGAGGAGGACGAGCAGGAGGAGGACGAGCAGGAGGAGGACGAGCAGGAGGAGGACGAGCAGGAGGAGGACGAGCAGGAGGAGGACGGGCAGGAGGAGGACGGGCAGGAGGAGGACGAGCAGGAGGAGGACGGGCAGGAGGAGGACGGGCAGGAGGAGGACGGGCAGGAGGAGGACGGGCAGGAGGAGGACGGGCAGGAGGAGGACGGGCAGGAGGAGGACGGGCAGGAGGAGGACGGGCAGGAGGAGGACGAGCAGGAGGAGGACGGGCAGGAGGAGGACGAGCAGGAGGAGGACGAGCAGGAGGAGGACGGGCAGGAGGAGGACGAGCAGGAGGAGGACGGGCAGGAGGAGGACGAGCAGGAGGAGGACGGGCAGGAGGAGGACGGGCAGGAGGAGGACGGGCAGGAGGAGGACGGGTAGGAGGAGGACGGGCAGGAGGAGGACGGGCAGGAGGAGGACGAGCAGGAGGAGGACGAGCAGGAGGAGGACGAGCCACTCACTTGTTGATTTAATTTTGAATTTTTTAAAATTGTGTTTTATATTTTAAGTATTTTTTTGGAGGCCGTACAATGAATTTTTGAAGTAAATTCCCCCCCCCCCAAAAAAAAAAAATCCAAACAAAAAAATCGGTTCAATCGAAGCGTGTCGACCTGGAGCCCCAAGCGAAGTAGCAGCAGCAGCATCAGTGCTTTGCTGTATTCTAAAACGCCTTCAACAAAGATCGCGGGCGCTGCGGCTGTGGAGGTTGCGGGCGCGAGGCGTTTTGCTTGTTGCCAATCAAGATGAATGCTTTTGGAGTGGCCCGCTCCGGTCTGGTCCTGCCCGGGGGGGGGGCGGGGGGGGGAGGGGGGGGGGTTAGGGCCGGGCGGGGCCGGGAGGATAACTCGCACAACGCAAGGGACCGTAATTTCAGCTCGGTTGCGCCCTACCGCGCCGCGCCCCGCCGCGCCCCGCCGCGCCCTGGCTGGCTGGCTGGCTGGCAAAGCTGGCCGTTTGGTTCGGTTGGCTTGGCAGGGTGGCGGTCCGGCCCTGCCCGCCCCGCCCCGCCCCGCCCCGCCCCGCCCCGCCCCGCCCCGCGTCACCCCGCCTCGCCTGGGCTCGGCATTACATTGCACTGCCGCGCATTATTTCCGCGCAAGATTAGAGGAGCCGGTGCCGTAAATCAAAAAGCGCCTGTATCGCTTGTTTGGTTTTCGGCCGGTGAGATCCGATCTGCCGTTTGCACCACCGCCGGTTCCACATACGCAAGTCCTGGGCGACACGGCGGGAGAAAAAAAATGTCTGGATTATTTTCTTGTGAACAGTTTTATTGTGCATATTGGTTCCCCCCTGCAGGAAGGAAAACGGCACTTTTCTGGTTTGCGTTGGTGTGTATTGCACAGGGGTGATTTTTGTGTGCGTTTGATGATACACGCTTCATCTCAGTGCACAGAGGCGTTGATCGACCCATTAACTACAACCACAATAGAGAAACAATTAGGATTGCGGCTTTAGGCACGTCGTTAACAAACCTTCCATTATCATCCAGAAGGTTTTTCTTCCTCTTCTTCTATTTCTCTTTGGGTGAAATGAAACACGCTGGAAGCCCCGTCCCGCCCTTTCGAGGTTACGCGGGATTGTACGGGACGTATGGCCCGGGCAGGGCGGAGCAGGCGAGCTGAGATGCATGACCTTTGCTGCTTCTCACAGTTGTTAACGCGCATGTGTTTGTTGTGTGTGTTTGTTGCGTAGTTTGCGTAAGTCTTTCTCGGACGGCCCCCAAAACATGCGTCGGCGCGGCCACAAATCCAGACTCCTGCAATTCTCCACCAATACCGGGTCAGTAAATCTCTGGAAGAAAAATAAATAATGAAGGAACGATCGAAACTAAGAGAAGCGCGCTCACGTCGAAGAATGTCGAGAACAAAAAAGCACCGCATACGACTTTTTTTTTTCAATTAAAATACTGTGACTTGGATGAAAGAAGAAAAAAATAAACACAATTTCAAGGGGAAAAAAAGAAAACTTTTTGTTAAAGGTACTGGAAGTACATGGGTAAAAAGGGGAATTCTATTGGCTTAAAGACGCTGCGGTGGCATTGAGACGCGACGCGGACGTTCTCCGGCGGGAGGCGCAACTACCAACCAGACTGGCACAAAGTTTTCGAGGAGAGGCTGCTTGGCCAAAGACCTTCCGTGCAGTGGTCAAATCCCCTGTGTCACAAACAAATTCCTTCCCTGCGCCCCGCCCCGTCCCAGGGCCGAGCTGCCCTCCTCCAAGCAGCAGGCTCTCGTGCCTCCGTCCTTGTCGCACTCATGGGGCCCCGCCATCACCAACATGGGACACTGCCATAGGTGCGACAAGGACGGAGGTACAAGAGCGATCTTCGGAATCAGCCTGCAGGGGGGACAGCTCAGCTCCCCTCCCCGCTCACGCTCACTCACTCGTTCAGAGTCGTGTCGTGGGAGCAACTTTGCTCACTGCAAAATAACCGTTTCGTAAAATAACAGGAAATATCTGTGAAGTATGCTAAACGACCTGACTGTGAATTATCTCTCTTTTTTTTGTGTTCATTTGCGAAATAATTCTGTAACTAAACAAAAGGATTCCGTAGCTTTATAAAATTTATGTGTTGTTTCGCGATTTTTCATGATAATCTTCGAAATTTTTATCAAACTACAGGAAAAAACTGTTTATCGATTGAACAGCAAAACCTGTAAATTTGTTACACTTTTACAACAAATTTTTACGGTGCTCCCAATTAAAATTGTGATTTTGTTTCTTTTTCGTTAATTAGGTTCTTATAGCCTAAAAAAAGGAGAACATAAAGAAACGGAACGTCGTCTCTCACAGAACCTTAAATGAGTTATCCTTTCTGTCCTAAACCCCACCTCCTCCACTCCTCTGAAGGTCTTTGGTTGGCTTGTTGTGGTCGGACGTCTATCGCAGGTGTTTTGGAGGCTGTTCGTACAATCATGAGACAAATTATCATCCCTTTACTTTTTTCTCCACTACCAAACGCGCGCCACATATGTTGCCGGAAACAAGGTTTTCGAACAGCCTTCAATCCTGTACAATTTTTTTTTCATTTGCGTTTTTCTGACCCTGTTCGAAAACTTTGTGTTCTACGTCACTCTATGCATTGCAAAAACAGGCATATAAACTTTGAAAGTTTAACTCTTAGAAAAAAGCACCTGGATTGCCGTGAACATTCTTCCTAACCCTAACAGAGAAACCGCTTGCATTTTGCAGATATATCTTCACAATCATCAGCTACCTCATCGGCGTTTTTATCTTCGCTACCATCGTGGGTGAGTGTGACTGCTAAAACGTAAAAATGTAATGAGAAAGAGGGAGAAAAAAAAAGAAAGAAAAAAAGAGGCATTCTGCGAGCCAGCAGCGTGAAGGTTGTGAGAGTCACCGGCCCGGGCTGGCCAGGCCCGCGTGCACTGGTGCCAGCACTGCCAACCTCAAAGTGGGAAAAAGTTTCGCCTCCGCGTAAAACTTGTCTCGCTCAGACGTGACACCCATTTTGTTGCCCCATGTTTCTACAGTCGCGTTATTTCTACGGCCTGCCGTGCGTCTATAACTCGCTGTGCTCAAAAAACAACAACACAAAAAAAAAATGAAGGAAAATAAGAAAAAGAAAGAAACATTTGTTTGGGCGAAGAAAAAAATTGTAGCTCTTCTCTTTCCCGAGAGGAGTAATATTGGCCGACGCGACTGAGAGATGAACTAGTTCCGCTCCACCTGTCCAACGACTTGTTAATTAATGGAAAGCGTTCGTTACAAGGGGAGCTCTGCAAACTCAAGTGTGAGACAGTATCACACTTTTTACTGCAGTACCACTGTGTCTCACACTTTCAAAAACGATTTTCTGTCGTTGAATAGCAATCACGTTTTAAAGAACAGCATCAGTTTTGGTTCAAAATCCCGGTTAAAACGAGCTACCATGTGATGGGGTTCTGATCGCAAACAACAGCGTTCCCATACATTTTCGAAACCATTCATTTACGATTATTTAATGTATTCTTGTTCCAAACCCCATCACATGGTAGCTCGTTTTAACCGGAATTTTCAACCAAAGCTGATCCTGTTCTCTAAAACGTGATTGCTATTCAACGACAGAAAATAGTTTTTGAAAGTGTGAGACACAGTGGTACTGCAGTAAAAAGCGTGATACTGTCTCACACTTAAGTTTGCAGAGAGGTGGAGAAAAGTTTGCAGAAGAGAAAAGGAAACTCCCGCTGGCTGAAAAGGTTTCCCCCTGTACGGTCGAGCTCAAAGAATCTAGCAGCCCCCTCCTTTTTTTTCTCGGATCGCGATTTTCCGATTGACAAAGCTTTCTGCTGGTGCTGGAGATGAGGTGGGGCAGCAGCAGGCAGCAGGTAGCAGGGCTGCAACGTGCCTTCCACAAGCCTAGGCGCGCACAAGAGAGAAAGCGTACACAGTAAAAACGCTTTCTTGATGTTCGAGGGCCGACGGACCGATTCATGGACGGAGATGGGAAGATTTCACGAGGTCAGCTTTGAGTCGGTCCGATGGTCCTTGGACACCAAGGAACCGAAGTTGTGCACTTAAAAGTGTTCAACTCCCCAGTTGCACACTTCCCTAGCTTGGACGCACTGTACCGGGGAAGTGTGCAACCGGGGAGTTGAACACTTTAACTTCTGAGTTGAACACTTGTAAGTGCACAACAACTATGTTGAACACTTGTATCTGTTTAAATAGTATTTGATCACTTTAAAGTGTTGAAGGGTTGAACACTTGATTTATTAGTGTGCTTGAATTTTTATTTAAACAAGCAGAAAAGAAAATCACAAAATTAATTTTGTGCTAATACTAGTACTCGTTCTTTACATAGCCAATGCTAATTGTCATTAAACATAAACTATATGAAACTGGAAATGCTGATAGTTTTGTCACTGATGACGCTATTCTGGGTATTCCCTTCAGGGCACAAGAGCGTTGTTGGAAAAGTCGACGCTTTCAAAAAGACGCGCTTCAGTTTTCGGGACGTTCCGCGTCAATCAATATGAATACGAATTTATAGCCGCCAGCAACCAGCAATTATTGTTTTACAGATGGCAGCACTATAGCAGCAGCAATGGCTGCGGGAAACGGGACTTAGACTCAGAAAACTTGTGAAATCTGTTCAGAGTTCTCAAAATATTACTATTAGACTTAAACAATCTTCCTTGCAGCCTGTAATACTAGCAGATGAATTTTCGAATGGTAGTATTGTCATGCGTGTACGTGCTTCGTGTTACGAGATGCAGGTTCGTTGTGTGGCACGGCTCTATCGACTTAGAACGAAAACAGGCAAATTTTGTTAAGAGTTCTCAAAAAAGTAGTGTCAAACTTGAAAAAAGGTTCATTATTGGTCACGCCTACAGCATTCCCAGTTTCGAATGGTATAAGTTTCATGAGTGTACGCATTCTGCATTGCGAGAACGACTACCGTCACGCGTGACATCGCACTGAGATCAATACTCGTTCTTCTACCACCAAGTAGGGGTGGTGGTGGTGGTAAAGACCGAGTAAAAAAGAAACGGATTAAGATATGGATTATTTATTCCAGGCCAAGTGGGCAACGTGATCACGAACCGCAACGCGAACCGGCTTGAGTTCGAGCGGCTGCTGGACGGCGCCAAGACGTACATGAGGCACCACAAGGTGCCCGGGGGCATGAAGCGCAGGGTCCTGCGCTGGTACGACTACTCCTGGTCCCGGGGCCGCATCCAGGGCGGCGGCGACATCAACACCGCGCTGGGGCTGCTGCCCGACAAGCTCAAGACGGAGCTCGCCCTGCACGTCAACCTGAGCGTCCTCAAGAAGGTCACCATCTTCCAAGAGTGCCAGCCCGAGTTCCTGCACGACCTCGTGCTCAAGATGAAGGCCTACATCTTCACCCCGGGGGACCTGATCTGCCGTAAGGGCGAGGTGGCGAGGGAGATGTTCATCATCGCCGACGGCATCCTGGAGGTCATCAGGTGCGGCCCTCTTTCGCGGTAGTCGCACAGATTGTAACCCTATATTGTGCGTCATCAGTTAATGTTCATATTTGACCCCTCGCAGTGAAACAGGCAGGGTGCTCACCACAATGAAAGCTGGAGATTTTTTCGGAGAGATCGGCATTTTGAATTTGGATGGTCTGAACAAGTAAGTATCCCTGATGACTCACACTATCGCCGCCGTTGGCGCGGAAAATACCCCGCGCGGGCGCGGGTCGCTGTATCCGCAGCGGGGAGTAGCGCCGCTCTGAACCCTTCCCGTGTCCCTCGCAGACGCACAGCGGACGTGCGCTCGGTGGGCTACTCGGAGCTCTTCTCGCTCTCGCGGGAGGACGTGCTGGCCGCCATGAAGGACTACCCAGAGGCACAGGAGATCCTGCAGAGCCTGGGCCGCAAGCGACTCATGGAGGCGAGGCACGTGAGCAGGACCAAGGACCAGGGTGAGTCGAGCGAAGAATGGGGGAATCACTCTAACAAAATGTGCACAATGTTTGTTTTTTTCCTCTCTTGATTTTTTTGATTTGATATATTTTCTGTTTTGATTTTTCTTTTGATGTTTCTTGGAAAACTTATATAACTTTTTGATAAATTTTGATCTTTTACCACAACCTCAGAAGTTTTTGCAATATTATTACGGTTTGTTGTTAATTTTTCCTTGATTATTCGGATTTTTTGTATCTTTTTTTCATTAATGTATTGGTATTTTTTTTTACTCGTTTTCTACTACCTACCTTCTCCTACCCGGTGATGAAAAGAACGAGTAATTATCGTTCTCAGTACAGTGAGATGCTTCAGATGTTTCCACTTTCATCTCAGATCTCACAATACCTACAGGCATGATACTTACACTATTCTATACTGGAAATGCTGATCTTTATTCCAACAATGATTCCCCCCCCCCCCCCCCCCAAAAAAAAAAAGTTTCATAGTATTATTTTGAAAACCGTTAACACTTTTTGCATGTTTTCATTTTAAGTAGATAACCCAGCTTATAAGCGGAATTTTCAATCTCAGAATGTACCGGGTGTTTCTTTAAATGCGTAACAATTTTGCGGGTTTGCCTACCCCATTCGCCCGTAAGGCGCCATGGCCCCTGAAGCCCTGGCCAGTACAAACATGAAACGTGTAATATTCTAAAGTAGAAGCCTTCGTTTGAATTTTAATTATGAACCTCTTTTACATGTAATAGTGTTATTTCGAGAACTCTTATCAAATTTTGCCATTTTCATTCTAAGTTCCGCGGTTGGCTTGCGCTCTTTTGCGGTTTTACGCCCCAACGATCGGACCCGAGCGGGGGCCGAACAAGGGCCGAACCGAGCAAGGGCCCGAGCGGGCCCGAGTGTCCCGGGAAAAAGTCCCCCCCCCCACCACCACCACCACACACACATACTAACACATTCTGAGATGAAAATTGACTCACACGACTCACATCACGTTTTTCACTTTTGCCTCTGCAGCACATAATTATGTAAAGAACAAGTTACATTACATATCTATCACAAAATTTATTTTGTGTTCTATTTGGCCCATGTTTTATTTTTTGGATGATTTTTTGGGGCCGTACACTGATTTTTCGATGTGACTCCCCCCTCGGAGTCAAGTCGAGTCGGGTCAGCTGCCCGATACCGGTCAGTTGCAGTCCAGCAGTTCCAGTCACCTCAGGCTGCTCGTGCTCCTCTTTTTCCAGGGCGCCACCACGGCGCCGCGCAAAACAAGGAGCCTCGGTCGCCTATCGAGACGCACCAGGACGCCAAGAGCAAGCGGATCGTGGAGAGGATCCGCAGCGACGTGAAGCAGGGCTTCAAGAACGCCTTGCGGAAGGGGAGGCGGGGGACCAACAAGTGAGTGACCGTGTGAGATTCGGAAGGGACCGATCTAGCGACGGATTTAAGAAACGGGGGACAGTATTAAAGAAAAACGAAAAAAAAAAAGTGTTCCAATAATTTTCCACCGTTTGTAAGAACAAGAGAATTATTGCTATTTGTTTGTTTTCCGTAATTAAAGATTTCACTATTTTAGAAATTTGAATCTGACTCTGCTTGGCGCCGCTCTGCAGGCTGGAGGACGACAGCATGGAGATGCAGCCGCTGACGAGGGGCGGCCCGGGCCCGGGCAGCAAGGGCGTGCTGCGCAGGATGCCGCGCGTGCGCAGCGACGACTTCTCGGCCGAGGACTCGTCCGAGGAGCCGCAGGCGCAGGCGCCCACGGAGAAGATCGGCGAGGGGCTGCCGCTCATCCAGCGGCTGCTCATGCTCAAGGCGAAGCAGGACCGCGAGGCGGCCGAGGCGAGCACGAGCGCGGCGGCGGCGGCCGCGGCGGCGGCCCTGGCGGCGGGGGCGGGGGCGGGGGCCAGTGCCGGGGCGAGCGCGCGCGAGGAGCAGCGCGAGGCCGAGGGGCAGGTGCTGCAGAAGCTGCGCACGCTCAAGACGACACGGCAGCAGCACGATGGCGCGCGGGACGACAGCCCGCCGCGGGAGGTGATCGGCGCCGGGCTGCCGCTGCTGCAGAGGCTGCTCCTGCTCAAGGCCAAGGAGGACCGCGAGCGGCAGGCCGCCGAGCGCGCTTTGGGCGCCGAGGCGCCCGCCTCCTCGCAGCCCGCGCCCGCCCGCCGGCGCACGCGCGGCTCCAGCATCACCAAGACCCTCCCCGGCGAGGGGCTGCCCGCGGTCCCGCACGCCGTGGTCCCGTCCTCGGGCGACTCGGACGACGGTCAGGGCGGCGGCAAGAAGGCGTCTTCCATACTGAAAAGGATTGTGTCCATCAAGAAGAAGGGGGACAGCTCGGTGACGGCGAGCATGGCGTCGGTCACGCCGTCCGCGTCGACCGGGACGATCAAGGGCCACGCGTCGGGGAACACATCGTTCGGGTCGGACGACGTGTGCGACGACAAGTCGACGGCGAAGCACGAGGAACCCCCAGCGCCCGTGGCTCCAGCGCCCGCACCGGCCAAACACACGCTCAAGGAGAAGCTCAAAACCGTCTTGCACACCACCACGTCCACGGCGACGACGACCACCGCCACCACCAAGACGTCCCGTTCTAAGCAGACATGGGGGCTGCTGCGGAAGGCCACCATCAGCAGCCGACCCGGGAAGGGCAAGGCGGCCGCGGGCGGCGGCACCCCTGCAGCCGCAGCCTCCAAGACCGAGGGGACCGCCGCGCCCACCATCATCGCGCCCAGCAGCACCTCCACCTCCGCCGTGCCCAAGACTGTTTCCACCGAGGACCCCGCGCAGTCCCTGCTCACACGGCGCGTCACCGCCCCGGCCACGCTCAAGCCCCTAGGACTGTCGGGGCCGTGCCTCAGCAACGTGGGCGAGGAGGAGGAGGACGAGGAAGCCGCGGCGGCGGCGGCGGCGGCGGCCTCGACTGCGCCGGTCCCTGAGGCTGCTGCCGCCACCGCGGAGGCCGCCACGACCGCCATCACCGTGCCTGTGCCTCTGCCGACCACCGCCGCCTCGGCCGCCCCCGCGGCCTCGCCCACACCCGTCACCAGAAAACCCAATCTGCTTCGTTTCCACCCGGGCTCCAAGCTCTACAAGTCCATCGACGACCTGTCGCCCGAGTACTGCGGGCTGCCGTTCGTCAAGCGCCTCAAGATTCTCAACGAACGGCAGAAGCTGGCCGAGCTGGAGGCCAACGTCCGGAGCACGAGTCTGGACTCTGGTGGCGTGGAGGAGGACGAGCCGCAGTGCCTGACGCGCAGCCACTCGGAGACGTGCGCCATGGAGCACGCCCGGGCCCGGCACCGGCAGCGCGTGGGCGCCGGCGCCGGCGGCCCGGGTGCGACCAGCCCGGCCTTCCCGTCCAGACCAACGGAGCTGTCGACCAGCGGGGCGCCCCTGCCGCCGCCGCCCGCGGGCGCCCTGGGCGTGGCGTCGCCCGAGAGCAACGAGACCGTCGAGAGGCGGCACCTCAAGAGCATCCTCAAGAAGCTGTCGTCCAGCTCGCTGTTTGATCCGCAGCAGCAGCAGGCGGCGGTGGCCGGGCCGACTGGGGCCGCGGCCAGCACCGCTGTGCCTTCAGCCGCGCCGGCCGCCGCCCCCGCGCCCGCGCCCGCCCCCGCGCCTCCGGCCGACATCAAGAGGCTGATGCGAGCGCCCACGGTCGAGGGCTACGCGGCGCGCCACAGCAAGCTGGCCAAGAGCGTGACCTTCAACCGCGACACGCTCCAGTCGCCGCCGTCCAGCGCCACCACGCCCACGCTGCCCACCTCGGCGGCGACCTCCGCTGCGGCCTCGGCGCCCGGCCCCAAGACTTCCTCCACCACTCCCGCCTTCTTCCCCAGTCCGGACAGGACGGCGAATAAGGTTCAATCTGGCTGTGATTCTCCTGCTCAAAGCGAGGCCGCCACCGTGGCGGTCGCCGCCGCCCCCTGTGATTCTCCGCTCCCTCCCTCCGCGCCGCCCCCCGCGGCGCGCGCGCCCAGTGCCGCCCCCAGTGCCGCCCCCAGTGCCGCCCCCGACCACATCACCGTAGTGTCCGCCACCCTAGTGTCAGTGAGCAGCCCCGTTCGGACGCAGGTGCTGATTAGCAGCAGCGTGGTGGCGCAGGCAGGCCCTGCCCCCTGCGCCGCCCCCGGCGCCGCCCCCAGTGCCACACCCGCCCCCGCCCCGCCCCTGGCCGTGGCGGAGGCTACTTCTCCCTTGGACAGTCTTTCGGCACCTCCACCAGCCAGTGAAACGGAAAGTGAAAGTAAATCAGCGGCGACCCTGACCACCTCCACCGCCACTGTGACTACCGCGCCGTCTGGGGCCCAGCTGCCGCCAGCGGCCACCGCCCCCGCCCCGCCCCCGTCCGCGGCGCACCCTGTGCCCCGACCCGAACCCTGCCCCGCCCAGCCCGCCCCGCCGGCGTTTAGTCCTCCAGACGCGCGCAAGGAGGTGCCCTTCATTGTCAAAGAGGGCAAGCAGACCAACCAGAAAAACTTTTTTCGGCCGGAGACCTTTCTCAGGTCTTACCGAGAGGATGAGTACTTCTCAGACATTCTCGTTGGTATCAAGCACGTCATCCAGGGCCACATGGTAAGTAATTTTCAAAAGTTCCCTCTGTCCTTGTCCTGAAGGAAGGCATGTGCTCAAAAAATTGCCCTTTTCTCTCGGCTTTGAAGGAGGACTTGCAGCGAGGATTTCAGTCGCAGTGCCGCAGCTTGGAGCTGGAGGTGAAGAAGAGGGACGACATTATCGCCAAGCTCCAGCACCGCATCCAGGAGCTTGAGGTGAGGACTTGAGGCGCGACGCGGCGGCCCCGCCCCGCACCGTGGACATCAACATCGACAAGATCTCTGAACCTGGCCATGACTTTCTTTTGACAGAACCCTCATCTTCGGGACACATCGGATGACTATGACGTCCCTGACCCTCCATTCATGGTGAGTGGAGCGACTCTGCAGCCACCGCGCGCCACCCGCCACCCGCACTGCTTGAAGTACCTCACAAGGAGACTCACCTAGCTTTTGTCCCCGATTTTGATGCGGGTTGGGATCTTGAAGGCGGACTACATATACTGGGTCGTGCCCAGTATAATGTGTAGGGGTCCAAAGGACTAAAATATTACAATATCAGATTTATTAAATTACGATCCTCGAGTCAGCCCAAAGAGAGTATTTTTTTCCATGTCCGATATATGGCTGTCTTGAGTATTTGGCGTCCTTCTTCAGACCCCTAGATATCAAATTGGGCTCGGACTCTCTTCGTGAACCGATAGGTAGCATGGTCTAACCTCAGAAAGCCACGAGAATCCAAACCAGAGTCTTACACGACACTTGGGTAGTCTCCATGCTAGCTCTCCTGTCCCGCCCCGCCCTGCTCTTTCCTGTCTTGTCCTGCCCGAGGGGGGGGGGGGTAATCACTCATACAAAAGGTGCACAGTAATTTTGTTGTTTTATTTTTATTTCCTTTTTTTGGATTTTCCTTTGATTTTTGAAGGAAAATTTCTGTTACTTTGTGATAAAGTTTGGTCTTTTTACCCCCATTTCTGAATTTGTTCCTATTTTATTTCGGCTATTAGTTCATTTTTCTCGATTTTTCGGATTCTTCTGCATCTTTCTTCTCCATTTTTTTTTAAAGTTTTTAATTTTTTAAATGACTTTTTTGGGCCGTACAATGATCTCTCTAAATGATCTCTCAGCCGTGCCTGTCTCACCCCGTCTAGCTTCGCCTCGTTGTCGCTTCGCCTTTAACCTGCCCTCGTTGGCCTCCCTGCGCACGCCTGACGCCCGCGCCCCGGCTCTCCTCTGTCCGCAGCGGGGGGACTCGGTCGACACGGTGCTCTTTTCGCCGCCGCGCTCGCCGCCCGGCGAGGAGCAGGAGGAGGCGGAGGACGAGGAGGAGGAGGACGACGACGAGGAGGTTGAGGACGTAGCGGAGCGGCGGGGACGGCGGCGCGACGAGGACGAGGACGACGACAGCAACGCCAATGTGAGCGGGTCGGGCTCACGCCGGTCCTCGCGGGCGGGCGCGGGCGTGGGCCTGGCCCCGGGCCGCTACCACCACGACACGGAGACCTCGACGGACGACGGGGAGAACGAGCCGCGGCAGCAGACCAACAGCCGGCGGGCGTCCACCCGCCAGATGCACTACCGCAGGTGGGTACGGGGCCAGAGGAGAGGCCAGCGTCACTGGAGGGACGACGAAGGTGAAACAACTCTGAATTTTGTTGTTTAAATTTTCCTATTTGTTTTTTTTTTTTTGTGTGGATCTTAATGAGTTTTCCTCTAAGTTTCTGAATTTTACAGAATTACGAGGTGTATAAAAAGATCGGAGTAGTTTCCCCCTCGAATGTTCTTCATGTTTTCGTCATCGTATTACAGTGTCTAACTTTCACTCTGGACGAAAAAAAAAAAGATTGTATTCTTAACGTGGTTGCTGCTGTTTTCTTGTCCAGGTCGTGGGAGGACCACTCGGAGGAGGAGCACCAGGAGCTGCAGGACCTGCCGCCCTCCATGAGCCCGCAGGCCGTGTGGTCCAACGTGAATGGCGGAAAGCCCGGGGAAGACTCCGTCGTGCTCAACATCGGCACCTCAGACAGCAACGAGGAGGACGACTTCGACGAGGAGGGTGAGTCCTGAAACTAATCTCTCTATACCTACCTACCTAACAATTACATCCGCCGAGAGTAGTGATGTTAGATAAGTAGGCAAATTATCGTACGCATACATACACCTGTGTGCGGCAGACGGGTTTCTCCGCCTGCCTACTAGGCAAACTCTCCACACATTAGTATACATTTTGCCTAATAGCCAGGCGGAGATACCCGTCTGCCGCACACAGGTGTACGCGTACGATAATTTGCCTACTTATCTAACACCACTGGCCGAGAGTCCTTCCTTTACCTACCTCGATCTGGCGAACGCCTGCGGGGTGGTCAAGCCCGCGGGGCGCTCGTGTCGAGCGGGCCTGCCTACCTCCCCCTCTGCAGGCGCTGAGCCCGTGTTTGATCTGCATGCAGGCGACCTCTACCCTCGCGCCGAGGACGACGACGACGACGACGAGCTGGAGTTCCGCGGCCACCAGGGCGACTGGGAGGTGCAGATGCTGGCGCGCGAGATGGAGCGGCGCGAGGAGCAGAGTCGGCTGCAGGAGGAGGTCCGCGTGCTGGAGCAGGCCGTCAACGACAACACGTGCACGCTGGATGACCTGAGCAACTCGCAGCTGGACCTGCTGGAACGCATGCTCACGTCGAGCACGGCGCTGCGGCGGGCCACGGCCCCCGCTCACTACCCGCACCCCTCGCTCGCCGCGCACCTGCTGGGCCACGGCCACGGCCACGGCCACGGCCTGCGGCTGCGCCGCGGTGTCAGCCTCGAGGAGAGCGACGCGGCCGCGCCACCGCAGCTGCCGTCCACCTCGGCCTCGGCCCTGCACCGGCGCCGTAGCTTCCGCCAGCAGAGCCTGCTGTCGCGATCCAACGGCAGCCAGGGCGGCGGCGGCGGTGGCCTCGGCCTGGGGTCCGCGGGGCCCTCGGGACCCGCCGCCCTGGCGCGCAGCAGCAGCAGCAGCGCCTCGGCCAGCCTGGAGAACGCCTTGCACCGCGTCGGGGCGGACGCGGCCTCCACTGCCAGCCCGGCGCCAGTGGCGGGTGCGGGGGCGGGGGCAGGGGCGGTGAGGGGCGGGCTGCACGTGACGAGGCCGTCGCAGTCCCCGCGGAAGCAGCAGCTGCTGAACGCGCGCTCCCTGGAGGAGCACCGCGAGCAGCCCAGTCGGGATCCGGGCGTGCTGCAGAGGCTGACGAGCCGCTCCACCTCGCACCTTACGCACTCGCACTCCTCCTTCCCGTCCAGCCTGGTGCGTGGCCTCGGCCACCTGGTCCGAGGCCACACGCCCTCCGTCGCGCCCGCCCCTCCCGCCCCCGCCGCCCCCGCTGCCCCCAGCTCTGTCTCCGCCGCCACGACCGCACACATTCACCACCACCACCACTTCCAGATACGCGACGAGTTCACGTTGACGATGACAGGTGCAGGATGTTCTCCTGCGACCTCATCCACCAATTCGAGCTCGTCGCCGGCGGTCGTCTCGGCTGCGGGGGCGACGGGGGCGGCGGTGGAGGCGGCAGTGTCCACCATATCGCAGGGTGTCCTCGCCCCGCCGCCCCCTCCCCCTCCGCCGCCCCCGGATCTTTGAGTGCTGAGACCCGTCCGCGCGGTCGTCACTGTAGCCCTGATGTTCATCGGGGACTCAATAGTGGTGTTTGTTCTGGTCTCCACTCTGAACGCGCGGACAACTTCTAGTTAGTGATGAAGCCAGGCTGAAGCCTCGGCCAAATGGACCTCTTTTTCGAATTTATGTAAAAAAAAAACCAATAATGTTTAATTTTTCCTTTTCCCATATTTTTGCTGGGATGTGTATGTTGTTGAAAGTTAAGCACACCCAGATGATTATTTTGTTTCTCGTTTTTGTGTGGCTCGCGACCATTTGGCAGAGCCACACCTGGGAAAGAGCAGGGACGTCAAACTAATGAATTTTTGTACAGAGTGCGTGAAAATAATGGCCTTTGTGTTATCTAAATCGGTTTTGTATTGTTTTGTACTAAGTGTAGTCTCTGTTGGGTTCACAGATTCTATTAGATAATATGTAAGTGATACCCTCCTATCTTTGAAGCTCACAGCACTTTTCATGGCCATCGTTGTAAGAGAAAGATGGGTATAATTTTTCTTCTTTTCCATTTTATGTAGTTATTGAAAATTACCATTCCAGGGTAGTTATGAAAACAATAACATTCAAAAAGTTAGGAAGCAATAACTTTGCATTCGAAGAAATTGACCATATCCTATTCTTTAACAATTAATATTGCTATGGAGTGTGAGCAAACGCACATGTGTGAGTGATATGAAATATTCCATCTATGTGATTGTTCCTTCTAAAATGAATTTCAGTGATAGTATAATTTTATTTGGTGACCAATTTATCATGTGATTTCTAAGATGAAAATGGTAATCACTCCAGATCAGTATACTTTATCAGATGCAAAATTTAAATATAATTTATAATGTTGAAAGAATGTGATTCCATCTAGCTCATCAAGATTTCCAAATTTTGTGGACTTTTGTCTTACTTTCCATAAGAGAAGAGAGAGTCAGCATAAGAATGAGATCAGTTCTATGCATAGTCTTAAATTGGTAAGAAGGCTTACTGTTTTATATGGAAACAGCTCGTGCTGGCATGAGCCATAGGCCTCATACCAGATGCAATACATTATGTTCTTTTTCTTTTTATATATGTATGAACTTATGTGTTTTAGGTTCTTAATTTTAATAAAAAATCAATTAGTGAGGCTGCCGTAAGGTTGACCTTGCACTCTTAATAATGTAGGATAAACAGGGTAGGAAACTTAATCTTGGTGTAATGTACTTAAACAATTATTTGTCTATGTATTGTGGTTGACACTATTTTTTTTTGTTAATTGAGAACATTTAAAAGACTTTAAGAGGTATTTATAAATTACATAAGGCTTTTGACTGTTAACGAATATCTTATCTTCATAATGAATCCTACCCTCTTGTCTATCTCCTTCTCCTTCTCCCTCTATCCGTCCCCCTTTTCCTCCTTAAATTTCTCCCTCAGTCTGTGTCTCTCTCTTGCTCTCTCTCTCTCTCTCTCTCTCTGGCTCATGGTGTGACTGCAAGAAGAAAGCAAAAGCCTGTTCTGTGAAAGCTATGTACTGTTTATGCATGGAGTTGATTCCATGATTTATGAATGGTCTCTTATAACATTTACAACAAGTCTGCAGACTAAATTTTGGAACCCTTGCACAGGTTTGAGAAAAAGGAGTTGTTTCCACTTTGCACAGCAAGTAAGATCTACTTTCTCAACCGTTAATATTTTTTCTCTTTCTTCAGCATAACAGTAAGATGGTTTTAGGAGAGTTCTCAAGTTTCTTGGAAAAATATTATTAAACTTGCATTGTTTTATTTTTGTGTTATTTTTTAAATTATTAAATTTAAACCTAAGTGAATGTAGGCATAAGACAGCACTTGTTTTCTATGCAGATATCAGAGTAAAGTGTTGCATTACTCTTGTCTTTCGAAAGTACTTGGAATAATGTTAAAGTGGCACTTTTTAATAAAATCACTTGATCTGTACATATGTTGATAAAAATCACATTTTTCCTGAACAGAATATGTAAAGTCAGTCATAATGTTGACATTTTTACTGAAGATCATTTTGTATGTTATGTAATATCAATGAGGGTATTGACTTTATTACAGTGATAGTGAGATTGTCTCAAGGTAACATGATATGCACTGATAAGGTTGTTAAGATGCTCTTGTTCTCCTTAGAAATGAAGGTGTGGCAACCATCATAGTTATTTCAGCGTATATGTATTTTTGTAATTGTCATACAGTGGTACAAGGCCTTTCAATTTGCAAATACTTTCCAAGAGAGCAGTAACACCCACCACACATAATGAAAATATGCTTCATTTTTCTGTTTATTTAAATTTAAAATTAATGTTTGTTGAAATTTTAAATCCTAATTGATGCTCTTCTTGATTTGTAAATGGTTTGCATTTAAATTTATGTATTGACAATGTTGGATATCTTAAGGTGGCCTTAAAATGGACCACTGTGGTGTCCAGCTAGTGTCCATCCAACTGGGTGTACACTGGACGACCACCGGGCTGGTCCATTGTAAGGCCACACATATTTGGTCTGTCTGTCACACATCTTTTTGAGTTGACTCTAAGCCAAACCGTTATTTATAATTTTTTTGTAAGGACAATATATTCAAATTGTCACAAGTATAAACTGCGCGAACTGACCAAGCACACATTTACGGAACACTTTGAAAAAAATTAAAAATGGCTCTCAAATATTTTTTTGGAGAAACTTGTTTGTTTATGCTCTACGGAAATAGAGATAAAAAAAAATATTCCACGTCTAACACATGCTCCACAGAGATGTGCCAAAAGATTGTCTTCAAATGGAACTTACCTAGAAAGGAGCCTGCTTGTTTAAGCATAGAAGTTAATAAAGTTGAGGTTGCGATAAGTCAAAAGTTTGTTTGTGTGCTCATCCTATACTAGATGATGCCATTTTTGATGGAGTGCATTATGATTTCCACTGTTTTACATTGAATGGTCTTTATTAACTTTCTTTTAAGAATTAATAAAATAAATTTTTAGAGCTGTCATGCATTTTCCATCCCCCATTCCCCCCACTTACAGCACTCACAAACAAAACTAAGAATTATTCTTTCACATGAATTTTAACTTTGAACCTAAAATGATTAAGAGAGCGGTTCTCTTGATTTGACGTTTCAAATGCATAACCGCCCTACTTCCCTCTAGAGTCCTGTAGGACTCTACTTCCCTCCAGATAATGCAGACCCTCCGTAGGAGCATGGAGTATATCCAGCACTGGTGCAGATAGGGCCACGGCCATTGGGCATTATTTACACCAGGACAGCGGACTCAGCAGCCAACTAAAGGCTTCAGAGCTTGACATTTTACCTTGTTGACATGGCAAGTGGAAAAAATAACAAGCAGTAAGTCGAAAACTGTTCATGGCATTATTTTTTAATTGTTATGCCTCCATGCGCGTGTTCTTCAATGGTTCTTCTTTGGGAAACAATCACCTCAGCCTCATTCTGTCCTTCTAACCTGTAAATTTGTAATGAAATACTCGTTTGTTTGTTTTTCAGATATGGGCTGATTTTGCCCACCAAAGGGAACGTAATTCAAGCTCCCACGAAGAAGAATGTTTTTGGAGATGACAGCGATTCTGAATCTGATGAGGGTGGAGGTGGAGACTGGGTTAAAAAGTCTTTGAAGGTATTTCTAGTTTTTATTCCTTGATTATATCTCTAATTTACTAGAGTATTTTGGCCCTTAATGCTTTAAATTTTTAACTTCTTGCAGCTTGAAGCTCAGAAGAGTGTGTTGAAAAGAACAACCAAGAATCAGATGAAAAAAGCTCTTGCTGAAGACCCTACAGTATTCCAATATGATGAAATTTATGATGATTTGGAACAGAAAAAAGAAGAGGCGACAGCTGCCAAAAAGGGAGTTGAAAAGAAGGTATTATAGGCAATTTCAAACAATTTCTAAGCTTCACTCTTAAATGAGAACATTTGTTTTCTGAAATTGGAAACATGTGGTCAGAGGAAGGAAGTTGACTCTTAATGATTTTATTTGCAGCCTCGCTACATTCAAGCTCTTCTCCAAACTGCAGAAAAACGGAAAAAGGAAAATGAGCGGCGCATTGAACGCCAGGTTCAAAAAGAACGTGAAGAGGAAGGTAACCAGTTTGCTGATAAGGAAAGCTTTGTTACATCTTCATACCGTCAAAAACTAGAAGAATTTAAGAAACAGGAAGAAGAAGAACAAAGAATGGAGAGACTTGAGGGTAAGTATCAGAAAATCAGTCAAATATTATTGGGAAGATTATTTTTTAGATGTTTCTGTTTTCTATTTGAGCTCTTGCCTTACGGGTTCAATGTATGCTTTTTGTCTTTCTAGCGATTGGAGATGTCACCAAACAGAAGGATCTCACAGGATTCTACAGGCATCTCTTAAGACAGACTATGGGAGAAAGTTTGCCGGGTTCAAGTGAAGCGAACAATACTGGCACTACTGATAGTAAAGAAATCCAAGAGGACCATGCACAAAATTCTAAGGAAGAAAACATAGTAATGAAAAAGGATGTACAGAAAAAAGACCGCCACTATCGCAAACGTCGGTCAAGCTCTTCCGGCAGTTCTGATGATGAGACCGCAGGGAATCAAAAAGATAAGAATGTGGATGCTGACTCTGATTTCACTGGTTCGTCAAGCAGTAGCTCAGAAAGTGATAGTGGTGCTACTGGTAGTGGATCTGAAGAAGGAGAAATAGTAAAGAAAAAGAAAGAGGCCGAAAAGTCTGAAAAGAAGGAAAAAGTTCTAGGGAAGAAAAGGAAAATTGAAAAGGCTGATGAAAAGAAGAAAGTACTTATTGAAACCCCATCTACCATTAAAGAGGAACCACTGTCTCCCAAAGATGAAGAGCAAGGTAAAGAAGGTAATGGTGAAGAAAATGTTGATGATAAAGTGGTGGATGCTGTTAAACAAGAGGCTGACTCTGATAGTGTTAGTGATAAGGTTGAAAAGGAGATTAAACCCAAGATTGATATTTGGGCAAAGAGAACTGTTGGAGAGGCATTTGATGATGCTGTTCGGAGGTATTATGAAAGAAAAGCAGCAAGGGCAGCAGGCGGTCGAGCCTAAATTTAAAGGTCTGCAATTTAGATTCATTTGTTGTGTTCCTTGTTCATATTGCCCAGCACGTTTAGGATCACGCATTTGCTTACAAAACAATATGTGTAAAATTATCATCATCTTCTTTGATAAGGAAATTTTCCAAATGTCTTTCACCTATGTCAGTGTCCATTGCTTTTTCTATCCTGCCTGCAAGTTCTTGCAGCTGACACACTAATGGGGTTGAGGTTTGACATGCTTCACTGTTCCGTCTTTGCTGCGTTTTGCCCATATAACATGTAAGTTGTGCAAGTTCCTCTAGCTCAATTTCTTTTGACATTCCCCTTCCAAGTCGAACAGGCATTATCTCATCATCTTCATCAACATAAATTGATAAAACATGGGACATCGCCTTTTGGAAAATTTCTAGGCTTGCACTGGAAAAGAAAACTAGATTTGATTGACTTTCTGTGATTTCATAACTTCTTGTAAACCAGCAATTCAAATTACCTCAATGGATCACAGGGATTTAATGTTTGTTGGTATGATTCAACATAATATAAATTTGTAGCTAAATGGAGAGGTTTGGCTTGAATGAGAACTGCTGCCAACAGTGATACTATGTCACTTGATGTTATTGGTGGAATAATGGCCTCATCCTCTTTTCAACAATACAAAATTAATCTAAGTTTTTATGGGAGGAAATAACCTCTTAGGAATACCAACTTGAACTTACCAGATGTCATTTTGTGAGTTTCTGCTATAATTCGTTTGATCTCTGCATCAATGTAATCTAAGGTAGAACGAAGACAGTGAAGCTTTCCCAAAGGACATTTCTGGATATCTAAGGCAGCAAGTTCTACCACCTACAAGGAACAGAATTTACATGAAATTTTCATTAAGTGTGTAGTTTTGATTGTAACCTTGTTTGTAAAAGCTTTTCTGACTTACTGCAGCAGGAAATGAAAGTGCATATCCTTCTGGAACACCTAGTTTGTCTGCTGATATATTTCTCTCAGTCAAAAATTGACACTGGCTCAAAAATTTGTGATCCTTCTCTTCAAATTTTGTAAACAACTCTTGACATATACGATCATGGACTTGTGATAAAATAACACTGTTAAAAGCAGGAAAAAGAAAAACTAAGAACTGATAATTATAAAAGAAATTATATGGATATATTTTCTTAACATATTTTACATTTAATTACGTACCCAAAGCAGCTTCAGTCTGAAACTTACTTTTCAAGAGCAGCTGTCAAGGTGTTTTGAAAGACACGATCTTGTTGCTGCTCTAGCGGCAGCTGACTCATTATTTCACTCCAATGGTTTACAACTTCTTGTCGGAATCTTTGTGGACTCAAAATATCTCCTTCATACATTGGTGCCTGAAGGTTGTCAATGCTCATCTCCAACCTCGAACGATACCAATGAAATTGGTTCAAAAAATTTTGGGCGCTGGAAAAAAGATGCATTTAGCATGAAAACAACAATAAAAGGTTAATATCAGAATATTCTATATCAACACCTCCGCTTTGTACATTAGTACATTATGATGTAAACAAGGAAGGTTGATAGATTTTGTGCAACCATAGTTTTGCTCAAATATAACTCTGTTGATTTAGCTACTTGTTGCATTCCCAAGTTTCAAATTAAATGTGTTCGTAAACTTTTATGAAATTTTTGTGTCCCAAATGAAACATCAATAGTGTGTTTCGATTGGAAAAGGGAGAAGAATAGCGGATAGAACAAAAGCGTCCTGATTGGCTGAGCGCTTCGCGCCTCGTGAGCGCGCTAGTGGTGGTGGGGGGCTCAGCCAATAAGGACGCGTTTTGTTCTATCTGCTATTCTTCTCCCTTTTCTAATCGAAACACACTATAGTTTTTCAAATGTCAACTTTTTTGCAAAATCATGCTTACACATAGCCTACGTGCAAAAATTTATGCATGATACATAATTCTGTACTCCACTATGTACCGGGCGTTTCGGAAAAGTGGCAGCGGTGTTGCGGGTCAGCAAATTCTAGCAGGTTACGGCTGGACCCGATGGGAAAACAAACCCACCCGCTGTTACGTGTTCTCAAAAACCCAAGTGACAGAGATTTATATAAGAAATCGGTCAAATTTGCGTTCTGTGACATCACTGCCAGTGGCTCGATGGCGGATCTGAGATTATGAGGTTTATTGTAATTTTGATTTCAAACTGATGTCATACTGACATACTCCTAATGTTAGTATGACATGTAAGGAGAAACCGCGGAAACACGCGGGGGAGAAAATTACAAATACGTGGGCACTTTGTGTACTGCATCCTCTCTCTAGGTGACGCCTTTTATTCCGCGCCACTCCATGCAATGGTACTTCCCCAGCAGCGTCCATCGTGTAAAAGGCGTCTTCAGGCGTGAACAATTGTGAACGGAAGGTGATATATGATATGCGCCTCAAATGTGCATTGTTGGAGCATAATTATGCGAATTTAAGTGCGACAAGGGGTTCTTCCCTGACGTCGACTTCTAGGTCAAAAAACTGTCGACTAAACTAAAATTTTCGAGTGTTCGTTTCTGACTGGGTACTCCAGTTTCACCAGTTTAAACCGCCGAGCGCGACCAGTCCCGAGGAGGAATTTAAGCCCTCTCAGCATAACGTCAAAATGGTCCTTACCCTCAACGTCTTTTATAACTCTTTTTGATGTCATTTAGACGACTGTCAAATCACGGTCAAAATTAGACGACTGTCAAATCACGGTCAAAATAACATCAACAAGAGTCATGGGAGGCGTCAACGGCGTCAAACTTAAGGTTCCATTTAGACGGGCTCAAAATCCTCCTTGGGATACCCCACTCCTATTATTAATCATGGCCTGACACACTGGAAAAACAAAGGTAGGACGAGAAGGGTTTTATAATGCCTTACCAAGGCATTAAAAATTAGCACCCCTGCAAAGGCATTAAAACTCCCCAAAGGTGTTAAATTTTAATGCCTTTGGACAATTTAATGCCTTTGCAAAGGCATTAAAATTTCACACCCCTAGAAAGGCATTAAGTCCTACCTTTGTTTTTCCAGTGAAGTCGATAAGACAAGACTCGCATCGTCCAGCCGAACGCTTCGGAGGCTGTCTGACGCACCTCTATGCCATAGCCGCCTTTCCGTGGAAGCATGCCGGTGTTTTCTCGAGTAAGGACGAAATGTCAGCTGAGTCCAGATACTTGGGTGCCTTGGGTGTTTGGCCCCATGCTGTTGGCATGGCTCAGGCACCCAAGACACCCACGTATCTGGACGCAGCTGTCCAAAAGCGATGCTCGGCTTCAGCAGTCGGCCCGCCCGTCACAGGAAGTGCCTTGTGCCACGACAAGGCCCCGCGACCGCATCCCCTCTCCCCGTCGCGCTATCCCAACCATTTTCTAAATCAAGACATTATCAGACTGTATATCGTACTTACTCGGCGAGAGAGGACAGATTCACGTTTTCTTCATCCGCGGCCATCGCACCCTCGTAAAGTGTGAAGAGGCTTCAGCGCGGACGAGCTGCCAGTAGCGCAGACACCTTGCCCCTGGCCCGGCCCGGCCCACTCCCGCTGCAATATAGAGCGGCAGCGCCGCCACCGCGCCCCCGTCAACACGCAGCGCGGCAGGGGTAGGGGCAGTCTGCTGACGCCCGCGAAGCGCAGCGCAGCGCGATATTTGTGCAACGGTAAGCTGCCAAGCGAAATATGCCTCCGCTCCGCTCCACTTTTATTTTTCTTGTTTTTTTAGCAGATTATACGTAGTATCAGCAGCTTGTACTGAAAGTTAGCGTGGTTAGCGTAAAGCGTTGTAAAGTTAGCGTGATCAGCGTCAAAAGTAAAACGTTAAAGTTGTCAAAGTGAAAGTTGTCCAGCGATAAGCATTGAAAAGTTACAGTTGTTTCCTAAAGGTATATATAGGAGCGCGGCTGCAGCGGGCTTTGCGTCCGGCGTCCGGCGTGGTCCGTGCCCCGTTCCGACTAGCCTTGTTCATATTCAGGCTATCGGCAACTGGTAGATTTAAACAATGGACGCAACAGTACTCGGCTGCCGTCTGCAGCCGCAGCATGCGCAGCCCTATAGCCCTCTGCTCCAATGGCTGGTTTACGACCCATAAAGCTAGGGCCCCCTCGCGCGCCTCGGCCTCGCCTCGTCCACCTCGTCGCGTCACACCGAGCCACGCCACGCCACGCCGCGCCCCGCGCTCAACGCCCCGTGCCGAACGCCCCGCGCCGAACGCCCCGCGCTCAACGCCCCGCGCTCAACGCCCCGCGCTCAACGCCCCGCGCTCAACGCCCCGCGCTCAACGCCCCGCGCTCAACGCCCCGCGCTCAACGCCCCGCGCTCAACGCCCCGCGCTCAACGCCCCGCGCTCAACGCCCCGCGCTCTACGCCCCGCGCTCAACGCCCCGCGCTCAACGCCCCGCGCTCAACGCCCCGCGCTCAACGCCCCGCGCTCAACGCCGCGCGCTCAACGCCCCGCGCTCAACGCCCCGCGCTCAACGCCCCGCGCTCAACGCCCCGCGCTCAACGCCCCGCGCTCTACGCCCCGCGCTCTACGCCCCGCGCTCTACGCCCTGCGCTCTACGCCCTGCGCTCTACGCCCCGCGCACAACGCTAGTTTAAAGCGAAAAGTTTATGTCATCTGCTTCCACGTTAGCGTTAGCGTTAACGTTTTTTTTATTAGCAGATGACACGCATGTATCAGCCTGCTTGTACTGTCATACAGCGAGCAGCCTGTAGAGAGCAGCAAGCAAGAACGAAGTCGGTTCGAAAGTCGTCTCCGACGCGTCGCCGGGCCAGTCCAGGCCGGTAGATTGGGATTCCAATTCGCATCGGCGATAGGTATGGGAACCGACAGCCTAGTGGTAACCGTTCCTGCCCCCCGTGCCAAACCATCTAGGTTGTCGGTTCGCTTTTGTCGTGTTAATTATTTTTTTTCGCCTGTTTACGGATAATTTCACCCTCGGGGGTTAGTCATTAGGTGCACTAGATCTCCCTTGCGCAGGCCCCGTCAATTGAGAGGATTTTTTTTTTGACCAAAATCACTAAAAAAGCAAAGGCTTTAGCCTTTGGAAATTTGAAAAAAATCGAAAGTCTCAGAACACGCCCAAATACACAAGGAATATTCTTTACTCACTGTGAAACATGTTTCAGTCGCCAGAAGCACGATACCGGTCTTGGTTTGGGCGGTAAAGGCAGTCGTCTCCGCCGCGCCCGGCCTGTTCAGGCCGCCGGTAGAGAGAGATTCCAATTCGCATGATCGGTAGGTGTGCGAACCGACAGCCTAGTGGCTAGCATACCCGTCCCCCGTCCCAAACCAACTAGGCAGTCGGGACGCTCTTGTAGTGTTCGAATCTCGATCGACCGAATTATTTTTTTCGCCGGTTTTCGGATTGTTTTACCCTCGCGGGTTGGGCTGGGGGTGCACTAGAGTCCACCTGGACACCAGACCGTTCTTGGTTTAGGAGAAATTCGCTTTTTACGCGTGGAATAGTGAATTGTTCAGTCGGCGCCTTATGGATAGGCAACCCATTCGACGCCAGGTCGCGCCTGCTTGTTTGAGAGAAAATCGTGCGAAACGAGCCGTATTCAACCCGGGGTTCAGAAGAGGCGAGGAGGTAACCTCCTCGAAATCGGCTCCTGGTACCAGAAGATTTTCCGAACCTATGTGTGGTGCTTGCAGTGCCGCTTATAGCAGATGTCTGTGGTCTAATGGTTAGAGCAACGGGCAGCTCTACAGAGGGTCTCGGGTTCGAACCCGAGCAGCGCAGACCTATTGCATTCTTCCTTTTATTTTCTGTTACTTTTAGCAACGATCTTGGGAGAGAGGAAGAATACCTTTTTTCCCTCGAGTTGGATGATGCTTTAAATTGCTTATCTCCTCGATGCATCTTTTTGGCCGTAAAAGAGTGACACGGAAAAGATAATTCTTCTGCGCTGCGCGGGGCCCTTTCGGGCCGGTAGATAGGGATTCCTTGTCGCATCGGCAGGAAGTGTGCGAACCGACAGCGTAGTGGTTAGCATACCCGTCCCCCGTCCCAAACCAACTACGCTGTCGGGACGCTTTTGTCGTGTTCAAAT